>VWZF01000181.1:0-292318 GCA_013396755.1 Sclerurus mexicanus | reverse complement strand
GGCTGCGGTGCCGGCGGTGCCGGCGGGCTCGGCGCGGGTCGCGCTGTCGGGGCTGCTCCGCCCGCCGCGCTCAGGTGAGGGAGGGTCGGTCCGTCCCTCGGAGCGGAGCGGGGCCGGGGGGCGAAGGATCCCGCGGGAGCCCCTTTGCCGGCCCCGCATCCACAGCCCGGCGTGTCTCGGGGGCGCGGGCGGTGGGTCGGGCTCCGTGCCCGTGTCCGTGTGTGCACACTGCGTGGTCCGGGGGAAAGCCGAGGCAGGCGGGGAGCGAGGTGAAATAAAACTCACTCTGTAGTTCCACCGCGTCGATTTCATGTAGTTTTCCAGAGCAAGCGTCCAGAACTGGACATTTTAAATAAGAATCAATGGGCTTCGCAGATGACAAGGAAAGGTTATTACTACTTTTGCAATTCAGATTGTGAATTTACTTTGGTATCATAAGGCAGAAAATTCAGCGGTTTGATTGGAGTTGATAGTAGAGCCAAGCTGAGAGATCTGTGAGCTTTAATCTGGACCAGCCAGTAATGGGAATAATGCCTGTTCTTAAAAAGCCATACTTTTCTCTACAATGAGAAACTTGATTTTTAGTGAATAGGAATGATGTACCACATACATAGTTGATGGATTCAAGGGTAAAACTATGTGAGCGTGTTAGTATTTATTTGTTTCCCTGTGTTTAACAGAAACCTCTCTGTGCTAAACACAGGTGGCAAAAATCATCTGTGTGAAGGAGTTAATGGCCTTGGGCAGATTGTGGAGGTGGGAGTTCTCCCTGGGGAGATGCTGCTGCAGGGGACAGACCTCAGGTGAGGCTGCACCCAGCAGCTGGGGGCAAAGGAGAAGGTGAGTGAAGGGAAGGAGAAAGAAAAAGCCGAGGTTCCTAGTGTTGGTCTGGATTGTATGGAATGGCTACATATCCCCTTTGTGGAATTGGGAGGTGTTAAAATAACAAGATACTGTTATCACAAGTATCTGATACTGCCTACAAGAGCATGCAAGGCTAAACACAACTAAATACTTGTGTTTTGCAGAAAAAGGTTTTGAGTGTAACCCTGTTTAGCTTTGTTTAGTTGTATCCTGGGCACTATTAGAGGTCTTGCCTTAGGGAGCAGGTGGGAATGGCTGTGTGCTGTGTGCCTGGTGGGGTGGGATGGGGATCCTCACTGGGCCTCCCGCTTACCTGTTGCAGAACAACACAGGCCTGTAGCAAGGGGAGCCCGTTCTCCTTCCTATCACTGAAGGAGATCCACAAGCACCAAACTTCTCAGCAGTGGCCACTAGCTTTGTCCAGCCTTCTGTTGGTTTCCTCTAGCTAGAGCCTCCATGCATCCTGAGCCTCCCAAAACACTGAGTAGCCTGTAAATTCAGTTCTTACCAACAGGGGTTTCTGGGGAAGTACATGAATTGCTGTAGGTGCTCTAAAAAAGCAGACCGGTGGGATCCAAAATTGCAGAATTCTGTGATGCTTTGGACTTGTACCAGCTCCTGAAATGGGGAGAAAGGGAAGGCCTTGGAGAAGTCACAAGAATCCCGTAACAATTCTGTGTTCACACAAGGGGTTAAATAACAACATAATGGAAAGCAGACAAAAAAATGCAGTGAGGGGAAGAATGCTGGAAATAGCCATATACACATGAGCCAGAGTTACATGGGCAATATCCCCACTATCTAATATCCCCAACCCCTCTGAAATTTTTTTCTCCAAAAAAGCCTTGAAGCCTGTTCCTTTCAAGTAGCCTGATCTGCCCTTTACATGTTTGTGAATCACCAGCCTGGCCAGAGCTGCTGGCAGCGCTGCTTGGCCGCCCCCGAGGAGAGCTTGTGCAAGGCATAAATGCATGTTTTTTCCCTTCTTTCTACCTCTCAACATTTTAATTCAGTTTCAGGTGTCCCATGTTGCACTTTGTCCCAGGCTCCCTCTGTCCTGGCACGTAGCTGCTATGAAACAAGTGTTGGTGCTATGCAGGTGTTGAAAGGGGGCCCTCTGTTTGTCCCTGGCATCACAAGTGCTCACCCTGGCTGACAAGCAAGTGTTGGGAGGGTGGTGGGCATGGGGTTTTTGTTGTAGCAGGGTGGTGTTGGGTCACTGGGTAGAGTGGATGACGTTTTATGGTGTCTATTAATATATACTGGGATTATGGGTTATGCCAAGTCACTACTGTAGGATATATGGGGTATGTATGATGGCAAATGCAGCCCTGTCTTTTATGTCAGGCTGATGTATGGGTGCAGAAAAGTGTGGAGCTGGCACAGCTTTCTTGATGTTCTAATGTGTGTGCGGTATGTGGCTTAATTTTGAGCTAGATGTGTCTTGCGTTAATATCCAGCTGTGGTGAAGTGCAGGTCTGTTGTTAGTCCATGATGTAGCTCTGTACTAAGTAAATGGCAAAGAAAATATTTTCATCTTTCGGAATATTTCTTTTGGCCTGGTGCAGTAAGGGAAAGTATGAACTGACTTTGGAAGTGGATGCCTATTGGTACGGGTCAGTCCTGCCTCATTTCTAAGACAAGCCGCATATGTTTAACTTAAATAGCAGTGAACATTGCGGTGTGAAGAGTCTTGTCATGTTCTGACAAAGTGTGCAGCGGTCATCTATTGCTCACGGGTCTCCTTTCCCAGTCCCACACAGTATATGGCAAGACTGCACATTCCTGGTCTGTGGCCATTCATTAAAATCTGCTTTTGTTCCAAATGTGCTCAGTCCTGTCAAGTCTCATAGTTTGTGCTGAAATTTTTGGCGTTGACTAGATGCGTACAATTCCAGTAGTGAGGTCAGCAGCAGAGCTCACGCATATGCAATAGGAATGAATTGTCATCAGCAGCTGGGTTACAAAATGCAGTGAGCTGGGGCATGAGCTGGACTTGTCCCCATTGCTGTCATGGCCACTTGCTGCTGAAAGCTTCATCTGCTGATAAAATATGCCCTCCTTTCCAGGGCCTTGTTTTCTGGCTTTGATGGAATAAGCTGTGGCCGCTTGTTTTTTTGGTTTGGGTTTGTTTTTTTTTTTTGTCAGCCTGTTCTCTACTACCCTCTGATGAAAGCTTTTCCTGTGTCCTGCTGCTCAATGAAGAAGCCTCTCTGTTTCTGGAAGATATGTTGAATTGAATGAAATGGATTAGAAGAGTAAACTAGAAAAATGTAAATATCCAGATTTCTGGAATTTTCTTGAAAATACAGTACAGTGAAGCCTGCTTTTTCTTTTGCTGTTCCTTTCCTTTCATCTTTTGTGATTCTTTCACCTATAGCAACATTGAAGTTTCACCCATTTGCTTTAGTGGGACAGTCAGTTACATGGGAAGCCACACAGCTGGGATGTTGCAGGAATAGACCACGGGGATCAGCGAGTCTCTGGTGTGGTAAGAAGATTCTGATTTTGCAGGTAATACAGGGTCAGCATTATTAATGCCTAATGTAAGAGGTGATTTGGGACTGTGTCTGTTTGGGAGACTTTGTCCCTTCTGATTTCTGTGGCGGCATTCCTGGTTTGTGTTCAGTAAAATGTGGGTGAACATACCGAACATGTGTGTGCCTCCCAGTCTTTGCCGCAGCAGCAACCAGGGTTGCTTCAGGTATTTAAGGGCTATTCTCCCTGCAGGGAATGCCAGGACTCCAGCCCAGGGCTCACAGTACCTTCCTGGTATGGTTTTCATTGTCGTGTTTGCAGCAGACCTTATCAATGTATATAAGCAGTGTGTGCTGATTTGTGGCTTGATGTTTGCAGCAGCGGCACTTGTTGAAATGATGCTGAAAATATTCCAAAATCTTTCTTTGAAATTATTTCCAAATGTGCCCTCTGTGCCTAGTTCGGCAGCCCTCGGCAGCGCAGCTGGGGTTTTGGAGCTGTTGGCCTCATTGATGCTCCCGTGAGGACTCTGGTGGTTTTTGAAACCAAACAAGGTCTTTGCACAGTTTCGTGTGCCTGCCTGAGAGATGGCTGCTGTTGGCTTTGAAACCTGAATTTTCCTGGAAGCTTGGTGCCAGACATTGTTTCTAGATAATAAATCCCAGTGGGTGCATAGTTTCCAAGGTCATGCTGTTTATAAGCCCTGTTTGTAAGTTTTCCTGCTTCTCCTAACACATGTGTGTAATAGGGATTGCCACGTTCAAATACATTTTCCCCTGGAGCAGAGGTGCAGTGGTGCTGGTGCTGCCCAGCTGGTGCTGTGTTGCCAGGCATCCCTGAACGGAGCCATGCCCATGAGCTCTCTTTTCGGAGAAGCTCACACTTCCCTTCTGCAGGTGGTACACGTGGTGGGCTCGTGTGAGCAGGGCTCAGGTAGAGGGGAACAGACAGGAACGCCGTGTCACAGAGCTTTGGGGCTGGACACTGTTTAGTGAAGTGGCTTCATATGGATGTGCAAATAGCCAAGTGTTCCCAGTAGGACTTAGGTGGTTCTCTGCTCATCTGGAAATTCAATATTCTTATTGAAATCCACAGTTTCGGGCCATTTTTGGGCAAAGATTTAAGAATAGGTGGCTGTAGTGTATTCTCATATTGCTAAAATTTATTTCTTTTTTAAACAGAGTTCCACATCTCTTCTAGTGTGCTGTGAAATACTGTGCAGGAAAGCTGCAGGTGGGCAAGATGAGATGAAGTGAAGTAGGTGATGGAGGGCAGGAAGCATCAGGCCTTTTACTGGGGAAGTTTGATTTCCTGAACCCCAAGGTTTAATTGTGCTATTGTGTAACTTGTGCAGCTCCTCTGAAGTCCATGAGAAATAAGTCTGTGTGAGGTTGCTTTACCATAGTCTTTGAGTTGCTGGTGTAATATACCTCCACATCATTAAGATATAGCAGTAAACCCACAGTGTAACTATTAATGGAAGTGAAAAAAGTGAAGGCAGCAGTATTGGTGTGTTGCTTTCCTTTCAGCTGGCCTGTGAGCACTGCTTTCTGAGGCTTCATAAACATATTGCTTGTTTTACTGGGATTTGTTACTGTACCCTGTAACCTTGCATCTTCGATCTACTGATACTTCTGGATTTTGGGATCACAGACTCTGTTACTGAATTAATATACATTGCATGCATCTGCTACCACTACTATACACATCAAATGCCTTTTCCATATCAGGAATATTGAAAAATTCTTTCACTAAAGAAAAGTCAGCTCTGGACAGACTTACACATGTGTGATAGCTTTGAGGTGATCACAGCCACAGTGGTTTTATGACAAATGTTTGCATGTGTCCAGATCTAATGTGGTTTTAGGTGCTATTGGTGCTTTCAAAATCAGCTCCTCATCCTTCTCGGTGTTCAGATGCACGTGTGTTAAAAAATTCAGCATACAGTCAGTTGAAACAATAGTTTTCCAACTTTCAAAAGCATATGGAAAACCTTTTTAAACCAAACACGAGCAAGTTGTAAGAGCACAAACAGCTGTCTAGGCAGAAACTGCTGCAAGACATGTATGGCAGGACTGATACTACTACTGAACTCTGGTTTCATTAAATATTATGTCAGAAGGAAAAAGTGAAAAGTATTTGAAATTTAAGCCTGAGTCATGTGGATGCAAACGTCTGAAGTCTTCAGCCCAGTGTTTTGGCACTATATAGCTTCAGGATATCTTTCAAGGCATCAGAGTTTTTGCACTAGTTTGCTGCTATGACTTTCCAGCAGTCAGGAATCTTTAAAACAAAGCCCCATGATTCCAGCAGGCTCATCTGGCACCACTTAGCTCGGGCAGTTCCTTTTTTCTACATTATTTATTCTTTGTAGAAAATGAATGGCTCTGGAAAAATGTTAATTTTGGGAAGCATTCTATGACCAAAAGAAAATGAAAATCAGTGAGTGCCTTGTGGAAAGCCCCCCTGGGAAATGATCTTCAGGGTTCGTTTATAGTGTACTACTAGTTTCTGTTTATGAAACTGACAGTCTGTTTGATGACCAAGAAAAAAAAACAAAGCAGTGATTTCTTTGAAGGAAGGCAAACTAAAGCATTCAGTCGAAGTAGAGAATTTTAACCGCCTGTTTCGTATTTTCTGCATCCCTGGTGTCAGCCAGCAGGACAGTGAGCAGTGGTGTGCCCAGAGCATTACTGTTTCCTCCCCAGCGTGGCTGTGTTCCCAGACTTTGGCTGGGGATAGGAGGTGTGTGCTATGCTGAGGTGTTGGGCTGGCGTCCTCACCCAGACAGGAGGATGGTGCTGACTTTGTTGGTGACTGGCTCTCTGTGTAGGCAAGAGGAGAGTCTGGCCCAGAGACATGTAAATATGTAGCTGAAAAGCCCCTTTAAGTAATGTTTAGTACTTATAATATTTTTTCCCTGCAATGTTTTCATGTATGATGGTTGAACTTATTTGTGCTTCAGATAATAGCTGGAAAAGTTACAGTGATAGTGTTAGTCTTCTGAATAAATGCATAAGAACTCTTTGACCAAAGATTTTAAATGTAGGTGATTGTAAAAGTGTCCTGCTAAGATCTCATATAACTTTTCATTATTTGTTTTTCATGCTGAAATACTGAAAATATGGAGTGGCAAATACAGATCTTTGATGCATAGAATCTTAATGAAAAATAAAAAGTTTTGTATTGCTGATATTTAATATTCTTTTAATGATGGTACTTCAACAAAGTTATGCACAGCCTCAGGGTGACTAAGTTGATCTCATTGCACTGACACTTACCTTAGCAGTTTGGTGATAACTTCTGGAGCATTGGTCTTTCTGAAGAACATCCATACATGTTTTCATTGGGAGCATTTAAATAAATGTCCCCCTCCCAGCTCAGTGGCTGGTTTTGCTTCCAGGCAGTGTGAACAGCTACATTTCTAACCTGAGTTGCTGATGATGAGTTTACTGACTGAGCTGTGCTGTAGCGCAGTGCTGCTGGCTTTGGGCTCTCTGTGCTATGGCACCAGTGCAGTCAGTGTTCTTGCACCATACCCCTTCGTGGCCTTGGGTCTGTGTTATGCTGGACAGTTTCCAAATGTCTCCTCATGTGAAAACATTTTCTCTGGATATATTTGGTGGGAACTGCCAAGAACACTGAGAGCAGATAGAAAGTTAATTAAGTGTCCTGAAGCTCAGATTTTTGACCACCTCTTTCTTCCCATGCCAGGCTCCCTCTGGGTTTGAGAGATGGTTATTCCATAAGTCTCATGTGAAGCTTTCGGAATGACCCTGGAGTAAGTTAACAAGTATTCAGAGCCTCTGTTTAGGGCCAGGTTTTTCCACAGAGTGTTTTACCTGGTGGAATGTGCTTTTCTGAAAACTCACCCACTCACTGAGTGCCTGGAGTGGAGAACCGCTCAGAGTCTGGTTCCACTGGTGAAGTAGCTGCCCTGAAAATCTTGCAGTGGGATCTGGTCCAAGCTCCACTGGGAGTACTAACCTTGAGCCTGATGGTTGTAGAGCAGGTAGCAATCCCATCCATCGGGCTGTTACAGGAGATCCAGAGGGCTTCATTTTAAATGATCGATTGTCCCTGCTATGGAGCTTCTTCCTGAGAATGTCTGATGGCCGGAAGGCAGGATAAGAGGAGTTTGAGGTCTGTGGGAAATGAAAGCCGTGGGACCTCCATGGTGATGGTGGCAATATCAAATACATCATCGGAGCCTCCAACTTTCTAGCTCTCCGTTCCCTCCCTGAGCTTGGGTGTTGAGAGACAGGAGGGATGGTTGGATACATCATTTCCTCTCTGAATGGCTGCAGGGGGAGGCTCTCCAGAGTGGGGACCAGCTTTCCTGCTGTCAGAATTAATCTGTGCTTTCTAAGCTGATCACAGTGATACTGACCTGAAAATGGTATGGTTTACTGGGGAGAGAAATCACCCGTCCCTCCACTCATTCTGGTTAAAAAAAAACAGGCAAACAAAATTTGTTATTATTCATCAAAACCGTCCCATCCAAATTAATTTGCTGAACTTGGTTTCCAGTGTCATGTTAAGGAATTTTGTCCTTGTTTTTTTTTAGTATTTCCTTCTGCTGGGGAGAGGAACACGATGAAGAGTTGTGTTATGGTGTGCTGGTCCTTCTGCCTCCAGCTTTGATCTGGAAAGCAAAAAGACAAGCAGTAAAAGTATTAGAAAAAAATACATCTGACTTCAAAAACAGAGTTTTAATCCTTTTTCCCCTCATTTGTGGTTATTTATTTAACAGAACCTTTTGCTCAATTTTAGCTTTTCCACATGGAATTTATTATATTTTTTTCCAGTTTTTGACCAGAAAAATACTTTTTGGAACTTAAGCAAACAGCAAGCTGCAGCTCCTTGAGCTGCCTGGATGTTGGGGCATAGCGTGGACCTCTGCCCCAGCTCGCTGCACAGTGTGCCACCAGAAGACAGCAATGAATTTCTTTCATCTTTCAGAAAATTGTCAGCTTAAGCATTTTTCTCTTTTCCCTAGTCCATGGGAATTTTCTGTGCCTGACTATAAATTTGAATCAGAAAATGTAGAAGCTTGAATCCTGTCCCATTGCTTTTAAGAAGGAGCCTGTACAGCGTGGATCTGCACAGGCTTCAGTTTTCACAGCTGTGCTCTGTTGTTTGGATTAGAATTAGAAGGAAGGATATTTTGAAAATTTTATGTCGGTCCTCTTGATAGTGTGGCTGAAAGGGCCTATTGAGCCTGGTGCTGCGTGTTTGAGAAAATCCTGATAGTAAAGACAGCTTTGGTGCCTCCTGCTAAAACGAGCTGCTGGGGGGATGTGCAGTGCTGTTAGAGAGTGTTGGGTGCTTGTTTTTATTGGTAGGTAACGAGGAGCAAACCCATTAGTGATTTCTGAGACACTCAAAGCCTGATGTTCCTCCAGCCAAGGACAAGGCTCAGGGGCTGACCACACTCTGAGGTGGGTTCAGGTTCACCCTCCCTGAGCTTGGCTGCCCCTGGGAACTGGGGGTTTGGGGCCCTGGCTCCCCTCAGGCTGTGCTGTGCTGCCACCAGCAAAGCTGCCTGTTGGAATATGTGGTTGGGATGATGGGGGAAGCAGAGCCCTCTCTGCCACGTTCATGCTGACGGAGCATCAGTGCCGAAGTCTGCAGAAGGGATGTTACTTTCTATGAGACTGGACAGTTCACTTTGATAAATGTGTGTTAAATCTCTCAGATTTAGGCATGCAGCCTTGTCTCCTTGCATAGGGATATGCCTTTGAATCCATTAACTTTTATCTTGCCATTTGAGGTGGCAGTGTAACTTTTCCGTGCTCTATAAGGAATGTTAGAAAGCATTTGTTTGTGAGTGACTTTTGTTTTAATCTGGTGTTTAGAGGCTCTTTTTTCATTAAAGAGCCTGAAGCTTGATGCTGGGACATATAACATTTCCAAAGGGCAGTGTTTTAATCTTGTACCTCCAAAAACCAGAGTTGCTAGGCAAGGACAAGTTGCACAGTTTGAAAGGTTACAGGAGCACAGGTAGGTTCTGCTGCTGCCTTTTCCCACCAATCAGTGTTGCAATATTCAGTTCTTTCTTGTAGCTTTGAGGTCTTGTGTGACTCCTTGTACCTGCCCTTCACGGTCCTGCAGCTTGTGGCTCAGTACCAGGACAGGTGGTTCCCAGGACTGACTCCACTGCGAAGACTTGGGATTTCATTTTCCTCAGCAGCTATCATGCACAAAGCTCACATCATTTCCTTAGCAGTGTCCAGTGGAAAAAATACGAGGCATGCTACAGGGTCTGCAGAGGAGAAAGGCAGCCTTTCTGGGCATCATGGCCAGCCTGAGACCCATCTCTAAATCAATAAGATGACTACCTTTCATAGTCGACAGTGATGAAAAGCCCTGGCACTGTAGGATGGTGAAAAATATTCACTGAAATTCTAGTCACTGTTTAATTGTTCCTTTTCTGGAGCCACTTTTCCCTATCCTGCTCATATTTAAAATGCTGACAAATTTCAGGCTCCGAAAGTGGTGAAGCTCATCTCCCCTAACATTTGAAGAGATGTTGAGCTGCAAGTGTGAGCTGAAATGAGTCTTGGCCAGATCTTCACCTGGAAAGAGACATTCCACAGCTGCAGCTTAGGGATTTCACCCTCATGGCTGGACAAGCTCCCACTGGTTTTCTGAGCCCCGTCTCCAACAGGGCACAGCAGGGTCCAGCTCTCTGGGACTTCGGGTGAGGTCTCTATGGATGAAAATATCTACAGGTGTTTGTCAGAAAGACAGGATCTAAGGAGGCTTTGGACTAAGTTAAGTGCTTTATAGTGGTGTAGAGCTTTTGGGGGTAGGAGGAGCAGGTCATCAGCTGGGGACCTGAGAGGTCCACGGGCAGTCAGGCATGACCCCGGAGTCAGGTCTGCAGAAACCTTGCATCAAAACAGCTCATTTATGGTTGGTTTAAATTACTTCAGGAGGACATTTATACTGGGGTTTTTTCAGGTTGAGTTTATTTCTCTGTGTCAGAAGTTATTCATGCTGCTTCTTCATGATATTAGAAAAATAGCCAGCTTCAGTGGGCAGCACTGACTGAGGAAATGCCCATACCTTGTTTGTTTTAGGTTTACTGTGCTTGTTCTGGAAGTAACAGCCTGACCTTTCATTCCTTGGTTATGGTCTGAGGGTGTTCGTACGTGGATGTGAAGCTTTCCAAGATAAACGGAGTGAATGTGGTTTGGCATTTAAATCACTAATATTGTATCAAGCTAGAGAGTTTCAGAAGCCATTAATGTCTACAAGAGATGTCATTTTGTTCACCTAGGGGTAAACTTTGCCCCATCTATATGTGGGTCATTTTTTTTGGTCCAGATTCAGATCCTGAGAACTCTGGTATAAATCTAATTGCCAATACTAATGCCAGTGGATTTACTAATGCCAGTGTTTCTTTTACTCTGAGAGGAAACTTCATGTGTTTTTAACGGTTCAAATTTTACCTGATTTTTTATTTCTTTCTCTTTTTTTTTTTTTTTTTTGAAGAGCAGATGCATGAGACAAGTTTTAGTGTCTGAGAGAGCTGAACTAACTTTTCTGTATGACTCTTTTTGGAAAGCGTGTGTTTCTGAAGTCATTCTGGACCAGGCCCTAATGCTGTTTGGATAAGGGGTGCTCTGTATCCGACAGAGGAACGTCTGTGTCACGCAGCGAGCATGCCGCCCGCTTGCTTTGGGGTGGGGGGAAAACCGCTTTACAAAGTATTTATGGAAGTGTTAATAAGCCTCCCAGTCGCTTGATTCCTCCCCTCCTTGAGGGGGAGAAGGGAGTGTGGGTCCCTCACAGAGGGTCGGTGTGGGGCCGTGGTGGCTGCCTGGCAGCGGGCTCAGAGCATCACCCGTCCTGGAGCCTCCTCTCCCGGCACAGTGTGCACGAGCCACGCGCCTTCAGAGCTTCAGCAAATACTCTGCGTTTTCGGCTGAAACCCGTATTCCTTATTTGTGAATCCGCTCTGTTTCTGGGACCTTTTCTCGTTTTCATATTTTCTTATGAAAGCTTCATGTATTTGTCTCTTGAAAGGGTTTAAAATGTTCACTCTGCTTTATATTTTTTTCAGCATTTCTCAGGAACAAACAAGTGTTTCTTATCCAACAGCCATCATTACAGTGCTGAAGTTAGAGAGTAGTCTGTCTCATCCTGGGAGAAAAGAATTGTTCCCAACATTTTCTTATTCTCAAATCCACACATGTACAAAAGGAAAGAGCAGTCATATTCTTCCTCATTTCCCAAAACACTATCTAGTGATTTTTAAATTTTTTAAAAATTTTTAAATAGCTTCCTTGGAGAATTTTTAAGTCTTGTCTCCACCAAGCTCTACAACTCAGCATAAATCTGCATAAAATCAAACTGGAGCATTTGCTTTAAAATGACCTGGTCCTTACACTGCCGTACCAGTGCCATACGTGACTGCCCATATTGATAGTAAAGACATGTTGTGAATTTGAGGAGTTGGAGATAACCAAGTTAATCATGGTCAATAATTGCAATCATGCTGCAGGGCTGTCAGTGCAGAGCACTTTTGCCTGTGCAACACAGTTTCCAGAAGAGTTAGTCTTTGCAGCATCCCAGTTAGTAGGTCTCATCAAACAGCAGTAGTTTTGTTTGAGATAGGGTTTTATTAAAGCCCTTTTATTGGGACTCTCTGGTAGGTGAGGGCTCCGTGTGCAATGCCCGTGGGATTGACTGGCCAGGCAGGGAGCAGGGCTGTTGGGAGCACTCCGAGGGAATTGGTGACTATTTTGCAGCAGGAACAAAGTGACACAGCACAATTTGTCCATCTGTTGGAGGTGTGAAGGAATGACTTTTAAGCATATCATCACATCCTAAATGTGATCGGTTTTTCCACTCAGAGGGAGGTGATTGCAGTGCCAGCAGTGCCAAGGTGACTGGATCCTTTATGGTGACGTTACCCTGGTGAACAGAAGGTGTGATGCTGCCTGCACCAGGGTAACACCACTTGCTTTGCCCAGGTGATTCAAAGTACTTGACATTGTTGTTGCACTTTTTGGCCCTTCTAATCCTTCCTGAGTATGGGTACAAACAGGGTACAGAGATGCTAAAGTCCAGACCTCCAGTGGAGCAGGGAGCTGAGCTGGCAGTGCACACCATCATCAATAAATGAGATGTAATCTTGTGCTTTGTAAAATTCTCATGTATGTGGTAAAGTTTGTACAAGTCCAGCCTTCGAAGGAGGCTTTGGAAGAGAGTTTGGAGGCAGGTGCCTGCCTGACACTGCCGTGACACTCGATGCCTGCCTTGGTGCATCTGGCCAGGAGCTCACAGGCTCCATAGGGAGAGTTTGTGCCATAAGTGCTGCGTGGTGACTTGCTGCTGGGGCTGCTGATCCCACGTGTTGCTTTACTGCATTCTGTATACAGATCCAGGGTTTGCTTTAGGAAATACTTAATGCTGCTCTGCTTTGTACACCTGGAGGTCAAAAGGGAATGTGGTTTTTCTAGCTAATCATCGTCTCTTGCCAGCTAATTGTAAGTAAAATAAAGAAAGAGAAAGCATGTGGAGTCTGACCAGCGCTTAGTAACGTCTGAACCAGCTAGTCTAATGCAGTGTTATTTTTCTGACTTGATTTTACTGAACTTCTGTGGGATTTTGAAGTTTTACCTTGAAAATCTTAACTTTCACTGTGTAGTTGCTGTCCTTTATGGTTTCCTTTGATTTTTTTTTTTTTTTTTGCTTTTCTCTTTCTGAAAACTAGTGAGTCTATATAAAGAATTACTTTTAACACTGGGTGTGAGACGGCTAAAAAGAACATAAAGGTTGTTGCTACCAGCACTTACATTATAGATACTCCATGGAAGTTAACAGTGAAGGGTCTAATGAGTAGGATGCTCACTTACAGGTGTCATATTTACAAAGGTCTGGAATATATATCTTCATTCCTGGGCAGTATTTGGTGCTGGAGAGATGTGTCCTTCTCCTTTGGACCTGTCACAGGATTAGCAGGGCACTTTGGATGGTGGGAAGGCTGCTCACTCCCTGCTGTGTGAGCGAGCAGTTTCTTGGTTTTGTCCCTTGACTGCTTTAGCCTGGTCTCTTGGAGCAGCCAGAGCTTGGGTGTTGTGTCTGTTTGCTGAGATGCTGTATGGACGAAGGCTGGGTCCTCACCTGGGGAGCTCAGGGTTACAGTGGGGAGCAAGATGATTTCAGTTTCCAATGTCCATGCTTCAATTAATATCTTGTTAACCCAGTGTTAATGCCTAACAGCATGTTGTTACTAGTGTAAATATTTATTCTTGGTACCTAGCTACAGATATGTGGTAGGATTAGTGCTGAATTCTTAGTACTTAGTACCCAGTTTAAGTAAAATCAGTTTATCAGACTGCTTTCTTTTGTGTTTTGTTGTTGCGTTTGGGTTTTCTTTTTAAATTGGCAAGACTATTCACAAACAGGGTTCAGATGGCCAGAGTCTCCAGAATCTCATTATCTTAATTGAAAAATGTCACCCTGTGACATTAATAGATGATTTAGCTAGTACATGATTTAGTCATTGGGGAGAAATGGAATTGAATGTTACAACCATCCTTCATTTCTAGATGCTAATGATAAACTGCAGCCCACAGCTCTGAGGAATTAATAGCTGGGGGTTTAGAACAACATTTTTGTATATTAGAAATCTCAATTCCATTATATTTGGTAACATTTTATTCTGGAATACCTTCATTTATTAAAAACTGGAAGGTGCTCAAAGGACATCCTCTAATGTTTGTCTTCAACATTTTACAGCCTACAGATGTGTTACCAGTGCTCTACCTCTTCTTTTTAAAAAAATCAAACTGTTTTGTTTCTTTTGACCGTTTCTCACTCACCGGAGGAAATAAGTTGTTTAGACAGTGTGTGGGGATTAGCTGTAAACAAGTAAACAAGTAATTAATTCTCATTGAAACGTACACTGTGCTCTGTGCATGGGCTTTATAGCGTCTTCTGGAGAGGAAAATATTTTCTGTCTAGAAAGCATTTCCTATCCAGTGACGAGCTGTAAAAGAAACAGCTTGAAAGTGTTTCCTGGCCAAAGGAAAGGATTGGTACATACTTTCAGTTTGCCATTGTGGTTAAACAGCGCTGTGTGTTTTTCTAGCGCTTCTCTTTCTCAGTTTTATGTACCTAGTGTTAATAAATACAGGTACAGAAGTAGCAGTCTGAGCCAACTGATTTGATCTTTTTGTTTGCTAATGCTGATGCTGGGGTTTTGCAAAGGATAATCTCAGGATTCAGGCTTGGCTTTGCTCCTGTTTGAAATCACTGTTAAAATACTGACAGCTTTGCTGCTGGATCAGGGGCCTGGGGATTGTGCCTTGGCTTTTTTTCCTTTTTCTTTTTAAAGAACTAGTTCAGTGGGCAAAATGCAGCGTTGGTGTATTGAAGGAGACAAGTGGTAGGGCAGCATGGCTGTGGAGCCCTGTGCGTGGGGTGTGCTCTGCACATGGTTGTGCAAATGCAGGCTGGAACTGACCGTCAGACACGTTTGGGAGCACAGCCAGTGACAGATGGATTTTGATGACCAGCTTTTGCCTTTAGAAACAAAAGTGTAGCGTTTATTTCGGCTTCTAAACCAGGTTAGTGAAGAGCTGTTAGCAGTACCAGGTGCTGTGCAGCTCTTGGTTTGCAGAGCTTAATGGTGTTTATGCTGTTACTGGTCAGCAAAGGAAGGTTGGGTCTGGAGATACTGGTATTTCCAGAAAATGGGCAGTCAAGGGTGGCAAGCACGACATCCTCAGGATTTCTGCTCTGCCTCCCTGTTAATTGAGGTTTTTTTGCCGTTGGCTTCTGTTGCCTGTTGCAGTTCTTGATGGGCCAGCACAGGGGATTTAACACTGTCGGGGCAGAATTTCACTGCCATCACTCCCTCTTAGCAAGCTGTTCTGCTAGCTCTCCGAGCTACCCATAGCTCAGGAGGATGAAATTATTCCAGACTGTGAGTACCCTGTTCCCTCTGAGTTTTCCAGTATTACAGGAGTTTACTCTCCTGCCATTTCCCGGCACCACTCAGCAAAGTTGTGTGGTGCATGTTTCCCAGCCAGGGGCTTCCTGGGCAGCTCTGCAGCATGGGCATTTCCTCGGTGACCTGATGCTGAGGTTTCAGTGACATTTGGCTCTTGTATCATACTGCAAATGTCTGCTTAACTTGTCTGATTTCCTTGCTGATTCCCAGCAGAGCTGTTTGCCCTCTTTCAAATCATGCGTCACTTCAGCCTGACCCCCGTAGTCTTGGATTTTTGTAGTGCCTCATTTTCTATAGACGTGTGACTACATGTGATTTTCTGTCTTAAATTTTTGTTGTTACTTTCTTAAAGTTGGTTTTTGTCTGTTACTGTTGCAGACAACATCTAAAACTGTGATGGAGATTCTCCGAAAACCTGCAGGCAAATGTGAAGATTCCTAAATTTTTTTCATCCCTTGGACTCTTTTACCTGTGATGGTTTCCATACTAAGAGATATGTTACAACTTTGGGAGATCAGGGGTGAAAGCAAGAACTGTTAGGGATGGTGAGCTCTTGTGATACCAAAAGCCAGGTCAGACAACCCCAGTGGTTTTGGTAGCTGTGTTCTCTGGCAAAAATAGGTTTGAAATGTTTTCAAAGGCTGGGTACAGAGTGAGACCCATAAACAGATCTTGTAAACATGCTCTCCAGAGCTGCAGAACAAGCCTCAGTAGCTGGACCTAAAGACCATGAGCAATTCATGCTGTGTATATATTCATACGTTAGTGTAGTGCCATGAAATTATCACAAAACTGGAACTAAGCAAGCTGAATGGGAAAAGCCATGCCAATGGAAATAATAAAAAGAGGAGGCATGCCCCTTAAAAATGCTGCAGTGTAATTGCTATGGAAGTCTGCATGTATTTACAATAACAAAGGTGTAATTTCTGCAAAACTTCAGCCATAGGCATATTTTTACATACTGTGAGCAGCCCCTGGTGCCCACAGGCCTGTGCACTGTAAGTAAAGGACTGAGGCCTTGCTGAGTATTCAGCCTTTCAATGCTCATGTATCTTTTCCGGAATTGAAAACATCTTTTATTCCCCAGGCTGAGCTGGCAGCCTGCACAGAAGGCAGTCTGCGTTATGTTTATCAATCCAGGGAGAAGTCCAGCTCTTGTGAGCGTATTTCTCATCTGCCAAGAGCATCAACAGAAACTTAACTATCTTCCATTTTTTTGCATCCCATTTTTCATTCCCTCAATGCTCCTCAGCACAGGGGGATGCTACCTGCACGATAGACCCATTTGAAGATTTACCTGTGGACTGTGTTTTTTGGGGGCAGCCTGATTTAAACTATTGCTCTGTGTTGAATATATGGAGTATATTCAGAGAACAGGAAGCCTGGTCCTGATGCATTCATTAAGCTATTTCATTCATATTAATTAGCCTAATTTAAATTGTGATGTAGGTATTTTGGGGCTTGGCTGAAACCCTCTGATCCAAGGTTGTAAATAAACCTCTGGCAGTGAGTGAAAGCCAAAGGGCTTTAGAAGGGTCTTTTCAGTGATTCTGGTGTCCATGTATGGAGGAATGAGGATGTGTAAAAGGTTTCTCAAGTAGCTGAGGAAATTATAAAAGCCTGCAATGGTGTGTTTTACCATCAGAGTTTCTTAGTTATTAGAGTTCTAGCAAGAAAATATCTTGCATAAATTGTGGCAGCCCGTTTCACTAACTGAACACCAGGTCTATTACTGGATGAACTTGATAATTAGTTTGTAATCCATGCATAGGCATTTCATCCTGGTGGTTTTCTTGCAGAGAATAATTTGCCTTTTATTTGTTCAGAGTGGGTTTTTTAGTGAAAACAGAACTCCCATTCATGATGGGCACAGCAAATGTAGTAAAACACTATCATAGCTGGGATTTGTTGTACGCTATGGATTTATGTCAAGAATGTTAATGATTTGTTTATGAATAAGTGAGCCTGTAGTATTGTGAAACAGTATCTGGCAGGGTTGCTGAATGGACATTTTGAGAGCAGAGGATTCTTGAACTGAGTAAGCTGTAAATATTTGTGTGTCTCAAACTAGTTATAAGTAAGCTTATGTATCTTAAACAGAAGTGTTTATTTAATGCATTAGCATCATCTACAGTGCTCATCTGGCATATATGTATGGGCCACTTGATAAGAAGCAGAGAGGTTGTTAAGTATTTTTTAAGGGCAGTTAATCTCCTTCTAGTGGGCTTTAGTTTAAAAATAAGGTTTTCTTTAGAAAGCAACATAAATCCTTAAGCAGAGCAATGAGATATTTGCCGAGTCAGAAAGGTACTGGTTTTGCAGGGTCTCCTTTGGGTGTAGCACCTAATTTAGCAGAGCCACTTGACTTTCCTGGTAAAGTTATCACGTGGCTGTTGTATAGTCCCAAATACACATCTTCCCACTGAGGGCTCGGGAAGGGTTTGTGGCCTACTTTTGATCCCTATTTTCTTGGAAGAATACTTTCTGATGGGTAGGGAAGGTGTTTTATTCCCATCTCACGTGAGACCAAAGAGCAATAGATACCTCCAGTGTGTTGGAGAGCATTTGTGAGAATTGAAACACAGTCCCTTAAAAGAATAATTTGGGGGCTAAACTGAACCTCATCCCAAGTGATGATTTTGCGTTTCCTGTTGCAATTTGCATGGTCAGGGTGTTGGATTTAATCACTGGTATGTCAACCAACAACTGATGTCCAAACAGCACAAAGTGACAGCTTTGTCACTGTCCTTATTCAAACTAACATGTGACTTTCCATGCTAAAGTTTAAAAAAGTTGATTGCAATATTGTATCTTCTCTCTAATCATCATCCTTCCTGTAATGTGTTTTATAGCTGGTTATATGGGTGCAAATGCTTAACCTGAAGAATGAGTTGTCACTCAAGTGGGGTTCATGCGTTTTCAAATGTCACTAAGCCTCCTGAAAAACTGAAGGTAGAATATGACACTGTAGCAAGAAGCTTTGCTGTGTGAGTTTGTGCACCATGGGCAGCTGAGCACAAAGGGCAGGGACTTCAGAGCTGGATTTGAGAGTGTCAGAGGCAACTGGTGTTGTGTATCCAGGTGCTGTGTGGGGCACCACTAAACCCTGCCCTGTAAATTATGGCATTTCTTGAAATAGCGCCTTGTACTTTTTAATGAGCTGGGCTATCAGCTCTGCATCAGTGGATGGTTAAAATGAAGCAAGAATTGCTTTAGCATTAAAACTGTGCCTGGAGGACTTTCCTGTGAAATTGCTCATGATTATTAAGTGAATATAATACAGTACGACAACCTTGCTTCTGTGCTGTGCTTTTCTTTGTACTGAGTGCAGTTTTGGAAGTTGAAACATGTACAGATGGAAAGTAATGTTTAAGTGGAAATGGCTTTGGAAGCCGTGCAGTGCTCTCTCCTTTTGAACGTGAATAGGGAAGAGAGGTAAGTCACAATTTATTGAGATACAACTTTTACAGAAGAATTGGATTTCAACCATAAATATGGTTTGACTGTGTGCCAAACAGAAAAGAGGCTGAAGCCAGAACACTTCATATGCCGAACTGGAGAAGAATATCTTCCCAACTGAATGGGCTAGGCCAAAGTGAGCCTTATGTTGCTCGTTCCTTCTGCCGTGCGTGCACACTTACAGCTAAATAAATGGAAAGACAGTCACCCTCTGTGACAATTGATGATGAAGCTGCTGGTGGGAGAGAGTTGGCCCTGCTACAGGCTAACCTGCTATGGGGCAGCAACACCCTGGGAGTGTTTCGTGCAACCTAGGGCTGGTGCGTGGGTTGCCACAGGTATCTCTGCCAGGTTATCCCTGAGATTTACCCCTGTGTCCTGCATGTGGTATTTCTTCAATGGCATACGTGTTGCTGCCACTGTTTGCACAATTACCTCCCATTTCTTTCCCAGAAGTGTCTCTGAGATGGTGTTTCAGCAAATAAATAGCCCCCAAGCTGCCTGTTACTCCAACACAGCAGCATGCGTTCAGGGAGGAAGGCAAAGAGGGATACTCAATGGAAGCTGATTAACTAATTTGTTCCCTAGATAGATGCTTGCACCCTTTTTCCACTCAGATACATACTGCACCATTAAACACTATTAAATATTGGCAGCTTTACAGTAAACTGCATTTGTGATTTGTCTACTGTGTGAGCACAAAAGGCAATCCCAAATCTGCCTCAGGAATGGCTTTACTCTGCCAGGTTAGGAACATCAGTGATGGCCACCAGAGCCTTTTAATTTCTGACGGTAACGGTGATAAAACATGAAAGTGGAAGTGCTCATGTCGTAGAGCATGAGTTGGAACTGATCAGCTTTCTACAGATGCTACAGGGAAAACAGATCATAGCACATTGCTCTGTTTCAATTGCTGGCTGAAGCTGTTTCCCTTTTCATCTTTATACCTTTATATATCTTTATATTGTAGTGATGGAAGACTGTGTGGAATATCATGATTTTCAAATTATTGCTAACCTGTATTTCTTCAAATTAATTCTTAAAAAAAAAAAAAGCAGTGCCACAATCAAACCCCGTGGTCCTCCTGTGTGGGTAACAACTGCATACCCTTGGCTGGCTTGAGCAACACAAAGTGCTGGTAGTTTGTGTTTCTGCAGGGAGTCGCTGTAGCTTTTCAGCCTCTGATTTTCTCTGCTGTGCTGGGGATGACACTGAGATGTACATGATACCCAGCCAGTGCTTAAAGATGGGGAAAAGCAGACCTGGCAACACTTCAATTATGGTGGTTGTTGGATTGTACCCAGGAGGGAACTGGCTTTGTTGCATGATCAAAGGTCCCCTCCGCTCATCAGCTGCTGGGAATGGAGCAGACAGATGTTTATCTAGCTGATTGTCTTGTAAAACTGTAGAATTGGCTTGTGCAAATAACTGTCCATGCGAAACCTGACTGATGTGATTTCAGAGGCTTTTCTAGTGTCATCTGAAAATCTGTTCCAGTCAGAGAATCTGGGATACAAAATAAAAAAAAAAAAAATCAAACAAGGATACCTTCTGCTCCTAGAGCCATCTAACACTAAAAATAGTGTGATTGGATTAAAGGTCAGTCTGTTGGAGGGGAATTAGCGGTGATTAGTTGATGTGGAGTTAAAGTCTCCTCTGAAAATCTGTGACTTCAGTTAACAACTTGCCCAAGACTTTCCACTTTTGAGGTTATCTGTTTCAAGCTTTGCATCTGGACTGAATGACATGCTTCTTTTTTTTTTTTTTTTAAATGAAAATATTTTAGTTGTGGTGGTCTCCCAAGTAACTTACCAACAGTACAAACATTTTTACAGACTTTCCTTTAAATAATAGTAATGCTTGGAAAGCAGGAAAACAGCCCTCTGTCATCTAGCTCAGAATTGCCAGTCAGCAAGAGAAATGTTCGTTTTGAGTGTTCAGGTCTGACCACCCTCTGACTTCGCAAGTGGAGCCCTAGAGGCAAACCATTATTTTGTGCCCACATGGAACGTTTTGTGCCGAATGTTTGTGATTAGGGTGTAGGCAGAGCAGCTTTGCAGTGGACAGTCTTCAGGATCTCAGCAGCTGAAATGAAAGCTCTGATGGAAGTGAGTGGTGGTGAGGCAGAAGTCTCTTGAAGCTGTGCCTTGTGCACTGGTAGCCTCACTCCACTGTGGTTCCCTGCTGATGATGGTGCTCCATCAGAGTATTGGTCTTGATGATCCCAGCCATGGGTTGGTGTTCACTTTAATTGCTTCCTTAATGATCCTTGCTTTCCAGAGGTAGGAAACAGCAATAAATACCTGGAGCTAGAGAGTTACTTTCCTGAAAGTATTTGTGGAAGAGACAAGGAAACTTGACAGATTCCCTTGAAAACTCTTCTGTGGATTCTTCTTTCATTGCAGAATTGGGGCTGACCCATACAGAAGTGTCATTGGAGACATATTGAATCCCTGTGTGCATGCATCCATATGCCTCACATTTACAGTTTATCTGGTTGCTACTATACCAGAAAATGTTCAGAATTGGGCTTTTTCTTTTCTTTTTTTTTTTTTTTTCCAATTTACTGTCCTTGGCATCACTTAGGATGGCTTGGAGATATGTTGAAAGAACTGTATGGCCATTATATATGCAAATATCTTAGATAAGCAGAGGTGAGAAGCCATTGGGAAGGCTGCAGTGTGAAGAATTTAGAGTATAAAAAATTGAATTATAAGACTGATGGCCTTTGTGCTTAGTGGTCAGAATGCAAATAACAAGAGCTGCAAATCTGGGCAGAAAGGCATGCTATAAAAAGCATTACTGCAAGATTAAGCTGTAGAAGACACATTTTTGCATGATAATCTACTAGATTTATTTTGACAATTATTTATTTGTGGTGATGGTGGTTATGAAAGTAGAATTTTTAACAGTCTTGGTATAATTACAGAGGACTGAATTTGTAAAGCTGCTCAAACAGTTTTGAATCAGGGCTGAGTATTTTTTTGAGCCAAATACATGCCTTTTTTTATTAAAAGAAATATTTGTCTTGATACTTTTTTCCCCCAGTGGAATGACTAATAGGTATTCATGGGATTCAATACTTTAATATTTTATCAGAGGCCCCTAAATTCTTTCACTCCCTTCTCTTTCTGAGTAAATAATTTAGATTTCAGATGCATTAAGTTTGATAAAAGCCACCTTGTTAATGTCTCCTGTAGAATTACAGCTCTATGTGCTTAGAGGGTTCCTGGAATAACAGCATCAGTAATGCTTCTAAGTTAAATTGAGTGGGGCAAAGGAAGAAGACAGTGGGGAAATGCTGGGCAGGCAGTTAATTTATTTTAATTTTGTTGGTTCTTTCACATCTGTTTAACTAGCTGGCTGACACAGGTACACAGGAGACCATAAATATACTTCCGTCATGCTGTATTACAGGAATATATATTAGATCTGCATCTAGAGAAGCTCAGGGCTTTAACAGCCCATGTCCTTTTCCCTGGATCTTGATGTTCTGTATTATTTCATTTCCCCTAAGCCTGAAACATGTTAAAATATTGCTTGCAATAATTGATAGGGTTTGCATGAACAAACATTTAATAGTAATAAACCCGCCCAAAAACCCCTCTCATCTACATTCCTTTTTCTTTTGCAACTTCATTTCTTGAAGTTGAGCCCAAACTTGAAGATACACAATCAATTAGGTTTTTTTCAATGCAAAATTATTTAACTTGTAAAGGGACAGAGAATGGATGGTGTTTGTCGTGGCCAGCAGTCAGCGGAGGAGGGAAGGAAGTTGAGACTGTACTGAAAATAAGGATGTTCCTCTTTGTTGCTGTGTAGAATTCTCTATTTTGTATTTTGTGTGTGTGTGTGTGTGTGTAAACTTGCAAATCGTTGCTGTGTGGAACGTTTGGAGCATGTTGGACAAAAGCAGGAGTATAATTACTGGAAACAGAGGAAATAGCTGTCACAATGTAAAGAGGTTGAATGATGATCCTTGTACAGGTGAAGTAGTCCCATTCTGCTGGTCTTGCTGGAACAGAACATTTGGATAGTTTTGAACTCCTCTGTTTTCTTTAGTTAAACAATTTAATATTTCCATCCTCCAGTGCACCTAATTTCATTGGTGATGTTATATTATAAGACCGAGGTTGCTATTCTAAGGAGCAGTAATTCTTCAGGTAGGTGCATGTAGTAGCACATGTAAAGCAGCAGTAAAGATGAGGATAGTTCTGTTCTGTTGAACTTCAGACTGTTTTGCCAGAGATTTCTGTGGGAGCAGCATTGTTTTGTTCATGGCATATGAGATTTCTAAAGACTGGGATTTGGTTATGAATGAGCGCGTGTTTCCAGAATGGAATTACTTGGAATGAGTTTGTTTAATCGATTGTGGATTCCTCCAGAGTGACGCTGCAGCGCCTGTGTGAGGAGTTAGCTCTTTTTAATTGGTCCCATATGTACTGGCAGATAGTATATTAACCATGCCTTGGGGGGGTAAGGGCATCTGGTTGAATATCATAGTGCATATTTTATTTCTTTTCTGGAGGGATTTGCTTTTTTCCCCTCGTATTTTTTCCCCCTCTTTGCTCTAAGAACTGTAGATATGTATGTGTATGTACAATCACCAGCATTTTGAAACTTAATATTCAGCTGAGGGATTAGTTAAGCTTCTGCAAAATTATCTGAACTTTGCTGACAAGTAAAGAAGAAACTGGAGTTTTATAAAGAAGCTGGAGTTTCTGAGTATCTCTGGGTTTGGGCGCTTAAATTGCAAGAACTCAGAAGCTTAATCTTCCTCTTGTCAAGAGCTAAGGACTTCTTGTCCTTTGAAAACCAGAAAAATGGAAGCATCACAAAAGATTAATTACTTTTGGAAAAACCTTGAAAACACCTTGCAGATTTAACCTTTGTGTCTGGAGGATGTGGATATTGGAGGGGTGTCCTACCCACCAATGCTGCATGTTGGCCCCAGCAAAGGTGAGCCCCCTCCTCAGCCATTTTACTTGACTCATTCTGAACTGGAAAAAGCAGAGTAATTTCACATCTGGCTGTTTTGGCTCAGCTTAACCAGTAAGGTAGTTGCAGCAGAAACAGGAATGTAAATGAGTTGGTTTGATTTTCTTTTGTAAAGGTTTCTTGGTGCAAATCCTGTCAATTATCCAACTCCAAAGCTTTGCTGAATTAATGAGACGCTTTGTAGAAAGGTATTTTTGATCACTTTCTGTAGCCTCCCTTATTTCTGATGTAGGCTCTCTAGTGTGCTATTTTTATTCATGGCTTAAAGAGGTGGGAAGACCTACTGTGTGAAGTTGCCCTGGGGATGGTGGTTATGCATTTGCACTACAGTGGGACCCAATTTTGGTCTATATTCTGCCTCATGTGCTGAAAGGTTTGTGTAGCTATATAAATCCTGGCAGAGTTCCCCTACGATGAATAAACTGCTGGTGGAGGCAGAAAAGGAGTAGTATTGCAGGAGGTGACATGCCTGTGAGTGTAGTTAGGGCTGGGGAAGTGTCCTTGGGAAGGTGCATGGTCTTCATGGGTATGTGTGGAGAGAGGAAAGGTTAAAGCCACCAGGCTTCTTTCTTCACCCCCTGCAAGGTTTGAGGGGGTACACCCTCATGAAGGCTTTCCAAAAAGTCTGACTTGCTGAAGATGCAGGTCTATTCATTGGGAAAGGGCTTGTGTCCATGGGAAATAAGAGGACCCAAGAGACCCTCCGAAATGCCAGGCTTCAGTTTTGGGGGCGGTTCCGAGCTGGAAAAGACAGTGCTGAGTGCTGTAAGTTAGCATCAGAGGACTCAGTGCTAAATTGGACACTTTGGAGGAAGGAATGGATTCTCATTATCTTGTAGCTGTAAATACAATAATTCATTAGACCAGAGGTTTATTTGGTTTATGTTTAAGCAACACATATGACCCTTTTGTTAAGAATTTGTACCCTTGTTTCTCCATAGTATTAGACACAATGTTACGTCCGGGAAATAATCAGGTCAGATTCCCTGTTTGTCATCCAGTTCATTTCCCTGTCTCAGAAAATAAGTCTTAGCAAGGCAAGAGAGAGGTCACTGAACTACAGAACTGCTTACCAAGTTATTGATTTATTGCAAAAAATTAAGGAGAAGAGTGACAGAGTGAAATGCTGGTTTTGAAAGGGCTGTGTGGGGGAATGCAGTGTCTGTCTGGCAGGTATTGTCTGAGATGGGCTTGCTTTGCCAGGCACAGAGTAAGGAGAAAGAACTTTTTAAAGCATCCTCTGACACAGAAATTATTGGAAAGCCTCCAAGAGCAAATTGAAAAAGCAACAGCCGCCTTCATGCTGCCGGATTCCATTGTTTTAATATTGGGCCAACTATACCAAATAATACATCTACTGGAAACTCATGTTAGGAGAAAACTATGTTGGAAAGCAGCTAAGGGGTCAGCTCAGAATCAAAGTGAATGAACTTGACATATCTATGCTGCTGCGTGCTCTATTTTGTTCTTTCTCTTCTTGTCATCTCTTATTTCTTAATTTATTTCCACTCTTCCTCTTTTTTAAAAACCATTTGTCTTGTCTTGGACTTACATTTTGACTGCCATTTGTCCTGAAAAATGCTAGAGCTGATAAATGCCTTTGCTTGCAGTGAGAAATTCTGGCTTACTGGTGTCTTTGAAATTGTAATCTAGTTTAAAATTCCAGTCTTGCACACAGAAATGGTGCTTTTGGGAAGGTACTTCTGCTGTGGTGATGAGACAATGAACAGCAGACTTGTTACTGCAAGTGTAGATGTTATTTACAATGATTGCATTTAATAAAATACATAACAAAGCTATGTTAATTAGGTTTGTCACAACTGAACTAGTTCTTGTGACAGTGAAAGTTATTAAAATTTGAGAATTAGCAGCGATTTCTATGGCCAAAATCATGGTAGCTGATGTCTTAGGGAGGTCTTATTTTTGTGATTATGAGTGTCCTTGACTCCTTCCTACTCTGATGTGCATCTCTGTAGTGGGGCTTCAGGTTTTGAGCCATTACGGTTAAACTGGAAACTTAGTCTCTGAATATCCTGTATTTAGATCTGTTTAGGTCGGGGTTTAGTTTGTCTGAGTATAGAGAGATGTTAGAGGATCAGTCATGAAATTCTCATCTGGCTCTGAAGTTCCCTGCAGTTTGGAGGGTGTTTGTATCTGGGATTGTTTTGTTTGGGCAGCGATCCTGCTGATTGGAATCGCATAAGCTTGGCAACAGGACGCAGGCATCCAGCCAGAGCAAACTCCAAGTACACAGGGTCTGAGAACAAAACGTTTCATATGAATTAAATTGTGAGGAAACAGAAATTCTTTAAACTTGTAAGAAAACAAGGCAGTGTGAGCATCGTCACACAGGCATCTGTGTGATCAAGGCTAGGGATAGGGAGTGCAGGTTTTATTTATGGAATCTTGATAGTTGTGTGTTTATGAGATACATCTTACCACCGTAGGACGAAGAATATTCCTTAAGGAACTGGTATTAGAGTGAGATGGAATAACTCTCGGTGCTTGCATGCAAAGGTTCAGTAGCATCTTTGCTGGAAGGCTTTTGACACTCAACTGATTTTGATTTCCTCTGTACCGTGTCATGCTTTTCTACCTGCAGTCTTGTGTCCCCCTTCCCTTCCATCTATCTATTGTTTCTCTGTATTGTAGGCTTTTCCATCAGAGCTTTATGCTTATCTCCCTTGTTACATTCAGTAAGGGCAGGAGAGGTCCAGGAGGATCTGTGCCTGGCAGCAGCTGGCATTGCTTAGAAGCCTCCCCTGGCATTTCCTTTTGCCCAGTCTCTTGCCCTGCTTGCTTTGATGCCACCTTCTGCTTGCTGTCCTGTCACACAGACTAGAGCTTACCCTGGCAAATGCAGATCACTCCTTTCTGTGCCCAAACCATCCCTTTCCCCCTGTCTCTCTTCTGTGCTGTCGGTGAGGGGGTTGGTGGGAGCAGGGGGACCTCAGGCGGGAAGTGATGCCAGGCACTGGTTCAGTTTCTAATGTGCAACCATGCAGGGTCATTGGGCATGTTGGAGGGGTGACAGAAGTTGGTTTGTTGGTGGGGATTTTGTTTGGTGTGGTGTTGTGGTGGGTTTTTTTGTTTGGTTGGTTTGGTTTTTTGTGTGGAATAACATTTCCCAGGTGCTCTTGTCCCAAGACCCTCATGGGTGCTGTGCCCTCAGCCCACTGAGTCATGCCAAGTTGTGCCATGGGCCTGTCCAAGCTCTTCTTCTTCCAGAATGTGTCTCAGGGTGCCCATAGGCAAGACTGTCTTACCACTTGTGCACAGTGCCATTTATTCGTGATTGAGAGATGTAAATTCAGACATAATTATCTGCTTTTTCACAGAAATAGCATCTGTTACCTGAAAGATTGAATGGATTTGTTTGAATAGGCTGGCAAAATATAGATCTCAAGATGCTAGATGAGATATGCTTTTAATAACCGGATTTCTGGAGTTGGATTGCTTTCAAGAAGATTACTTGGGCTGGATCTGCTTGAGTATAAAAAGTCATGACGTGGTCTTGGGTTTGTGCATGTCAGTCAGTTTTGTGTTACAGAGCAGGCTGCTGATGGGATGATTTCTGACTACCATGATAAAGTGCTTCCATCCCCTCTGTAGAGGGTTTTATTGTAGTGTTCAGGACAAAGTTTATATGAACTGCTAGTAAAGAATAAATAAATAAAGCACTGTATAATTTAATATGGGGGAGGGAAAGCATTTGAACTGTATTAATGGTATTAGTTTAACAAGAAATGGATCAGATGTGACATTTATCTGTACTGGACAGCATTTGCTTTAAAGAAAACAGAGCTTTGAAATGGATCAGTTTTCATATGTATCAGAATTCTTTCCTTGCTGAAAAGCTAGAGGCTTGGGGTTGGTGGCCTCAGGTCAGCTGTGCTCATGTCACTGAGGGGGTGACCATATTGCTAAAGGTCTGCTGTGTTGTCATCTCCTCTGACCCTGAGTAAGAGTGAAGTCTTGTATCTGCAGACTGTATATGCAGATAGTCAAACTCCACTGGGAATAGGTGAAAAGGAAAATTTGAACTTTCTAAGATTCTCTTGCAGTTCAGTGCACTTGGTTGTGTCTTTCCCCTTCTAGGATGTTTTGTCTTGCTGTAGGATGGTGCTCAAAAATTTTGGTTTCATTCCAGAACTGAATGGGTTTCAAAGGTAGAGAAATACTTGCACTGAAGCAGTAAATTATAGAGGTTATTTTGGAATTTTTCTGGGACTGATCTTTTGCTGATGCACTAATGCAGATTTCATCTGGGAAACCTTTGTAGGTGCTGTAGAAAGATGTGTTGCCCAGAGGATTGCTTCTCACTCTGGCAAATCCATCCTTCAGTGTCTTTGAACTTTTAGAATAACTCTCTTTTGCGTTAACATCCTGTCATTTGCAGGTTTGAACTCAGTGTGCACCTTTGGCAAAACTGGCCCAGTGCGGGTCATGTGGGAGCATGATGCCAGTTGATGCAATCATGTGTTGATTGTAATGCTGTCATTACGAGAGATTAGGGGATGAGGACTAAGGTGCTGAAGACTTTCTTACATTCACTGTGTCACAATCCAGTTAGCCTGTAAAATATGTTTATTTTGCTCATCTCCTGTTGCTGGGTTACAGATTACAATTAATTACAGTCCCCTCTTTCTTGACATTTATTTTTATATAAACATCCAATTTATAACCCTTTCTTAGGTCCTTGAATTTGGGTCCTTGTTTTATTTCCATCACGAAAATGAAAAGATCCACTAGGCCCTGGCTTGCTCAATACTGTAAACAGCAGTGACTGTTTTGTGAAGACCTGAAGATGAAGAGCATTATTATTACAAATTTCAGTGCATACTTTTCTCCTCCAAGTCATATTTCCTTGTATGTAGTCACAGTTGTTTTCTCCAAGACATTTGGCGTGAGCTGTGGAAGTGACTGTATTTTTGCTGACAAACTAAACCAGAACTCAAGTGCTGTTAATTTTTAAACAGCAACAGAAATTGTGCCTGAACTAAATACATAGCACCTAAAATTTGCAAATTGAACGTTGTGAAATTGTTAGTCTAGAGCTAATGTGTGACTGTTGAGCTGGTAACAAAATGTATGTTGAAAACAATGTAGAAGTTCTTGATTCTTATGTTTAATTGACCAGTAGCTAAGAGGGTTAGTGATGGCAGGGTTTTTATTGAAATAGGGAGCACTTTGAAGGTCACCAAGGAGGCAAGAGGCAAGTACCTCTGCAGTGACAGTCTTAGCCTGCAGTGGGTTTGGGCTACCAGTCATACACCCTTCAGTTTTCTTCTGCAGGGGGAAAGGATGCCATTAAGATTGGTAAAATAAACTGTTGGAACTTGAACCTTTGAAGAAGCAAAACTAGGGTTTTGGATTAGGATAATTGCCCAATGTTATTTGGTGCTTTGCTGAAATTCTGCTCTGAATGATTTAGTATTCAGCAAATAGGAAAACACAATGCTAATTACAGCTCTAATCCTTTATGTGGCATTTTAAGGTATTTTTGTTTGCTCAAAGCATTTTAAAACTTGCTGCTAATTTCTTTCTGTTATGTTGCCCCTTGAGTTTCTTTCAAACATGAAGTCATATCAGTAGCATTATCTAAATGCATAAAGAATGAATGATGTGTAGTTTTGAGCTGTTGTTATAGTCATGCCAGCTAGGAATATCTTCATCTGATTTTCAGTAGAAGAGCCACCAAATGAACTAGTGGTTCTGGCACATGGAATGTGAATGTTAGAGGGTTCCCAGAATCTTTATTCACTGAATTGCCAAAGTCATGCTTTTCAAGAACTTTGTGAACTTAAAGCACTTTACAGAAATATTCCGGGTTCACAACAGTAGAGAGAGAATGGCTCTTCTCAAAAAATACATTGGCTACTGTTATAGGTCAGCTTTTGCCAACAGTTTCCGCAGGAGATGCCAGTTTGGAGTGAAAACCTAAGAAATGGGTTCAGTGAAGCACTTTATCCTGTTCTTGGCTTAAAGCACATGAATAATCCCATTGACTACCCACGTGTGCTTTACTGGGACTGCTCACACAGTGAAAGTTAGGTATGTGTTTCAGTAATGTGCTTATTTGGGGGCTCACTGTGTGATGTCTCCTGGCAGAGATTTGATTTTCTTATGGCAGCTGTCATATGACCTGTGTGCAGGGAGTGTTGTCTGCATTAGCCATGTGGTCCAAAGCAAAAGGCTATTTCTGTGTCCACCCCCAATCCATTCTGCACTTCTCTGGCAACTAAGCATCTCTTTGCTGCCAATTGTGCTCTAGTGTTTTTGGCACCCAACCACTCCAACTTGCTGCTCATACAAGTATTGAATTGCCTTTGTAGGGCAGAGAGTAGTCTTTGCCTTGTTTAAGATTGTATATGTGGTTGTTACAACATGAAAAAAAAAAAAAAGTAGATGATTGTCATAGTTTTCTTATTTTGGTCAAATTGTGCTCCTTCTGTCAATAATCCCACTGAAGTTTCCGGAGGTGCCAGCAGAGGAGAACAACCATTTTGAAGGTCCAAGTCCAGTACTCAGAGGGGCTAAATGGAGTTTTTCTTCATCTATTATCTAATAGAAGCACTGTTCTGTATTTGAGAAGCTCTGTAAACAGATCATCTATGGAAATAGAGCTCTTTCAGCACTGAAGGGAGGGTGAAGTTAAACGCTAGGACAGCTTCTTCTTCAACGTGATATTTTTCAACCATTATTGTGGTTTGATCCAATGCCTTCCCCTCCCACCCCCTGCATGCACAAGACAGCGGATGGCCCTGAATGTGGCATTTCCCTGTGCTTGGAAAGGGATTGGGCACAGGTGGGGAATCACTGTGTCCTGTGCATGGCTGGGCCTGAGCTCCAGCACCTTCTCCCTCCTGTGTGTTTTCTCCTCCAGAAACACAACCTCAGCAGTGGGTTAGAGCCTATAAAGCAGGTCAAGCTAACAGAGCTGCAATTGTAGTAGAGAGCAGTTAGTTAGTGGGACCAGCAAACCCAACGCTGCAGCTGGTAATTGATGGTGCTCCTTCAACCTCAGCATCTCAGACGTTCAGCTTTCTACTTCCCATGGCTGTTTATTGCTGTTTGGCCTTTGCTAACAATTTCACTGGAGAAGTGCAAGAAACTCCAAACAAAAGGCTATAATCACAATTTAAAGGTAAAATGAAGTACATTTTCTCAGAGAGTTTAGTAATCCTGGCTGTCAAAGAGCTGTTATCTTCAGAAACATGTCAAAGAATATTCTTTAATGTATAATCATCTTAAATGCAGTACTTTTTTTGCTGGAGCTGTGTTAGGGAGAGTGAATGGGATAATGTGTAATATGAGCCAGATGAAAAACAATATGAGTAGATTTTCTTGCTGGGATGGAAACTTGAATGCTTCCACAAGCACCACAGAGATCCTGAAGTATTGCTGTTAACAGGCTGTAACTTCATGGCTGGGATAGGCAAACAAGTGCTATTTCCACGGACGGTTAGTTATGCCTTGAACATGCTTCTGAGGGTGTTTGAGGTGCTGTAGGTCCAGTATCATAACAGTTATTAGACCTACATTGAATTTAGGCCTTTTTGGAACATAGGAGGATTGTAAATCTTCTCGTTTTGTGTGTGTATATCTTTTCAGTTAAAAACAGTATCCACATTGCTGGTAGTAATAGTGAATGCTCTTAAGGTATAAAACTTACTAACCCTCCCCATGAAAACTTCCAAGTCATTGAACACCAAGTGAAACATGCAGGCACATCCAACTATTAACTCTCATTTTTCTGCACTAGAACTGGAGATAATTTCTTTTCTTTTTCTGTTTAGCACTTTCAGACCATGTTAAAGACTAAGTTGAATGTCCTAACTCTTCGTAAAGAGCCTCTCCCGACAGTGATCTTCCATGAACCAGAAGCCATTGAGCTGTGCACCACAACTCCCCTCATGAAGACCCGGACTCACACTGGATGCAAGGTACTCAGAAGTATAAACTTAAGGAACAAGACCCCTGTGGAGGTGTCCCATGTATTTGTGAGACCTCTAAAGAGCCCAGAATAACCAACATGATCATTATTGTTGTTCTAGAAACCCCATTAACTGTTACAATCAATATAGAATTTCTGAATCAAAACAGTAATTTAAGATTTCTGACCAGAAGTTTTGGGCTTCAGGAGGAAAAGGTTTGGGTTATGTGTCACGATGCAAATTGTAATGAAGATTGCTCATTTCAAACAGGGACATTTATTTCTGCAAGGGCTAGTGTTGCAGCTTAAAACTTGAAAACTTGAGGTTAGTTTGGTTGGGTTTTTTTTGTGTTGTGTGGTTGGTTTGTTTGTTTGTTTGTTTTTTAATAAGATAAAAAAAGGGAAAAAAAGGGACGGGAGATTAGATCTTGATTTGGTTAAGCAACAAAATGAATTTGCCCTGTTACATCAAAGCACAGTTTCTGAAAAAGCTATTCCTCTTTTTAAAAGTTTAATGGCTTAAGAGCTTTGAGTGTGTTCTTTTGTGGTAAGAAACCATATAAAAATAGCAAACAAATCTGCTCTGTTTGCATCTTCTGCTGGAGCCATTTCTCTTGATTGCAGAGCTCGCCTACCCTGCAGAGCCATGTTGGGCTGTGCTGCCCATCAGGGCTTGGCAGCTGATTCCCCTTCACCCAGCCCAGCCGGTGGTTGTAGGGAGTATCCGCTATCCGCCCTACTGGGATATTCCTTGAGAGTCTTAGTAAAAATGGAGAGAACTGGGCTTCAGACTCCACTGCTCTGTAAAGTGTGGACTCTGGGAGAGCCATTGCCTGGTGCTACATGTGCTGGATAAGGTCCAAAGTGCAATTCTGTGTCCTAAACCCCTGCCCTGCCAGTGTGTATACACAGATGTGCACACACATGTTCTTCCTTGTTGGGGGATCTGATGTGAGCGAGACGGGGTTGGAAGAAACTGCTTTCTGATATGTTCCCCTGCTTCTCTTGGCATACTGTACTTGGGTACGTCCAGGTCTGGTACTTCCTCAGCAAAGTTTCTTCTTGGGAAGTATCATTTTTATTTGACTCTTTGCCTGTCACAAGAGCTGCTGCTGGGTGTTGGAGCAGTGCTGCTCTGTGCTGATGCAGAAGAATGCAGGGGAACTGACTGATACGCTTTGTATGGTAGCTTGTAGCATCTGCTCTTCCATGGTGATGTCTTTTGTCCTTTATGTTGATATCGAATGAATTTTTAGAGAATATTAGCTATGATCAAAATGATTCACAAAGTATCTGGCTTTCACCCCTAGTGAGAGAGTTCAGACATAATAATGCTTTCTGAAATCAGTTTATCTTCGTGAATGTGTGTAGAATTTAAATTAACTTTTTTACTTAACCTACAGTCCTTCAATTGGGGAAGATGAATTGCAGAGAGATGTTGAATGCCTCAGTGAAGAGAATCTCATTCTATATTTAGATCTCTTTTATTTATTCATTTATTTTCCTGCAGTGTACCATAGCAGTGGTGACTAGGGAACATCTGCTACCACCACACTGCCCTTTTCCTGCTTGCACTGTTTCTCCTTCTCTGCTTCCCCTGTAGCTTAGGTCAATGCTGGAGCCTTATGGTGATGTTTTGGGGTAATGGCCAGCCCCTCTTCAGGTCATTAAGCAGTTTGTGATTTTCAGGACCTTCCTTGGGAAGATGATTCCATATATATGTTGTTCCTGTGGATAAGAAATCCTCTCCTACTACTAACTGAAAGGCTTTGATTTTACCCAGGCTCTGTAGTCACAACCTCTTTCTTTTCCCCACTCCCTCTCTTTTCCTGACTAAATGTGTTCTTCTCTTACGGGGTTTCTGTCTGCCAGCTGTTTATAGGTAATTAGCTTTCCTCTCCTCTTTCCCCTCTGATTATTAGTTTCTTGCTGAGTGATGCAATAATAGTGTTGCCATAACAAAGGTAGGATTTTATAATATGAGTGTTTGCTCCCTGGGATCTGATGTGTTCCTGTTATTCCAGGTGTAATGGGGTAGATACTGTGGTGTCACTAGTACCCCCAAGCCTCTCTGGTTCTGAGACATGGGCTTTTCAGGCAAGAGTGCAATATCCAGTTTTTACTTGCTTTCATGAGTCACACTCTTTTGATCCTTAATCGTTTTATTCCTCTTGACTGAAATCCCTCCAATTTTTCTGTGTAATCCCATTAATGAGATAGCATCATTTTTCTGACAGAGGCTCCAGACATCTAATTTTATTGCGCAGTTTTAACATAAGCCTCAGCTGGCACCGCCTCGTTATGGGAACTTGACACAAGCAATTGCCTTGCTGTTCAGAGATCTGGGCATTGGCTTTCTTATATGATTGCTCTTTTCATTGTCCTTTCATTGCAAGACAGGCTTTTCTTTTCGCTTTCCTTTGGAGTTAGCTGCTGAAACCTGAAGAAACAAAACTCTTTTGCTGAGATCTAATCTCATTCTGTAATTGAATAGGATGGTTTTAAGAATAGTAGAGAAATATCTTGCTTGACATAATCTAGGGGGAACCCCCACCAAATCTGGAAAGTTAAATAATTGTACAAATTCAAAGAGCTTCTCTTTCCTGCCCAGTTCTAGATCTGACACAACTTTGCTGCCATTGTGTTTCCTAAAATATATTTTTAACTTACAGCAGAAGGCTTAAGACTCATTCCTCCTTTAACTGCTTGGGTTGTCTCTGCTGTCACCATTCCCACCATTCTAGACACGTGGGCACAATTTCACCAAGCAGGAGAAATGGATAGTATTAGCATTGATTTGCAGCACAGAGCTTTAGGCACACACATTTTGGAATTTGTGCTGCTGGTTGCTCAGTCAGATGGGTTGACTCGAGGCCGTAGTTTCTAAAGGGCACCTTCTTGCCTCCCTTCCCTCCTGTGCCCACCAGTCCTGTTTGCAGATGTGGAGAGGCAGCTGTGCACCCTGGGCTTGGACTGTTGCAGCCCCACTCAGCAGACAGCCTAAACCAGAGCAGGATTTCTGGGAACAGTAAAAGCACTCAGACTCTGTTTTTTATCTTGAGGGTCATCTGCTTTTCTTTGAACCATGGTGTATGGTAGGTGAGAGGCAGGTCTCTGGCCCCAGAGGAACTGCAGCTTCCTGTCCTGCTTCAGTGGAGCCTGCAGGGCAGGGCAGTGGGATGCAGTGCCCAGAGGGTTGTCACTTCTCTGGCAGTTGGCACGTGACACTCGTGTGCATCCTACCTCTTACCCTGCAAGACACATGGTGCTTGTGAATGCTGGATCACCAAGTGTTACGGTTAACAGCTACTCTGAAGAGTGAAAAAATCCCATTAGTTTACTGTGTATCTGTAAATGGCAAGTCTCAGCTTAAGCTAAACCACTCATTGCTGGGGAAAGGACTATAAAGAGTGAGAATAAATCTTTTGTTCTTACTAGCTGGACCACACTGTCAATCCCCTGTGCCTAATTTAATTTTATTTTAATTGAGCATGTTTTCTATAGTATGAGTGTGATTTAGATTTGTATATATAAAAATGTGTCCGTTCTTGTTCAGATCATAAGGATTTTGATTTGACTGTGGCTGTCCTGCTTGTAGGTCTTTCATGTCAAATGTGCACTCTGGTGTTTCAGCTGGAAACTTCCTTGTCCCTTATCACAACAAGTACCACCAGATGGAAACCCAAAATCTGGAATATCTCCAGAGAATAAGTTACTCTCTACTCAGAAGTGTGTGCTCCTCCATGCCTTTTAACAGATTCTGTTTAAGTTCTGCATGTTTTCTTCTTCCTTAATGTCCTAATTGGCTTACACTGATTCTAATGTTTCTTGATTTCTGTCCCTTTGAGCTATGGTGGTGGCACTAAGGGAGCTGCCTAAATGGCTCTCTCTCTCTTCTGCTTTAGCTTTTCCAGGCACTGCTGCAGTAATACAAAAGGACAGAGGTTAAAAATGCTGTCTGTGATTTTTGAAGTGGTGTAGTAGGTTTCCTTTTTTTTTCATCTTTCTATTAGAAGTCTCCTCAAAGTGCAGTCAGTGCTGAATAGTCTGTAGCTTGCCTGGATCAGGCAATCTTATGCCTGCAGTTCTCAGCAGTGTGCAAGCTTTTGTCAGCAGCCTGGGAGGCTGAGATGAGAGGAGCATAAAGAGTGCAAATAATTACGTTCTTAAGAATAGTTTTAATTAAAGGGGAAAATATATTAATGATATGGCATTTGCAGGACTGATACTTTTTACTTACCTGTCATATTGTATTGGCTCGGTGAGATTATTATTTCAGGCTTTATGGAAAGCATGATGTTGACACTTCTGTGATGCTGTATTTTAGGTAAAGATTGATGAAAGTCTTGTTTAAAAATTTTATAAATGAGTGATCATGGCGTTTTAAAATCAAGTCTTGCACATACTGATACAGATTTTAAAGTAGCCAAGAAGTAACATAAATAAATGGAGTCTGGTCTTCCAGAACAGCTTAATAGCTTGCCTCCCAAGGCCAGGAGGAAGTGGTTCCTGTGCTAAGCTGGCTGCAGGCTGGTGACCACAGCAGGGCCGTGCCACAGCTGGGCTTGCCTGGCACAGTGTAGTGTCAGCAGCTGGGCACCCAGCTTTGACTATTGCAACTCCGGGGCACACCTGCTGCTGTTACACTTGTATGAACCTATGAACCAGATCTGAGGTGTTTTCTGGGAGAGCTGGGCAGTGTCTGAGGGGCCCTTACCTGTGCCTGCCCCTGCTCTCCTGCAGCTGCTGCTCTGGCCCCTTCAGCAAAGTCACCAGGGCAGCCTGTGCCCTTGTTGCTGCTGTTTTTCTGGCCTTTATTGCCAAGAGTTTTCATTTTCCTTTTGTCTCTCTTTCTCCCATTTGTCTTCTTTTTTCAAAAGTCCCTTTCACCATTAGAGACAATTCCATCATCTTTGGGCCCCACTAATCAATGTGCCTGCACATGAAGCTCTCAAAATGCTTTGAGCAAGGGGATGTACACCAGTATAGCAGACCCTGGAAGTTAGTCTGCAAGGGAAAAGCTCATAATAAGCTTATAGAATGAATAGAGAGTAATATTGATTGTGATTTGGTTATGATCTTTAAAAATACAATGTTTCTCATTGGGATGCATATTAAAGAAATAAAACATTGCGTTAAAATTGCCCTGCTAGGCCTGATTCTAATTCCTTGTATAAGGGAGTCATTTAGGAATAATGTCTCCTCAGATATTACTGCCTATTTTTGGTTTTCTGCCTTGTTAATTTTGATAGCAAAGGCCTTGCAGCAGGACTGTCTCTTACCACATTCTTGCAAAATACCCCTTTTCTGCTCTACCCTAGATGTCTCTACAGCAAATTTAGTAATGCTGTGTTGTTGCTTTTATTGGTCATTGGACTTCTAAAACTTAGACTGTTGTTCTTTGTTGGTTTTTTTCCCCTCTGGATCAGATTTTCACAAGCTGCCTTGCCGAGCATTTCTGGCTTATGCAGCCTCTGCCACTCTAGTGCCCCTTCCTGATCAGCTCAGCCATGGCGGTGGCCAAATATGTTATCACTTTAGCTTTGAGGGGACAGCATGCTCTCCATCTACTGGGTCTGGTGGCCCTTCAAAATTCAGAACATGTCCAGATTGATGAGCCATCCTTCCAGCTTCATGCAGCCCAGCAGCCCATACAGCATGGTTTTGGTGGTGGCAACCCCAGCCTCATTTCTCTGCCCCTTCGTTGCTCCCCAAGCCCTAAATTCTTGCTCTGTCCAGCTGAAGTGTGGGGGAGTGGCTCCCCTCTGCTGCACTGTTACTGGAGAACTGTTGTGGGTTGCGTTTGTGTGTCTTGATACTGAATCAGGCAAAATTAATGCAACAAGGACGCTGTGTCTCATTTCAGTGCCCAGAGACCAAGGTGCTCTTTCCTGTTTTTGCTGTTCTGTTGACTTAAAAGGGTTGAAAATGTGTCCATAGACTTTCTGGGATGGTAAAATTCAGATGGCATAAATGGGTAGTTAACAATCTAGTGTTTTACTTAAATTTCCACAGATCATTTAAAAAGCCTACTCCTATTGGAAATGTATTACTCTTGGCTACTGAAACCGCAGCTGATTGGAAACTGCAGATATTCTTAAAACCACCTCACTGTATCCTTATAAAGCTTATAAAGTAAAAAGATTCTCTTGCATCTATTGAAGGGTCAAGAATGATTGTTTTGAGTGCAGGTTTATCCAGCTGTAAATACAAGTCCCACTGGCTGCCTGGCCTTCATTACCATTTTGTAGGCCTGGAATATTAAGATGGCAATTAACTTCAATAAAGAAACAAATTAAACAAGTGAGACAAGCTAAAGTGTACCATCACTCCCCAGCCCACTGTTTTCTGCCATGTTTAACTTGAGTGGGAAGCACAGAGCTTATTTTTTTTCTTGCTTCATTAAAAGCCTTCTATTGTTATGCTTAAGCATTACGTATTTTATACCGTAAATTGAGAGATTGTTTTTCTTCTCCTTTCTCCCCTCATGAAATGAACCGAAAGGATGCACATGAACTCTTGCACTGGGAACATCATAGTAACTTCAGTATATTTAGATATAGTTCCAGTTGGTGAGAGATACAGAGGCTTTAATGATGTGTTTTCCAAAGGTGAAGTGCATCAAATAAACTAATGCCCCAACGAGTATGCTGTGTGAAGATGAAGTATGTTCTTTACTTTTTCTTTGTGTAGGGTTACAGAAATGAAAAAAAAAATAAAATAAAAAAAAATTAATCCTGAAGTTAGGGAAGAGTAAAATGCTTGCAGAATCCTTGCCCATGACTGTGTTGGCCCGAATCTTATTCTAACATTGAAAATGGAGAGTTGCATGTGCTCACTGGTTTCAAAGCATGACCATATGGTAAGGTCCTGCCCTTCACCTGTGAGGCTGAGGAGAGTCTTGCCAGTGGCTCCACTGTGAGCACGGAGGGATGAGCTGTGCCGACGGCAGAGCCTTCGGGCAGCACGCGCTGCACGGCTTTTGTCACTGGCTGCTCTCTGCTTCAGAGAGAGTCTCTCTTGCATATGATTTATTTTTAATTACATGTCTGGGAAGCCCTTTTATATCAGTGAGGATTTATACCTTAAATGTGTGCAGAGGAGCTAATAGAAACATGAAGGTTAGATGCAAGTGCAGAATGTTGTTAAAGCATCATTAATGCTTCATTTCCTGAAGTCCAGGAGTCTTAGGTGGAGAATATAAATTGGGTAAAGCAATTGAATTAATCTTTAACTGAGCCTGCTTTAAATAGGATCTTCTGCAGTGTTCAGTTTTGCTGTGTTGGATGTATTTTGGCATAATTTTATTTACTTACTGATAAAGTGGCATTGTAAGAATAATGTATGCTGAGAGCAGTGGAAGTTATGTCTTGTGTCCTGTCAGATACATTGGTGGTATTTGTTTTTTTCTTAGCATTTGCACTGGTGACATTTTTCAAGCCATGGTTCAAGTAAAGGGCATTTTGTTATTCAGGAAGTTCTTACATCCCATCTAAGAATGGTCATGCATTGTAGCCAGCTTCATGTTTCTGCTTTAACTACTTTTATAGGAGAAAGTGTATGTCTGTTTTCTACATATTGTGGAGTAATTTTGCCCTGAATATAGGTATATTAATTAAAGGAAAACAGTTTTGCCTATTTCTGTTTACTTTTGGATTTTCATTAAAAAATTGCGCCTGAAACCATTTTAAAGAGTTCCATAGAAAGAACAAGACCATCACTTTGGGAGGAGAGCACTGGTGACAGGGAGGACAGTAGGATTTCTGGGAGCTGCCCTCTATGTTTGTGGCTGACACAGGGCTGGAACTATCCTGGGTGCAGGGCCTTCTCCCTGTGGTTCCTGTTGGGTTTGCATCATGTATTACATTGCTTGCACAACCATTGTGTACCTTACATTTCTTCTGAATTCTGTAGTTCTGTCCTTGTAGTGGATGCCATGGGTCCCAGTGAAGAAAACAGGTCACAATGCATGATATGGACCCTGGAAAGAAGAAATCCCTTTGGTTGGAATCTAGCACTTCCTTTGGCTTCAGAGGTTTAACATTATTAGTTGCTTTTGATTCAACAAAAGCTTGAATTGGAAGTCATCAGCCCTTAATTTTGTTAGCAAATGGTGTTTATCAGCAGAAGTAATCTGAATCAAACCCCTTAATGTAAAATGAGGCACTAAGTGCTTTATATTTCATTTAGTTATGGAAGAGATAGTGATTGACATTCAAGGAGCACAGTGTGAAATGCCAACATATAGGAATTAAAAACGCTCCCTGTGACTTGGTTGGGAATGAACACTGTCCATTACTGAATTTCCACCCTTGCTTGTAAAACCAAGTTCCAGCTGGGAACTCGTGAGGTGCTGAGGAGACCAGACACTGTGTGCTGGTGGAACGCTCAGTCACTCTTTACTGTGTATTGTTTGTGCTTCTGCAGTGTTTCTCAACCAGAAAGATCCCCGAACACCTTCTAAACAGCTCTGTTGTCCCCTGCTGTTCAGCTGCCGTTCTCTGCCAGCAGCCCTGTTTGCAGAGGTCAGGTCAGCTCACCAAAGCTCAGTTGCTGTGGGCACACTGTACTGCAGATGGAATACACTGGGGGAAAACTGAGAAGGATGCTGACAATCAAAATGCATACTTCTATTAAGTAGTAATGCACTGAATAAAGGTACTGAAAAGCAATATATATTAATGAAATTCCTTTAATGCATAAAACTCCACAGAATACTTCTGTATCCTGAAACACAAATGTAATTTTTTTTGTCAGTTCTAGAAATACCACATTTCAGGGTACTTGGAGCTGTTGTTTAATTATAGCTGTCTTTGTAGGAGATAACATACTAAAATAGTTTTCTCAGAAAGAATATTTAAATATTCAAAACCCACTTTAATCTCTCTGCAGCAGGAAATATTTAAATTTTGAAATTCTAAATTTACAGAATACCTTAGGAGATAATCTTCAATTACACAAATATACAATGACATATAATGTATGCCAATAAGTTCTAGCTTTTGCAATCTGTCACAAAGCCAGGATAACAGTATGAAGCGCAGTGGCAATTGTAAGGTCCTAGATAGTTACAGAAGTATCAGGGTATTTATTATTTATGATGTAGAAAATATTGTGCTCATGACAATTGCTCAGGCAAAGCCTTCTGGTCATAGGAGCTAATTGCTTCCATAATAAGGTTCAAATATCTAAGATCTAATAGCTTTAGACATACAAAAATTAAAATTAGATTGAAATTTATTATGTTGGTTACGCTGAGCAGATGCTGCAGTCATTGCCAATTGTTTTGTTCTAGTGTGTCCTTGAGAAATATTTCCATCTTGGTGCGGCTGTCGCAATGTAAGGATGGAGCTGTGATTTGTGTTTCTGGAGAGCACAGGGAAGCTGGTGCTTCTCCACAGCCCTTGGGGTACACGGACCCTGCTGTGAGCTGGCATCCTTCCTTCACAGCACATGAACTTATTCTTTAACAAAATCAAAGAACTTCTGGCTCTGTGGCTGTTGCTCCCTCCTGTTGTTGCTCGTGAAATGTGCTGGGAGAGGTGTTGGCACTGGGAGAGGTGCTTTTTCACAACAAAGATGTGTGTGCTTGTACTGTGAAGGTATTCTGTGTGGCACTTCCCCTGAAGCCATGGATATTGTTTCTTTGATTTCCATTAGAATACTGCAAAATTTGCATTTGGCACTGGGTGCCCACTGCTCACACTAGGCTGAGCCAACATGAGCCTTCTTGGGAATTTGTAATCTCTGCTTACAGCTGTACTATGCCCAAACCCAGCAGTTCTTATTTTGGGGCCAGTCCTGTGTGCTGGAAGCTTCCTGCTGGAGCAAATAACATTGGCAAACAAGGAGGCTGAAATTGGATTACAGGTCCATTCTTCTGCAGATGAGGTACCACTGGCCATGTTTATAGGTGCACAGCCTGCCGGAATGTAGATTAATGTCACAGTCCAAAATACATTATGTCGTCAGAGATAAGAAGGTTCTGTGTGCCACCTCTGTTTCTCTTGGTCCCAGAAGTAATCCTGTTCTCCTTGTACTATTGCAATATAGTCCGCAATGCAATGTGATGTATAAATACATTAGCTCAGAAGAGGAAAGACATTTTTTCATTCCAGGGAATGGATGTCAGTGTCTGAGACTAATAACATATTTTCTATTTCATTAAGAGTTGGTGGTTTGGGTTTTTTTTTTACATAGTTAATTTAAAGTACATAACAATAACCACTACAATGCTTCTGGGCAGCTTTAAGGCTTGATGTATGTTATCTATTGCTGATCAACTACCTTTATTTTAAACTATCATGAATATTTGACTTCAGGTTTGTGGTAATTTGGTAAGCTTTCTTCTCTGAGATTCTAGGGATAACAAGTGCAACAGAAGTATGAGAGTGGTTTTTTGTTTGTTTTATTTTCTTTAAGAAAGGAGGCAGATCAATTTTAAAGTTTACAGTCTGGTTTGGAAAATGAGTAAGTACTCCTGGTTTAAGAACTTCCCCTGTACTTCTAACCCAAGAATTTCTGGTAGTCACTTATAGCAATTTCACAGCAAGATCCTATTAAATGATACATATTGCCACTGAAGTAAGAAACTGAATTTCATAGCAGTGTAAATTTGGAATTAAGTTTATCATGTTTTATCAGTGAATGAAAAACTAATGTGGAATTGGTAGTGTCCTGTTAACTTCGATGGAACACAATACTGTTCTATTCCCACCCAGATTTTGGTCTATCCATTTTTGGAAGCTGATGTTCAATTGCCTGTTAGATATCAGGGTTGCTTTCTGATTGCTAGAGCATAGCACACTTGAGGAAAAATAACTACCGAGTTAATCAGCTAAAAGATAGTCTTAATTCATTATGCCCTTCAGGTTTTTTTTCCCCTCCTAAGGCCATGATGACATGATCTTCTGATTAAAGTGCTCTCATGATTTAAATGGCATGGCAGTGACCTGCACTTCATAATCACTAACTTGGGATGTAGATAACCTTACATTTAATAGATGCTCATACACAAACATTTGAAGTGGGAGGAAGCTACTTCAACTTAAATGAGCAAATTTTGGAAGATGTGCAAGTTGAAAGTGTCTTTATAACTGTACTTTAGAAGGTTCACTGAAGATTTGTTGAACTGTTTGCTGAGAAAGATTTGTCAACGAGTAGTTATTTGGTGGGATTTTTTTTCATCCTCAGGAACTTGTTTTATTTAAGTGTTTGTCGTGGGTTTCCCACATCCCCCAATTTATTTTTCAATAGAAGAGAGAGAATAGAAGGAGGAAAAGAAACAAGTTTAAATTATTATCTCTAAGCTTAGAGAAGGATCTTTTTAAAGACTGTTATAGCTGAGTAGTAAATTGGGAGAGATAAGGAAAATACAAAATGAAATAAGCTAAGAATATGTGTGTGTGCTGTGGTTATTTTGAGAATGTCATTGAAGTTGATTCTAAGTATCCTCTGGGACAGGATGGGCAGAAAACAAACTGGTTCCAGTTCCTTATAGAAGCTGCTTTTTTGACTGAATTATTTGTAGGCTGGAAGTAATTCCCCTGTGCTGATGTCTGACTCATTCTTACAAATAGTGCAATAATGCACTTCAGCTTTGTCAGCTATTTGTAACCACAGTGGCCAGCATCCCTATGGGAGTCATTGTTAATGGGATGCAGTTTTTGGGTTGGCTTTGCTATGGTATAAATTGGCATATTTCCTTTGACTGAACTGCCACGTTAAGTTATATCATCTAAGAATTTGGCCTTCTAGTTTGACATGTGGCTTGGAATTCCTTGTGATTGAAAGCAGTCTGTTAATGAAATCAAAGTAATTGAGTACAGTTTATGGGAACTAGTGCCCTTTTGTCATTTGTTAGGCAGAAATACTAAAAATATTAAGTAATTCTTAAAATTATTTTTATGAAACAACTTGATCGTGATTTAAAGAAAGGTGTGTTTTCACCCCAGAGCTTTGCCTGCAGTTACATTTGAAGGTCTTCATACAAGGCCAAATAAATTGTGTCACTCTGGATTACCAAGTGGGAAATATGATATACTTCTAAGAAATATATTGTGTGTATGATTTAAGTTTGGAACACTTTACATCACTTCCTTATACTTAGGATAAACTGAGTAACTTTACCAGTGACATACTGATGAACTGCTCTAAGGTTTTTGTTCTGCAAGACTTTCCTAATCTGTTTATATAGGTTTTTGTTCAATGTTATCACTTTTATGCACACTGTATGTGTCTTCAGGGTGGAACTTGAATGCTCTCCAACATATTTACCTAAGGTGCAAATGTGGTCCTTTTCTTCTTTTGTTCTTGGGGCACTAAATAGAAGCTGGCCAGGAAAAGGTTTGGTGGCTTTTTCTGTGCTGGTCCTGCTCAGCAGCTGCAGTTGTGTCAGCTTCTCGGGTTCTCTGTGTGGTACGGTCACAGGCAAGTGAGCCTGGGCTAAATAAGTGAATAAAGAAGTAGGAATTGAGCAGACCACACATTTGGGGTGCTCACTGCAGCCGTCGGGGATGGGGCTGTCACCTCCCACACCCAGCGCCTTCCCTGGGCTCTGCCTCGGGGCTGTGGTGGGGCTGGTGTTCCTCTGCGGTTCCTGCCCATGTCGAGTGGAACGGGAAAGGTCTTTTGTGTGTTCTCCACCTTCAGGATCCTTTAGGGCTGGGTGGTCCCTGCTGCCATCTGGGTATGGAGGACAGTGAGGACATGTCCCCTCTGTCCTGGGCCACAAGGGCCCTTGCTGGCTCTGACTCAGGGGCTGACCCTGGCCCTGGCCGTGCCCACAGCCAAGGGGCTGGCAGGGGACAAGTCCCGAGGCTCCTGAGTGTGCTCCAAAGCGTCTCAGGGTCTCTGAAATGGGCAGCTGCCTCTGCTGTGAGCGAGCACCCACAGCTTTTCTGAACCTCAGTCATCTTGATACCTTGAGGCAACAGCAATAAAGCCCTTCCTGCCCTCCAAAAAAACCCCAAAGAAAGCAAAAGCCCTTTGGTGTGGCTTTGGCCAAAGCAGGCATCCGGTTCCTTAGATTCCCCCTGCTCACCCTCTCAAGGACACTTGAATGTTACCATAGGCCTGAAATCAGACATGGTGACTTGTGGCCATTTGAAATACTCTCATCAAGAGTTTATGCTGTGGGAATTAAATTCCTATAATTTTGGATAAAAGGGTTTCAATTGAAGTCCTGCACTGTGACATTAGAATTTTCTCTGAGAGTCTAGTGTACCACCAGAGAAATTTAGATAGTTTATCCTCTGGGCTTGCTAGTGTGAGCCATCATGAGACACTCTTGCTGTCTCTTTAGATTTGTTAGCTTGCCCTCATTTTGCAGTCAAGGCATCATCTTCTGCCTGTGGCTCAGTATGGTACGACTGGCTGGTGGGGGCCTTGCTGGGGACAGGTAAAGAGCAGGGAGGCAGGAGCAGCTTTGGGATGCTCAAGCCCCATCTGACATTTGCACTGAAAGGCAAATAGCCAAAGGAGGGGCATCTTACAATTAAATATTATAATACTACTTTGCAGCACATTTTATAGTATTATTATTGCACTTAGCTCCTCAGTAAGACGGTGAATTTTATTTTGAAGTGAGACAATCATTGCAGAGAGATTTCTGTAATTTTTCCCCTCCTTGAATGAGGTTGCATGTTTCTTCTCCGTTAGCAATTACCTTCATGTCAGTATAAGTACAAGAGGTTATAGAAGTTCATGATGTTTCTCACATTGTAGCAGCTTTCTGCGTACCAACCCCTTTGCCCTTTTGACTACATGAAAAACTATAAATGTGTCATGCAGTAAGATTTAAACGGGTGCTGTTAAGGTCCCAGACACTCATTCCAGAGCTTCAGTTTCTTAAGGGCTGTCTGAGCTTTACCTGATGTGCAGCCATCACAGTCATGCCGACTAAAATCCTGCTAATTATTTTTGAGACATTTTTGTATGGTGTGTCTTGAGAAAAGAGTCTGAGCATCTGTGAAACAGATGAAGTGAAAATTCCTCTGGCGTCTATCAGCAAATATAAGCAGGTGGAGCACATCCAAGTTTCTGCAGCTGAGGGAGGGACTCAGAAAACACAGTTGTTTGCAGCACATAGGGAGAATCAAATGAAAAATAATTACCTATATATCTTTATTTCATGCTGCCTTGCCATATAAGGCCAGTCCAGGAACAGCAGCTTTCTGCTTCATTTCAAGGGCCATTGTAAATCGATTATCAGGTTTCTATAGGAAATGAACGGGACACTGTAGACTCTCTAAGATGCAAATTGCTGACTCTAGAGCTGTACACTGCAAATTGGGCTCATTTCTCAGTTTGTTGTTCCAATGTTTACACTTATTGCCTGTGCAGGGTTAATCAAGGTAATCGCTGAAATACATTGTTGCATCAGGCTCAGAATGCGGTGTTCCTGAAAATCAAATGGTTTGTACGTTTTAAGGCAAACCCCAGGAATTTAGAAAAAAATGTGCCGCTGGTGCCCACGAAAGGAAATGTGTGTGGTAAGAAGCTGTTTTTGCTGCCCAGGCTGAAAGGCCAGTTGGCATCAATTAGCATTTTATGCATATGCACTTCTGTAGAAATAATTTTTACTGAACAGGTCTCAAAGCCTTTCAGTGTCACTTAGTTAATCCTCCTAAGAGTCCTGGGCAGAGCTGCACCATTGTACACATGATTAGACTGGAAATTGGGGAGGTTTCAGTGACTAATCCATAGCCACAGAGTGAATCAGTCCTGTCCCATCCTATCTGTCTTTGCAAGGCAGCACTACCTTCTCTCAGAAGGGAAACCAAAATAAAACATAAAAGTTAGAGCAATGTAGTACATTTTAGAATATCCTTCATGAAGCAATGCTTTTAAACAGTGTAGAGGATAGATTTGTTTATTACGTGAAGGACAACTACAAAGGATTAAGTAATTTCTATATTAATTGACTTCTCTACTTCAAGTTTATTGTTGATGTTCTTGTATAACTGCATAGAAAAAGAGTGACATTTTCCAGTACATAAGAGAAAGACTTGCTGCCTTCTCAAGAAAAAAGAGACACTGGATTGTTTTGGTTTTTTCTTTTAATAAATGCTTTCTTCTTCTAAGAGCATGACTATGCAAAAATGCAGGCGTGCCAAATTTGATTCAGTGTGTGAAATGAGCAAATGTCCTTCACTACTTTCTCTGAAGTTTGCACACACTTAAAATAAGCTGCCCTTTGTTTTGCATAGTAGTCTTTAAAAGCCAAGTGCAATTAAAACATGCAAATATGTGGCTAACCCAGTAGTTTCTCAGTGGTGTGATCTGACCCTTGGACGAGAGCTCGGTACCTTGCTTTATGACTTCATGGTGTGTGGGTTGTCAGTCCCTGTCTCGTGTGGGGTGGGGTGGAAGTGTGAGAGACAGCAGGCTGTAGTTGAGAGGGAGGTGTCAGAAATGTCATCCCCAAAGTACAGGACCTTTCTCTGTAAGATTCCAGGGTGATGAGGACTTTTTTTTCTTTCCTCCCCCCCCGGAAAGTTGTTAAAAGGGTAGCAGGGAATTAATAGGAAAAAACCGCCTAGTTCCCTAGTATCTCATTGCTGCTGTTGAAATCAGGCAGTACATAGACAAATAATTTTGTAGTCATGCCTGACTATAGCCTCGAGGAGTGAAGAGTGTTTCTTTATTTCCAGCTGACAGGAGGTATAAATGAGGATCATCATTGTGAATGAGCTGGAGATGCCCTGTGGTTTAACCCTCGCATTTGGTTAAGCTGGTGTGTTGATTCACATCTCAGGGCTATCTTTTCAATTAATTCTCCCAAAGATGATGAGCTGAAAAACATAAAATGTATCAGGGTGCATGTGTCAGGTGATGGTGAAAGTGTTGCCTGATAATACAGATATTAAAAGATATTTTTAATAGAGTGCTGTATATGCGTAAGCAAATTCTCTATCCATTTTATAGCAGTATAACTCCACAGCAACTGCACTAAACATGTAGAATTGCTCTGATATCCCACCACTGCAATATAAAGCACTGCTGTAAGTTCCTTCAAGATGAGAGGAGTGTTACATATAAAGCCAGCTGCATTTTGTGTAATATAGGAAACATATTGTTCATATTCTACCAAGTGAAATCTGTTTTGGATTTCTTTTGCTGAGGGTCCAGATCATATAAATGATTGTGGCCATTGCTGTATAGCACAAAGCAAGCTATAGTCTTTTCATGTCTGGAACAGTTTGACATAATCAACATGTATATAAGATATTTAAGATGCTTGTTCAGCACATAAAAAAGCCATGGCTCAGGCTGCTATTCCCAACTGTAAAATTCAGGGATCTTAGAAAAAAATGAAACTCCCCAAAACTCCATGTGTTTGTCACAGATAATATATATTAACTTTATCTGGTGTTTCATTCTCTCCCTTCTAAACATAAAAGAAGGGTAAGATACTATTGGCCACCGTTGTTCTGATCCCCTTGTAAAGTGTCAATAATGCCTATATCCCTGACTTTTCCCTGTGTCCAGCTACCTTGCACACCTATCAGTGGTTTGGGCAGGAGATGGTTGTGAGGGTGGTTGCAGATTTCACAGTGTTAAAAGTCTGTCCCTACAAATCTCGTCCAATCGGACCCTGGCTGTCTCTGGATTATTTTGTAGAGACTGTACAGAAAAACTAGGAGAGTGATTATGCTTGGTTATACTGGATGTATAGCTGAACACTCTGGTATTGATACCATGAGTAAATCCTCATGGTTTCCTTGGGGTGAGAAATTAATTTACTTCATTTTACAAAAATTATGGTGAATCAGATTTATCAATTTACCCAGTTCACTTCAACATGGAGGGATGATAGCAGTGGACATTGCTCCCCTCTGCCCGCCCTACTTTTCATTTTTTTTGATCAGACAATGCCATATTTACCTTTGTACATTTAGGCACAAAATTTAATCAGGTTTCATGCATTTCCCTGGGGGTCAGGTACAGACATGAAAGGTTGTATCCACACAAGAACAATCCTAGCGTACTAGGTGATATTTTTAGCATCCTTCAAGACAACTAAAATGGGCACCTGCCTCAAAGCAGATCAAGGCATTTTTGCGGGACTGTGAGCAATATGGATTTGTCATGGACAAGTAGCATTGGCTGGAAATGTTACTTTCACGTTTATGAGAAGTCCTTTAACAGGTTCTCCAAAAGACTGGCTCAAACAAACAATTTTATAATTTATTTTGTTTTAAAACCCAAAACATTTTAAGGATCATTTTCCTTTTTTTTCTTGAAGCCCACAGAAATAATACTATCTTGGGGCCCTTTTGTTCCTCTTTGCAGAGTACCGTGAAGAAAATTGGTTATTGCCTTTCTTTCACTGTCATTTTCTTTAGGTGGAACAGAGATTGATTGCTCTTCTGGGATGCGAAAAAACAGATTGTGTACTCTGTGATATTCTGCACTAGCAGCAGTGGAGAGTATGAAGCAAGCAGTTTAGTCGTGATCTTGGTTATCAGTAAATGTAGATTCGATCAAGTTAATTTACTTATATATTTTTCTGTTCATACAATCAATTCCTCTGCTCGCTTATTTTCTGGAAGCTGCTTCTTTAACCATAGTTTTAGATAAAATTTTTATTCCTAATGGACATTCATGACGAATATTCCTTTGATATTGCTAGTAGTTAGATTTGTCTGAAGGGTACTGCTGTGTTTTATGACTCCTGTTTTTTTCCTTTTCTGTCCATTAAATAGCATACCTTTGACAAGCAGGTTGCTGACCTTGGCATTCTTTTATATTAAAAGAAACAAGAGAAATTGCTCATTAAAGCTATTAAAAGAAGAAGCTGCAAAGAAAGGCAGTTTGAAAATTCACAGTGATCAAATACTTCTTGTGGTACTTGTTTATTTTTTGATATTTGTATGCGAAAAGAGGCCAAGCAGACGCAGTAGTGGTTGTTTATGCGTGGATATACTTGCTTGCAACCACAGCTGGGGTAACTGCATATACAGGCAGAGCCCACTGATGTTCTGTATATCGCATGCCCTAAGTAGTCTGTAGAACAGAAGTTGTAAAAATGGCCTCTTAGGGGTTTGTTTCCAAAGGCTTTTCTCACTCTAAGGAACTGGGTTTGGTTTTTTTGTTATGTATTTTTATACTTATTTGTTTCTTGGCACTCAGGTGGCCATAAAATCAACATCTAGGTTTAAAAATGTTTTTTTTCTTGAGGGGTTGTCATAAAATGCATAGGGATGTGATGGTATTAATTTAAAATTACATGTTCCAAAAAATCCCACAGAGGTAAACTCATTTGAAAAATAGTCTCTCTCCATACAATGGAACATAAGTTTACCTCAAGAATGTTATTAACTGTCTCTAGGGATATTACCAATGAGAGAGGCAGCAACAGTGAAGGATCATTCACGTTTGGAGGAATGCTTTTGGTTTCATGTACGCCTGTGATACGTGTTTGAGATACATGGAGAAGTGCAAGCATTTTTGGCTAGTCCAGTCTTGCCTCCCCGTTATCTGTATGTGCTGAGATATTTGTGTCTCATCCATACCTTGCTTATGTGGGATAAAACACTTGGACCTGCATCATCATCTTGTTCTATATTTGACCTCCAGCAGCAGATGCCTTGAAGGAGGAGAAACTGAAAAAGAGTGCCTGCACCTGGCCTATTTCTTAGTGGCTAAAGGGGTGTGGGATAAAGTAGCTTGTGCCTGATCCCAGCTGGTGATCATCTTATGAATCCTCTTATCCTTCAGGCATGAGATTTGATTACCTCAGGTCTTTCTGTTCGTGCTCACGTAGCTGTAAATATAACACCTGCTGTGTTACCTAACTTCGTAAAATTACCTGATTTTATAACCCTTTGACCAAGGAAGCACGCTTGGTTGAAAGAGGGAGCCTCTTTGTCTCAACCAGTAATGTCAGGGCAGACAAAGAAAAAGCGATTTTCCCGGGTGTGACCTCTGCAGAAGCTCACAGACTACATCTGCTCTGTCCTGTTCCTCAGGTGGAGGTGTCCTGCTCTACCTGTGTGTCCCAGTGCAGTGTACATGGCAATACAAATATATTCAAAGTTAAACAGACCAAAATGACTGCAACTGCTGGTGGTCTTGTAAATGGTTCAGTCATGCAGTTTGGAGGGTGAGTCTGAATGAGAGGTGCATTCAGATCAGGGCTGAGATATTTGAAATACCTCTGAATCCTCCCTGATAAGAACATGTAGAAGGATACTCTTCTATTGAGTGCTTAGATTATGTGTCACAAAATAAACATTAAATCCTGCATATTTAAAACCTGATTCTCCGTGTCTCTCCTTGGATGTAATACATATAGAAAATGTTGTTTGAAATGCAAGGCAATTACAAAGAAGGGAATATTGTAAATTATTGATAAAGGACGGGGCTATAGGCATAGCAATCCTTGTTTCCAGTGCCAGTCCTGAAATGCAGCTGCACAGTTCAATTGTATTGTACAGTAAATTTATGCAAATTAATTGTCTTTCATAGTGATGAAAGCTGTTTTCACTCTGGGCAGGATGTACTGACTCTGATGTCTCATCCTGTTTTTTCCTCCCCTTTTCCCTCCACCATGATCTCTGGGCACGCGTGCTCATTGTTTTTTCTTTTTTCCCCCTGAAGTTCCTCTCTGTATTCCAGACAAGAACCTGTTTTTAATTTTCATGTGTCATGTCTGTCTCATAAAACACACACACTGGATCATATGACTGTTGTGCAATATTAGAGGGCTCTTGAAACTGATATCACATAGAAGGCCTTGTAAAGTCATCTTGAAATAAAATGTACTGAGTTTCAAATTTTAAAGGGGCAATAACTCCATGCAGATGAGAAAAGTAAAGATGAATAACAAGTACATTTGGAAACAGTCCTTGTAGCTTTGACTCCAGTCACTGTCACAACCCCAGCCCCACGTGGGGATGTGGATTAGGGGATCAGCCCCTCATGGGGCTGTGTTCAGCATGGTGGAGGCCCCTGTGCTGTGCATGGAAGAAGTTGGCCATCCAGTATTGACCCAAAGTATCATCTCTGGATCACAGGCAGTGTCCAATTATGAAACAGCTACAAATAACTTAGTTATGTCCTTCTGCCATGTCCTAAGACTCTGTGTGACTAACGATTTAATAAGGTTTTATTTTCACATGCAGGCATAGCTTTTTTGTCCAGTGTATGAGTTCAGTAATACAGTTTCAAAAAGTCTTTGGGAATTAGGCAAGGGAAGAAGATCCTTCATGGATGTCAGCTGGAGACTTCAAGGACTGGGTTCTCTGTCAGGCTTGTGAACAAGGGACACCACTGTGTAATTCATTCAGTTTTGCAGTCAATGCAGCAGGAAGGTTGCAGCAGGAATAATTACAGGAGTTTTAAGCAAGTAATCCAGATGAAAACATGTTTTTGCTCCCAGTCATTCAGACAATAGTATACTTCCTAACATGAGACCCCAGAGGTAGACATATCTCTACCAATTAAGTGTAAACATATGGGTGTTTTAATGATGGATGGATGTTGCTGCTAAATTGCCAATCTGATCTGGAAAGAACTTGTTTTTCTGGGACTCCTGCAACGTCATTTCCACCGCACCTATTGCAGCAGGACCCAAACTGTTTTCAGGCTCTTTTCTCTGGAAAGGGTGAATTGGAGTCAAACCCAGACCGTCCTCTTCCATCTGCTTCCCCTCCCTTAGCTAAAGCAGCACAGCAAAGAGTCAAGCTGATAACACATGCAGGACTTTATAGAAGCAAAAAGCATTTTTTTCCATGAAAGTATGAACCTGTCATGCACATGCTTCAGACATGATACAGAACAGGAGAGAGGCTATTGAGTGCCCACGTGGAGGGAAAGGGCTGTGCAGCCACATGACGACTGACAGGACATCATCATTTTAAGATGACTGTTTCCTTCAGGTTAATTTTGTATTCCTGTCTCACAGAAGTATGAACGGTGGCAGGAAGGAGTTCACAGAGCAGTCTATTAACCTGGAGCACATATGCACAGTCTCCTCTTGTTACTGCTGTTATAAAGCACATCTGTCTCATTTGAGAAGATGTCCTTTGCCTTTCTCTTGTGCTGTGTTTCTTGATTTGCTGTCACCTGGGTGTGTTGAATTATAGATAGCTTTCATGAATGGAATAACAAAGGGTGGACAGCAAGGGCACCCATGCTGTCATGTAGCTTCGTTTTTTTCCGGAGTTGGCTTTCATGGGCATGGGTTGGGGGAAGTCCTGAAGGGGCTGGAGCTGAGCAGAATATGCTCTTCAAGTCTGACATGTTTGCAGGATTTGGTTGGCTTCAGTACTATAAAAAATTGCTTTCTTGATTAAAATGGCTGCTAGGCTGTGCCTTGCCTCTCTCCTTTGAACCTTTGTCCATTCTCCATTCGTGTTGCTTTCAGACTGAGAGCAGAGGTGTGAAAGTGCCCTTTACTGCTTCTGGACATGCAAACCAGTAAGCAAGAGAAACAACACGGCCTTCCGCATTTGTACAAGGGAGCAGTCATTTACTGCAGAATTGCAGTCCTGTGGTACCAGGCGTGAGAGCATCCTGCAGTGCCACAGCTCCGAGAGGCTAGGGCTGCCTGTCCTCAGTGCAGTGCCGAGGGCAGCTGCTGCTGTGGGCTTTACAGAGGACTTGGAGGTATTTCTTCCTGGCTCACACCAGCTGGAAGGGCTGAGCTGTTTGTCTCCATGGCTGTCCCTGCTGAACACTGCTGTTGCTAAGGTTGGCACCCAAACAGACTGCGAAGCCAGAGGCGGGAGGTTTATAAGATCATATCTCATAGTCCTGAAAACCTCTGTTTTTAAACCGCTAAATTTTTGGTAGCTCTTGCAGGACAGTCTTTTAGGGGAGAACAGTCCTCAGTGAAAAATATTGTCTGGGCAGAAAATGCTGATTAAAATACAGCCTGCTTTATGGAGTGACCTTAGTAAGGAGGAGGCAGTCAGTCCTCCTTCCCTCCCTGTGCCATGGGGTGGAAGCAATCATTTGTCAGGAATAGATTTGTCAGGAATGGGAGCTTTCAGCTCTTGACATGCNTTTTTTTTTTTTTTAAGAAAGACTGCAGTTGGTGTGCTGTGCTCTGAAAAGCCAAAAGCAAACAAAAGGGTCATGACTGTCTTCTTCCTCCTCTCCAGCTTCAGGGGAGGAGGAGGGAGTGCAGCACACAGGTTTCTAACCCATCAGAACAGGGTATGGCAGCAGCAAATGCTTTGCTTTCAGATGGAGAGGTAATTTCAGCACTTCTGTGTGCTGATGTTTTGCAAACTGCGTTGTTTCAGAAGCACTTTTTCCACATGTGCGTGCTTGGACAAAGCAAAATATTTTTGCTTAGGATTCTTGGGCTCCCCTTTGAGCCTCTCTTGCTGTACAGAGATTCTTGGAGTTCTTCAGGCTTTTTGTAGAGTTTCTTTGCACTGACTCAGAGGAAGATTTTGTATGTACAGTGGCAAATTGTAGTCTGACAGAATGGTGTAAACCTGGAGTTGTTCCAGGGTAATAACTGAATCAAAATCTAGAATGGAATTACACTGCTATTTCTAGATCCCGAACTTTCCGTGATTTTGTTCTAATTTCCTTTATCTTGCACTGCATTATGTTTAAACAGTGATCAGAATAAAACACATTTGTTTTTATAGTGAGTATTTTTAGAAAAATTATGACTTCGACTATTTTTACATATGGATTTTTGTTGCATATACAATACTTTTTCCATGTTACTCCTGCATATAGCCAAGGACAGGAGTGTGGATATGGCACTGTGCACATGGCCAGAACATCCATGCTTATTCTTGGGCCTTTTTTGTCCGTTTTCTCTCACTGAGGATTTTTGCTTTGCAGGATAAATGGCCATCATATCCCCAGAAGAGGCTCCGTGAATGTATGGTAATGCAAATGTGCAGAACAGCTTCTTTTAGGGTGCCCTGTTTTATTTCTATGTAAACATGTTCTGGCTGCTGGAGAATGCAGGTTGCAAACATGAACTGTCAGTTCTCTGTGTTCTTTGGCATGCAGTTTTGGATCATGGTAACCGATTGCAACCACATTTAGAACTCTCAGTTTTTTGCAGTTTTTTTTCTTTTCTTTTCTTTCCTTTCCTTTCTTCTTGTTTCGTTTCCCCAAGCTGTGGCTTAAGCATGGCCATAGATCACAATGGTGGAATTGCTTCATCCCAAAGCACTAGGGTGGTGCTATTAGGTTATCTAAATGAATAAACTCTTGTTAGCTCGACTGTAATTTGGCCTTATTTAAGGGACAGTTCCTAAACAAAGTACTGAGAGTAATTAACTATTCAATTTTAACATTCTTGTAGTCTCCGAAAGTAGTAAAACCCTTCCACAGATTCAAAACTACCATAACCAGAATGCCACAAATCTCTTCCCTCTCAGTGTGGGCTGAGATGAATCCTTGTTCCCGGGATCTTTGCAGTGGAGGGGCAGACGGGTCCCTTCTTTGGGTCACCCTTTTGCTAAAGTGACAAATAGACACGACTGTGCTCAGCCCCACTGGCTGCTGCTGCCAGCACTGCTGGATGAGGGATTCTTCGTCTGAGGAGGTGTCCTGCAGTGCACAGTGAGGGTATGGCAGTGTATTCTTTTAATTGTTGTATTTCAAAATGAAGAGGAATATGGGTTTTGATATGAGAATAGCTGTCACCACATATGGCCAGGTAGCTGTCTGGCTCACGGGGTTAGAAAGGAGGTGGGCTGTCTTGCTTTCTAACAGATTCAGGAAAGGGAAAAGTAGTAGAAATGGAAGTAATTTAGCAGATGAGCTGAATTCTGGAAGAATTTTTGAAGTATTTTTTTTAAATAAGTATATTTACTTGTTTTTTATTTCTAGAAAATTAATTTCTCTTTTCGTAATGATTTAGGGACACCCCCCCCCCAAAAACTTGTTGAGAAAATTTGTTATAATTGCTGATTTTGAGGATTTTTTTTGGAAATATACATGTATTTGTGTATATGTCTGGATGTAAATATAAACACTTTAAACCTATTTCAATGACATGAAATAATAGTTTAGTTAGTGATTCTTCCCAACAAAAGTCTCCCGCTGAAGACAATAGAAATTCTGTGCACAGACCCACTGGGGGCCTGGGCTGCAGCAGCCTCAAGGAAAAATCCTAAATTCTTTTATGATTACGTGTTTTGACTATAACGTTTCACTGTTGTCTTTGTAATTTAGCCATTCTTACATCAATTTAACAACGGTTTTTCTGCTTGGATCTCTATAATGATTTCTGCAAAGCTCAGTGAGTTTGCTTTCCTATGTGATTGTGTCATGTGGGGTTTTTAATTTTGCCCCAAGCTCAACCTAAACTACTTCATTTAAATGCATTTCACATCAAAGTCATGGCAAACACAAATGTTTTCCCTGGTTTTTAATGACATTATAAAGTCGGTAAAACATTATTTAATGCTGGACCTGGGTTCCCCCACCTAAGGAGAGTTCCTACCAGTTACCTGAATTTGTAAAACTTGGTGGATAAAGTAATGTTGTTTATGGAGATGGAAATAAGTAAAAATGGGGATTTGGGAGAAGAAATTCATCAGGGAAAAGCTTCAAGGCCTTCTTGAGGCATCTCCTGGTTTTCTAATCCCTTCTACCAAAAGAAGTCCTTTTGATGCACAGTAAATGATGCTTATCAATTGAAATGGAAATCCATTATTTACATTAGGGACTGATGATTATCAAATAGGCATCCATGATGAAAGACCTACACTTCAAGGAGCTCATCTCCAGCAGCTTAGCTTCCAAGCATTGATGGTTTTGTCCCCGGTGCCAGGAAGGACTGAGGGTGTTCCTGAGGGCACCCCATCTCTGCTATATTAACAGCAGTCTAACATATCCCTGAATTTTCCACCTTTGCCAGCATGGAATCAATTACTCTTTCTGTCAGTGCAAATCCAGTGCTGTTTGAACGGTGCATGGGAGATTTGTGAGGCATTCTGATAATTGCAAGGATAAACTGCTTTCCTGCTTAGCTGGGGAATCCTATAATTATGCTGTTGGGAGTTTAGCATGGGTAGAACTTCAGCTGGCTGCTCAGGACAGACAGCATCAGCTGGTGCTTGGAGGGGAAAGGGATGTACTTCATTCTCTGTCCACATCTAGCTCTGTGCAGTCAGTGCTCTGCGTAGGGAGTCACAGCAGGCAGTGGGGAAGTAGGTAACTACAGTCAAACCAAGCTAGATTTTAAAATGTCGGGCAGTAAACTCTAGGAAAAATCTTCATCCCAGCAGATTTCTGTACTGCCTTCCGTACTGTGTAGGGAGTAGGTTGTGAATGGAGCATCAGGAATGCAGTGCATGTGGTCTGGCTGTAGTCCTTTCACACTGACTTGTCCCAGCAAGAAGGGGGAAGCCTGGGGCTCACCTCTGCAAGGCATTTCCTATAGCAGCTCATCACGCCTGAAAGTGAACAGGCTGGCAGTCTGCTGCTGCAGCCACAGCCCATGGCAGAATGTATTCCTGTTCCTGTGCAATTCCTTCTAAAGGCATTATCTATTGAGCACAGTTAGTTTCTCTCAGTAGGAGCTGGAGGTTTTTGTGGGTAACTTCTGCAGTCTCCTGAGGAAGATAGAAAACATGGAAGATATTTTCTACCTTCTGCAGAGTTTCTTTTCGTGTGCAGTTGCTGGTAGGCAGCTCTCCTGCCAGTTTTCCTGCAGGTTGCTGTCTGAGAAATCGCCCTCTGCCCTGTGGCACATAGCAGGGGCAGCACAGAGGATGTGCCCACACTGTGACTCACCCAGTGAGTGCCTTACAGCCAAACTGGTGGGTCCAAGCCAGGGCAGGTGGACGCTGTGCTGCAGAGAACATGTGGAAGGGCAGCAGGAGGCACCTGGAGCAGGGCTGGTGGGCAGGAAGGGGGATGTGTCCTGGTCCTAGCAGTTTCCTTGGCTGGGTGTCAAAAGCTGTGCAGAGCTTGTCGAGGAGCATGAGCCAGGCTTATTTAAAAGAGACTTTCTATTTTCACTTAGCTATAACGTATGTTTTACTAAGTCATAGCAATGTTATGGTCTAAATTAAGTCATTTGCCCACTTGGAAAATGCCCTAGTATTGATTTTACAATATCCTCAGTTTTCTTAGCCATGGTTCTCCACAGAAATCCCCGAGGAATCTCTGCAAGCCTCGTTGTGAAATCATGTGGAGTTTATTGATTTCCACAGGATAGATCTCTGATTCCTCATTATGTGCTGTATAAAACATCTTCACCTACTTGTGCTGTCAGAGATGTTGGCCAGAAGTGAAATACACACTTGTGGAAATAGATCTGTTACTTAAAATTTTGAGAGCAGGAGGCAACTGTATTAGTTACTGTGATATAAAACAGCCCATATCAAAATGTTTAGGACTGCTGTGCATTCTTCAGGAATGTATGGAAGTGAAGAGCTGGGCTTAACAACTTCGTTCAGTAATTATAGTATGGTTCGTATTTAACCAAGGTGAATCAAATCACCTGTAATGATGAAATAGGAGTAGGACCATTTGTGACAGTTGCAGCTTTAGTTTACCAGGTTATTGTGCATGAAATTAGTTAGTAACTAATGGGGTTTTATGCTCTGATATGCTATGATAACATCTGGTTTTGTTTTTCTCTGCTTAGGGTTCTTGGCTTTATCCCAAAAGAAGATGCACCTTTTCTATGACAATCAGTTGGGTTTTCCAGCTGCCGAGTCACAGAGCAAGCTCATTTCAGACCTTAGATTTCTAGCTGTGAGTCAAAAGTAACTCAGCTGATTTCAAAGAAGCTATTTCGTATATGTTTGCATATATATCTGATGGAAAGGTTCATCATATCATCCCATGTAAAGAGATCTGTTCATCTCTCTATATATTATACCGTGTGAACTAATCTTGGCAATGGAAGTTTTATCTGTTTCAATGCAGACTTAGGAAGTGATGACTCCCATGATTTTTTTGCAGTTATCTTTCTCTTTGACTTTCCCTCAGGCATTCAAGTACTATCTCTCTAGAGGAGACTTCAGCAGCACACATTAGGAATGAGGAAAGAGTCGCATGATATGAGTCATTAAATAGCAATAAAGAAAAAAAGTGATAAAGTAGAGCTGTCTCAGAACAGGAACCACCTATTGTGAATTTTCAGGATTTTTCTTTGCTTATGCTAAATGTCTGCTTCTCTCTCTAAATTAGAAGCTGAAAGATGGGTTGGTGAATGGACATTGCACTGTTTCGTAATTAGTAAAAGCTTTGGTCGTGTCACAGAAGTGAATCATATGTCCCTGTTTCATTCCTTCCACTTTTCATTTTATTCATCTTAGGTTTCTTGCTTACAAAGATAAGAATTGCATTTAGGAGGGAAGGAAGGGCTGTACTAGCAGCTTCTTTTGACAGTCAGCTTCAGTTGCTAGAGGAAAAAAAAAGAAAACACCTCTCTCCTCCTGCCCTTAAGATCTATCTGTTGCAGTAAATTATTTCTGCTGATTCCAGAGGGCTGTGATGTGAAGGGCAGAGTTGCATCCAGTCTCTGGTTTGGGCTGCTCAGAGGCATTTGAGGTGATGGCTGAGCTGTGTCCTGGGAGGAAAAAATACAGGTGGCTTATTTGTAAATGAACTTGAGGGGAAGATCGGGCAGAATTTGGTCCATGGTGGCCTGTTTTCCAAAGCTGAGCTGCTGCTGTGACAGGTGTGGGACAGCCGTGTGCGGGGGGCAAGCTCTCCATCTATCACGGCTGCAGCGAACCAACAGTCCTTACTGCACATCCGCCCTCAGAATGTAAATATTTAAGGGGTTCTGGTGGAGAGCAAAGCTCTTTCAAGAGCCTTCTGTTTATAATCATTCACGAAAGTGAATGTTTTCTATTATCCTGGGAGTGTGTGCTAGGTTCCTTTGCTTAGGCACTTCGCTGAGGTCGTATGAAAAGTGTGAGGAGCTGGTGAGCTCAGTTTGCTGCTACTCGTGGGACACTTGACCAGTTCAGCACAGCTTTTTGTTCCCATGGCAGTGAGCTCTGTGGGCTTGTCCCAGCCTCCTGCTGTCCTCCTCCGCTCTGAAAGGGATTGCACTTCACCCTCCGTGAAACGTGGTTCTGGCACGTGTCCTGTCCCAGGTGAGGAGCTCACCTGGTCTCGTTTATTTTCACATAACACAAAGTTCAGCTGCCCGCAGATGTTCACTGGTTGAACCACCATTTTTAATAGAACACAGGGATTGAAGGGTATTTGGAATATTTTGCTTTCGATACCTTTGAGGGCAAAACCAGGTGATGGCTTTGTAGCTGGTTCGGTGAAAATGCTGGACCTTGCTAGTGACTCCTCTGTGGAAGGGTGATGTGGTTGCAGCACGCTGTCACTGTTTCTAAACTTCTGGTTTAAGAAAATGGTGCTACAAAAACCCATTCGCATGCCACAGCTGCTTCTCATGGCCCCTCATGTGATCAAATCATAAGGAACAGGGAGCTCCCAGATTTCTTACAAAACCTCTGTGGGGTTTTTCTTTTTAACTTTGTTTTGTTTTTCTGATGACTTCACCCTTGTTCTTTTTTTTTTTTTTTTTAAAGACATTCCTGCCACCACAGAACAGGCACAGTTGTAGTGACCTTACTTTGTACCACTGTAAATATCAAGAGCATCCCAGGCTTAGATGAAGTGAGCAACCACACCTTCCAATAAGCCCTGAACCTCTGAGGTTTTCCCACAGGGGTACAAGTCTCCCGTGCAGCACCTTTGGCTTTATAGGCAGTTTCTTGTTCCTCTAGGCTGATGCCCATATATGAGTCATGTCGGAGCAGGAGCCTTGCCCAGTGATGTGGATTGATGAAGGATGAGTTAATGTCTTGTTGAATTAAGAATGCATTGTTTTTTCCTGCCTTGTGTTATACTTGACACTTGTTTATGGTCTGATATCAGCTTAGAATAAGATAGTATTTTTTCATCTCTTTAAAACAGTATGGGTGGGTTATTGAAGAACACTGAATACTCAGATAATTTGATCTAATTGGTAGTTATTCAGATAGCAATATAAAAGTGGACTATGATTAAATCCCTTAAATGTACCATGAGCCATTCACCCGTGAGACAAAACAAGACATGAAAACATTCTGAGAGGCTGGCTAGCAATTTGGAAAGCTTACAGTAAAAACATTAATAATAATGGATGTTTGACTTTTTCTTATATAATGCAACCTCATTTCTATAGGTGAGATCCTTTGTCCAAGATATTCACTTTGCTCTCCAGTCCCATATATTGTATTATCCAAGAGGAAAAGGAACAGTGCAACTAACCCAGCTGATCGAAAGGGAGTTCTTAAATTTTGGAGTGATTTTTTTTCTTATTCTCTGAAGGATGAAAGATGTGGTTCATGCATAAACTAATTTTCTCCATCTTTACCACCTTCCATATGTGTGTTGCTTATGCTGAATGTGAGTGCTGCTGCTGTTAAAATAAAAACGAGCAGGAACACAAGAATCCCTGTTGCCTCTCAGTGTCTGGGAGGCGACTGAGTAAGAGGAAGTGGAGGTTTTCTGATGGTACAGGGAGTACTTTGCCCTTGAGACGGGCCAGGTCAGAGTGATGCAACTTCAGCACTGGCTTGGAGTTATGAGATACTGCAAATCAATAAATAGTAATTTATTCTCCTGTGATGGCAGTGTACAAGTGGTACCGTAAGAAGATGCTCTCAGTTTTACAAGCTGCTGTTTGCCTGCCCCACCCTAGTTTCTGATTCCTTCTCTGTTTAAAATATGCTATTGGTTTATGTAAAGAAACTTGATTGTTTAGCTTAAAGAAACTAAATAAATACAAGCTTTCCAGTGCTAAACATTCAAAGTTACCCACTGGTGAGGATGGGTTGCAGGTCTGTCTCTGTTGCTGATGAACAGGGAACATGTTTGTTACAGCTTGGCTCTGGAGATGCGTTTTTGTGATGTGAGATGTGAGAGAATCAGCTTGTAGAGCTGGAGGTTCTCTGGTTAACCACAGATGTGTTGACTGTCATCAGAGTCTCATGACCACAGTTTATGTGAGGAATAAACATGTTTCTTATTGGGTTAGGCTGTCATGAGTAGTGGCAGAATGACTGTTTCCAAATGCAGTCTATCCCAAAATGTAGGCTCTGTGAGATGGCTTGGCTGGTGTTAGGTAGGTGTCTGCTACAAGAGTGTCTGTATTTGGCCACCGAGTGGCACTCTAGACGCAGCAACCTAAGAGGGGAAGGGTTTATTTCTGCCATCAGGTTTCAGGGATCTAAAATAAAGTTATTTGCAAGTGTGTAGACACCATTGAATCAAATTGAATTGCTGAAGGTTAAATTACTATCTTCAGAAATGTTTTATAGTATCGATCTTGACATTTCATTATCCCAGTACAATATAAATATCAAATTTGATTAGCTGTCAAGCAGCAACAAAAATAAACCAACATATTTCCATCATTTTTACTCCAGAAAAATAGGAGGAGGAATCATAAAAATTAGCAGACTGCCAAAGGTAGATAAAGCTTAAAAATATGCATTGAAAATGGTATTTGGTTGGGTTGCTAGAATACTTTTAACCCCAGAAGGTGCCATTATGAAGAGTGTTGGTGTTGAAGGCAGGTGTTCAAGCTGCTGCGTCCAGTGCTGGATATAACCTTCTGCAGTTTGGGCAGTGCTAGCTTTTTCATCCAGCTTTAGTGATCCTTCCAAGATTCTTTTTGGACACTTTGAGATTGCACTGTGTTTGCAGGACTAAAACGTCCCAGTAGCTCCCAAGATTTGTTTTTACTCGTACAGAATTCAAATAAAACATTGAATTGACCTTGTTGGCAAAACTATTAAGTGGGCAACTGGCTGTACCCATATTTCTAAAATAAGATCCTGTAGGTCAAGGAAAGCTTTGATGTGAATGAAATTTGAGTTACCCTAAATTTGAATATGGTGCTGTGTGCTGGAATTTAAGCAATGCAATATTTAAAACATTTTTCAGTGTCATAACAAATCATCCATCATACGCCATGGATCTGGAATTGTTTATAATGATTTTTATTACCATGAACAATTTCTAGTTCATACTATGATTACTGTTCAAACTACGTGACATCAACCTAATTCTCTTTTGTGAGATTAATGGGTAACTCCAGCCTACTGCTTTGCATATGTAACTGTGAAGGCAGCTGTTGGAAGAGGAACTTTAGCAGTATTTCTGAATAGATGCACTTGATAGAGCTCCAGTTCCTAATGAAGATGAGATATGTCTGCAGCTAAGGAAGAATTACGAGTCCCTCTGGAGCAGTGTCTGTCACAGAGCATTGTTAAGTTTAATGACTGTTTTTGAAAAAGTGGGAAAAGTGGGTCCCATCCACCGCAGATCATTTCCTTGTTTCACATGGTGTCTGGTAGTGATCACACAGCCCCAGGCAGGGTAAATGACTGCGGCTTCCCTGACATCTGTGTGGCTACGGATTGGCAGTGGGCACAGACATCATCCAGCTTTCTCTAAACTGACTTTTAAATGTCAGCTTCCCGTGATGTGAGGCCACATCAGACCAGGACTGAAATTTCAGAGTTTCAGAATTCTTTCTTACTTTTTTTTCTTGCTTGCAAATGTCAGTCATATTTTCTGTTGCCTTGGTATTTTCAGGAATCTTTGATTCTTTTCAAGTTGTGTAAGTTCATCTCACAAGTGACTGTGTCTGTATATGGATACCCATGGGGTGACATTAAATACACTAGGGATTTGTATGCAAACACTTCAAAACCAAAATCTTTTTATGCTTTCTGGTTTGTACTCAAGTGGCAAGGAAGGCCATTACTTTCTAGGCTGTTGCTTAATTGAGATAAAAGGAAATATCAGCTGAAGTTATAAAATTTATAAGGGATTTGTACTACATTATAAGCTGCATCCTTAACGGCTGATAATTGCAATAATTTTGTAAGTGTGATGTTCCTTTTTCTTGGCAGCGGAACTATAAAACGGGTTTAACAGCAGTGCAGCAGAAATAATCTATCCTCTAAAGGCTTAAGATGGGAAACCATTCTTCATTTTTATCTTAACAAATGAAGAAACCACTATATTTTCCTTCTAACTAGCAATGGACTGTCATGGGAAAATGTATGACTAATTTCTCTTGAGTTTCTGTTCTAGAACCTGATTTCCAGTGATGATTTAGGGCTTGAAAGAGGCATTCAGGAAGTTAAGCCAAACATTTTGAAACCTTTAAGACTTTGTCTGTGTAACCTGGTGGATTTCTTTACTGCTTTGTCCTGAGTTTTCATTGCTACTGTCTGACAGTCACACAGCAGAAATGTACATTTATATTTTAGCATTTAGCATAGGTTGGTTGTAAAATGCAGAGTTTTACATACTTGGATCACTCTGGATCTGCTTAACAAATAAACAAAAGGTCTGATTCTCTGCCTCTGGTCTGGAAGAGGCGCTCAGACCCCAGAATCACCTCTGAAGGAGCAGGTGCTGCTCCAGCCCACGTCCTGGTGGCTGAGGAGCTCTGCTGGTGCTGAAAGATGGGAAAAGCATATGTGAGCTCCAGCTCTTGCTGGCTGGGGGAGCCCCAGCACGGGGTGGGTGTGGGGACACTCGTACTCCAGTGTAGTGTGGGTGAAGGTGGCAGCAGCATGGGGTGCTAAGGAGGGTGTGGATAGCTGGAGTTGGGCTCCCCACTGCCACCTCTTCCTGGGGTGTTGCTGACCCACCCGCACCATCCTCCCTGCCAGGCCAGCCTGTGGTGGTTAGAATGTTTTCTGGGCTGTGACTGGGAGCTGGGAAGGTGACATTCACCTTACAGCTGTGCCAGTGCTCTGGTGATGGTAGGCACTTTATGTGACTTCTTGTGATTTCCAGATATTGTTGGTTTATCTCTCTTAGTATACAATGTCCTTTTCCCTTGCTTCTCCTGACAGCCTAGAGAGATCACGCATGCCTTGCACAATAATTTCTCTAATTTCTAACTAATCTGGCTTGTCCAAACAAGTGTGTCATCTCCATAGGACCATGAGCTTTCCTTCCTAATTGGCTTGTTCATGCCAGAAGACTATGAGGCAGCAGAATGGATTTTGATCCCTTTCTGGTTTGGTGCAATTACACCTATTACAACGGTGCCTGAGCTACATTAGGGACAAGCACAGTATTTGTTATGGCTTCTGGTTCTTAGTCCACCTCTGGCACTATGATTTCACTTTCATCTGTTATGGAGATGCTGTAGTAGGACCCCCACATTTCCCTACATGACTTTTATGTACTACTGCTCTGTGCATAAACCTGGTGTCTCAGGCATCTCATTGTATGTACTAAACACAGATTGCCCCACTGGAACACAGTTTATGAAGCCTTTTTTAGATTTTTGTCAGGTCTCTGTGAGCTTTCCAGATTTGTGTTTTCGTCTGAGTCCTTGAATGCAAGTGACCATGGACTGTGCTGCTGAAAATAGAGGTGAGGGAGTAAACATCTGAAAGGTTTCATCATTAAAAACAGAGACTGCTTCAAATGACAGACATCAGTGCACAAGAGACTGTGCTGGCCTCTCTAGTTCTACTTTCTGTGCTCTGTGCCAGAGGTTAAAATCATGTTTGTTTCTTCCATTTCACAAATGCTGGTGACCAAAAGGCAGAGTGAGTCAAAGTCCAAACAACCTTCCTCTTAGGCAATGGCTTAGAAATAACTTGGGGCAGTATGAAATACCTCAGATTGATGTCTGCATGACTATTTGATACTCAAATCATGAACAGGATTCTGGGCTTTGCAGTTGCTTCAAGGCGTTTTACTGGCTAGCTTATCTTGGTTATGATAGATCAAACAAGACCCTGTCATAGAACACAAAGTTTTTGGAAAGTCTTACTACTGCTGTTGCTGAGGGGAGGATTTTTTGTTTTCCTCTGTGGCCTGTGCTAGCAGGAATGTGTGTTTATCTCATGTGTGTTCCCAGGGACCCCAGCTCTGCTCTTGGTTTTCTTCCTGACCAGCTTTTACACCTTCTCTTGTTCAAGGGTGTCAAAATTCCCTTTTCCTTTCAGCTGTTGCTGAAGTCACTCAGAAGGGGAGCGGGGAAGACCACTGCTGTGCTCTGCTGCCAAAGCATACAGTAAATTCACATGGGCTGACATGGAGCACTAGGGACACCAAGGTCAGTTGTGCTCTATGACCTTGCTGAGTTCCTGCTCTCTGTTGCTTTGCTATTAAAGAGTTGCATACCAGGCTGTCTCTTCAGTTAAAAAAAAAAGCATCATAGAACCCACTACTTAGTAACTTCAAGCTAATCATCGTAGCTCCTTTGAACCAGGAATTCAGCAAGACTTCAGAATATGAAGTATTTGTTTTTTTGGCAGTGCTGTGCATGTGATAATGTCCTTCAGGTGTGATTAGGATTTTGTTCATCTGAGAATCATCTGCTGAGAAGTGCATATGTGTGGAAGAACCTGGGATTATGAGCGTTCACACTCCCTGTCTAGTTACGTAGTGATCAAAGAGCATGACTGTACACGTACGTAAGTCAAGGTCTTTAAGTGTTATGAAAGCTGCTGTGTGTGCCTTTAGCCATCTACGTGGAAGGATTTGTGTTAGTCTATTGTTGATTCTTTCAGAATTTTTCCAGGCCTAAGAAGACTGTGCCATTTGGCAAATCCCAGAGCTTCATCTCCTTTTCCACACTTGCTGGACACCCTTGGATACAAATTTCTGGGTTTTTTTGTGGTGTATGTGTTTACTTCATTTTCTTTTCAAAAAAAAGTAGGTGCCTGAAAGTGGCAGCTTAGTTGTTGTAATTGGAGAAAAATGCAAGCAAGATGGAACCTGTTCTTGCCATTGCATCCTTGATTTAATTAGATTTTGGTATACCTGACATTGTGTTGTGTAAGAGTTTTAAGTGTTAGCTGGAAAGTGTGAAGGACATTATGTCTCTGCCTAAAGCCTAGAGAGTGTTTTCCTTTTAACGAGAAACTCCAGAGCAGTTTGGACTCTACATCAAAGAGAAATGTTTGGTTTCCTGATCTCTTCCAGACAGTTTTTAATACAAGTCCAAACCCAATCTATAAGTAGTAGCCAAAGTGATTTTTGCCTTCCCTAAAGTTCTTACTTGCTAAACTTAATCGTGCTGGGTATGTGTTTTTCCAAAGGGCAACAGCCTTATAAAATGGAGAGTAGATTTTGCTTTGGCGTGTGGTACTGTGCCGTCATCCTCTTGGACCACCTCCAGGAGAGCACAGGTGGCAGTTCTGCTGGGATCTCACAGCTTCTCTGTTTTTATTACCCTTTCTGGCTGGTATCCTCTGCTGTATGACCCACCCTTGAGATGTACTGGTTTTTTGGACCACTCCATGGAATTTCTTCTGTTCACCTTCTAAAATTTCATCCCAATATCTTAAATTAAAAGTGTCTGGGTAAACCTTACAGTCTTCCTTCTAGTCATTGGTTTACGATCACATTAACTCCATCTGAGTGATTGGTAAGGAACACAGGAGTATCCTTATGGATCATCCAGGGACATCCACACACTTCCCTATGACGAGTGTCCCCTGGTTTGCAATCCGCCCTGGAAACAGCTGCGTATCCCTCAAGAGCTTTCTCCAGGTCATGTTGTGGCTCTTCCCCCGTTCCACACGTTTCCAGTCTTCCCTATATAAACTTCTCATGGCTGTGATTTTTGTAGCTTCCACACTCTTCCTGGGCTCTATCTCAAGCTGCTCCCACCTATTTCCATCCCCCAGCTGGCGCAGGCAGTGCTGGTGTGGGGCGCTTGGCCATTGCCAGGACTGTGCTTTCCTGGGAGCAAAGGAAAGAAGCGGAGCAAATGGCAGGCAGGAAAGTAGTGAAGTTATCTTGCTTAATGTGTGCCTGTCCTTTCTATTTGCTGATTCTTGAATGTTTATGTAACCGGCACCTGGTCTGCAGAGTCTGTGGGAGTGTAGGTGGTGTTGGGACACCTCACACTCTGCTGTGAACAAGGCAGTGTCCCAAGTGCTGCAGTCATTGGAAAGCTGCCTCTCTTTTTGCAAGAACAGCACTCTAGCTAGCTAGAGCTCAGTTTCTGCTTCCATTAATTGCACTGCTTGCTCAAAAACTGCCCATGCAGTTTCCCCCAGTAATACCATTCATCACTTCCCCTTCTAAACTACGAATCTGGGGTATACAGGAACATGTACGCAGCTGCTGGTTATATTTTAATGATGCAGCTTGCTAAATGCTTTTTTAAAAAGAAAGGTGTTATAAATAATTCAATGGAATTATGTTGTAGTATATATATGTGTATAACATAGCCTGTTAAAATAGCACAGTGTCACTTTAAGCATGCAGATAGGAAGCTGTCTGCACTGCTGACCAGTCTGGGATCTTGGGAACCTAAGGCAGTGACAGGCATTCTGATGCATTAATGCCATTTCAGGGCGTTAGCAAGTTCATCCCCAGAAGGGCTGTGCTGCAGTTCACCAGTGCATATTGCATGATCCTGCTGCCAGGGGAGGAGCTGCCTTGTTTTTGCTGTACTTGGTTTAAATGTGGAGATTTTTATAATCTCTCTGGTGCTTTTGTGAGAATGGGAGATGCAGTTGTTTTGTATCTACTTTTTTAAATGAAATTAAAAAGCTTACCTTGCTAATGACAAAACATGAAGACAAATTATAATCTATGTTGTCTGCCGTAGTACCTGGTTTTTCAGGTGGGGACTAGCCTTTATTTCAGCTTTTTCTCCTTGGAAAAGAAAAGGTAAACAAGGTCCTCCAAAGAAGCATCACGTGCTGGCTGCCCTTGCCTGGAGTAAGAAATACTGCAGGGTTTTTTTGTTTTGTTTTTTTTTTCCCCCATGAGTTTATTTTAGATGCAGTATGTTTTCTTGTAAATAAGATTCCCTCCCAGGAATAGCTAGGTTGGTCTGTTCAGATTTGATTTTTGCATACATGGCTTGAACATCAATGCTCTTTGTGGGTTTGCACTGTAATTAAAGAATCTTCTGCTTGGTTTTGGCCCAACAAGAGATACCAAGTTGTTTTGATGAGGAGACAACAGAGGACAAGAGTGGAAGGCTAAAGGTAGATAATAGGGGATAAATAATACAGTGTGTGCTTGTACTGTAATATCTATATTTTTAACATAAAGTAAATTCTTTGTTACCCAATATGCTATTTGCTTTCTATTGTGCTGTCATATTTAAGCTCGTGCCTAATTAAACTAAAATATATATTATTTTCTATTTAAAACTATTTAACCAAAATAATAACAGCTTTGGTAGGAAATGATACCATTAACAGAGACTTAGCAAGGGTTCTAATCCTTGAGTAAAAGTGCAGCTGTGTCATAGCAGTGTTGTATCAGGCTCCCTGGGAACAGGAGCACTTTGACTTTGCTTGCTCCAGGCTACATGGAGAAAGCTACAGAATTTTAAAAGACGGGTAATTCCTTATTTGTTAATGCACACACCAATTTCTCTTGCCAAATTTCTGCCTGCATTTTTAGATACTGAAAGAGTGGTCAGCTTGTCTTAGAATGTTTGACACATGTTTCTGTCTGCGCTCTTTTGAAAGTCTCACTGTCAAATCTCAAAGCAAATGGAGAGAGCACTCTAAACCCATGGGCTTTCTTGAAATGCCTGGAAATACTTGGTTCCTGCTTTTTGGGGAAGAGAAACCTTCCCCTGTGGGCAGTTTATTCCAGTCTTGACCATTGCTTTGTCGGTTCGGACTCTGCTTCTTTATTCTTGCTTTCTGTCTGATCCTGGAGAGGGCTGGAGAAAGTATTTATGCACTGGTTGGACTCTTAGTTTGACATGATCAAGAAACTATTACGCTCTTAAAAGATCTGCTTATTCTATTAAATAATTTTAATAAATGTGTGGAAAATTGTGACTCTAGGGTGATGATAAATGAGACTGAACATTTACTTGTTACAGGGCTGTGAAATAGCTTGTTGATGGAAAATGTTAGAGTAATTATTTATATAGAAAACGCAACTTCTGAGACTTCTGAGATATTTAGCAGATACATATTGCAGTCACAGTTAGCAATACGTTTATTTTTGCTTGGGGAAACTTTGTTGAGCTTATTATGCCAAACAGGAAGGCAGAAAATAGAAATGAGTGGAGTTGCTATTGTGTTTCTTTTACCCTGACTTCTCCTAAAGCAGCGTAGGCTATGGATGGTAGATGAATGTGATGTTCGGCGTGTTCAGTGGTTGCTCTGAATCAGTATTGATCCCACCACTGTGTTTTCCTCCTCTGTCTTTATATCCTTTCTTTCTTACTATTCATACAAATACATAAATCCTCTGCAAATATAAATTGGAGCAGTTTTTTAAATCCAGATGGCAGTTCTGTTTGGCTAAGAACTGCAAGATTGGGGCCTTTTTATAATGTTATTGATTATTATATTTTTAACTGCATGTATTCATTGTTGCACAAAGACAGTAAATGTCAAGAAAAACAGTGAAGGATTTATTTATTTTCATCATAAGTCATTTCTTTTTCCATTGGATCCCCAAAATTTGCACCAGTTTGTCAAACAGATCAACAACAGGGCTATTCACTATAGATTTTGTCTTTGCAAAGTCAAGTTCAGGGCCAGTGGAAACTATGAAAATTAATTTTCTGCCCTTTGTAAAAGCCATGACCTCTGTAATACAGAGAGATGAACTGTGGATATGAAGGGAGCTCCTAGGAGCTTGCTGTACCACTGGTGTGAATAGTGATTTGTCTGACCTCCAGCCATCTGAATTGTACTGGGGGCAAGCTGCTGTAATAGATGACATAAATTGCAGCAGTGGTAAGTAGAGCTGTCCCCAGAGAAGAGGACCTTTGCCCCACATCCCCTTCTTTCCTCCAGACAGTCCTCCACTTTGGAGTTCTGCTTTCCAGGCTCTCGCATTCTGGGCTTGGTCTTTCATCTTGGCTGAAGGTAGTACCATAGAAATCTCCAGGTCTCCGTTTTTGCTTCAGGTGGTTAAGGACTGTATTTCTGGCTGCTTTGTAGGCTCATCAGCTTAGAGCTGAAACACATGCCAAGAAAATGGGTTGGAGGCAATGTAATTTTTCTGGGAGAGGCACTTAGGTGATGCTGTGATTAAATTAACCAGAAAAGGAAGGGGGCTCCCTCTGTAACACTGTAAAAGACCTCCTAATGCCTAGAGAAATTCCCAGGAGATGACCATCTCTGGAGCCCAGATAGCCTGATGAATACCCAATTCACTCACAGGGGCTAAGGGTCTCTTTCAGGTCTGCCTGTGCTGGTTGGAAAAACATGATCCAAATGGAAAGTGACTGCATTGAAGACACAGGCAAGCACTAAATCTGTTGTTAAAACAGGACCTTGGAGGAACTGTGAACCACGGCTTGGAAATTAAAAGCTGTATGGCACTATTGTCTTCCATCATTATACTCTTTGGGACATACTTGTTCCTTTAAAATCTTTTGTTTAGCCTGCTAACATACTTGCATTGTTGAGTGAGAAGTTTCTGGTTAAATTGTAATTTAATGTCATAAACCATAGTGACAGTGAGGTTTTATTCTTTGTTGTCTGTGCAGAAGCCTGTGTTGCTATGGCCTTGATCCAGAATTTGATAACACAAACAAATGATATATCAGGCATATTTATCTAAGGGCTCATTTAGCAATAAAAAGAGCTGTTTATATTTTCTTCTTAATTATGTATTTAGTGCTTTTTATTAAGTTGAAATATTGAAGGTCTGTTTTTCATTGCTGCAGTGTAAGAGCCCATCCCAGGGTAGGCACTGTATTTCTTCCTCTCCAACCTTCAAATAAGACTTTTCCTGAAGATGGTAAAATTTGTGAGAGCTGGAAAAATCTCAAACGGTTTTGCAAAGTCGTGGAACTCACTTCACATAGTGATTCGTTGAGGAGATGCAAAAGTAATGACAGTGTTTTAATTGGAGACTTCATGGATGTGGGTACAATTGCATTTATATGGGGGTGATTTTTCTCTGTTCCCCCGTGCTCTTCAGGGACTGTGTTTCATTTGCAGTGTGTGGAGGATAGCAGAAGGAGCAAGTGCTGCCATTTCTGGAAATCCCTCATGTTTGTGGTTTGTTTCATAATTTTTTCTTGTTTAGAATGTTACTGGTCTTACAACACTCAGGGGAGAAGGAACTGAAATCGTTTATTATCATTGCTTTTCCTCTGTTCTTCCTGCGATGTAGGGCTGACACTTCCCTTGAAATACAACCCAAATTTGTAGTGATCTTCAGTGGTTCCTGAAGCTGGCTCCCTTCCCTTTTGCTTTTAATTTCAGGTGTTGTCAAGTTGTGCCAGGAAGCAAGTGCAGTTGAGATGTTTGGTCCCCAGAACTGAAATGTCTTAGTAACAGAGACTTTGTTCAATTTTATTACTTGGCATCTTCTTTTGAAAGGAAGAACTAAAGGGGAAATACAGAGATCTCATGGGGAATGTGCAAAGGAGGGAACCTTTGCAACAGATCTCTTAGTCATAAAAAATGGTGAAAAACATGCACTCCGCATGTCTTTCTGGAAGTATTTCAGTGTCCAAAGTCTTGGGGACTATGTAAAATGCACATGCCTTGGTGGCTGAAGAATATAGCCATTCCCATATCACTCTTTGCATTCTCCATTAGGTACAACTGAAGTTTTTGTAGGACTGGTGCCAAAGCGAACTTTCTGTGGGTTGGAAAGGAAGGGGAACAAAGTAAAAGCAAACAGTCTGTTCCACTCTCCACCCGTGGGCTCTGTCCCTCTGCTATGAGACAACAGCTGTGAGGAACCCAAGACTAAAAAGGTTTCTGAAACATGATGAGGTGCTTAATCAGATTTCCATGTTCGGTTTCAACCTCATGTAAATAAAGAAAGTGTAGTGAAAAAAGCTTGTGTGTAATTGGAACATAAACATAAAGGTTGGTGTCTGTGGGGAGTTTATGATCATGCAAACTTACACCACTTTCTCCTGGCAGAAGGGATGTTCTCAGTGGGAAGCTTTTGAGGTACCAGAGGAAAGTTTTGGAAGGACTTTGTGTGGAGAAAACTTCAAGTAATTGCAGTAGTGACTACAGAGTGGATTAGTTTTATGCTCACTTTGCTGACTTCTTCCACATCTCTCCTTGCTCTGTGAAGACTCCTGAAAGAAAATGGGAAATCAACTAGGATATCCAAGAATTAATTTCAATCCAGTGGTAACTGGGTACAGAGAAGGGAAGTTATGGAGGCAATGAAAGGAGACAAAGGAGGAAAGTGATCTAAGCAGCAACATAAAGAAAATATTTGGGAATAAAAGTAATCATCGACTTGTACAATAGTGTGTCCAGCTGCCCTGCTGAGGTTGTGTGTAATGGATGTACGTGTTCATTCAGTTATATCTTGCACTACAGCATTTTTAAATCACTGCTAGAATGAAATTGATTTCTTGACTTTTAAATAGTGCAGCATAAATCTTCCACTCACACCAGGACCTGATTCTCTGACTGCAAGCTCACTGCAGTTTGCCAGTTCCACTTGATTTCATTTCAGATTCATCCCAGCAAGCCAAACCACAAAAAGAGCTTCCTGTCCAGTGGAGAATGAAATGCAAGAGGCGATCCTTTTGTTGCTAATGGGAGGTTGCAGAGAGCAGAGCTGGCTCTTGCTGAGGTTGTGTTTGGACTTGGTTAACCATTTTGGCAATGAGGCAGAGACTCCTGGTCACTGGATATGAGTTAGATGCTCTTAGATCTAACTGAGGGCAGTTTGTAAAAAGGCTTTGTGAGCAACAGCTCACAAATGTAATGAAAGGTGAAAAGCTTGGATCCTTGTGTTTCTCAGGGTTGTCTTTCTGAAGGAAAGGTTTACTTGCTGCCTTATTTACTCTACACTGGCTGTTTGGCCTGTGGACTCAGTGGGCTTTTTCTTGTTGGCGTTTTTTCCTCTCAGAGCTTATAAATTAAGCTGTGAAGGGTAACTTTTTTTCTCTTTTGGTACATTTATTTACTGAATCTTAAACTTGCCAAATGTAGGTGAGTTTTCCCCTCTCCTCTGCAGGCAGTAGGTTGGTGATGGGGCTGACCACACAGGGCACTCTGCAGAGGTTTTTGTGTTCTGCTCCCCTCCCCAGGTGCCATCAGTGGGAGGCCTGGCAGAGCTCTGCTCTGGAATGATGAAAGGTTTATTTGGCCACGAAAAGGGGCTCTGGGATTTCTGTGTGAGTGTGGGCATCTCACTCAGAGCTGGGACAGGATCTCAGAGATGTGCCTTGTGCTTTGATGTTCATCAGCAGCAGTCCCTGGGCTGTTTGTCCTGCATGGTGTCTGAGGAGTGACAAGTTCTTTGTGGGTGAGTTCTGCCCTCAGAAAAGCCCCGTGCCTGAGGTGCTGCCCTGGCAGAAGTGGGGCTGGGCATTGGGACACCCCCCTGGACCATGGTAACTTACCTGTGGTCCCTGCTGCTTGTTAAAAGGCTTCCCTAGGCTACCTCAGAAGCAGCAGCAGTGAAACTGGTAATACGTTTTTCTTTTTACTGGGAATGAGCAGTTTTCAAAAAAGGTATTTTTACAGTGTCCCAGCTCTTCTTTCTCCTTCACCTATTACAGCTATGTGAAATCATGGAGGCTGTAAAACCTGAAAGAACAATGATAGGCTAAAAATAACCCGAGCTCTTGTATCCTTCAAAGGTATTTAGTTGGAGAATTATGTCCAAAGTGTTTACTCTATCATTTTACGCCTTACTTGTGTGCTGAACCCTTCCAGGGGGAGAGCCAAGACAGGATCTGCTGCATGGTCACAGCTGAGAACACATGGGAAATAAAGGCACCTGCGAAGGGCTGCTGTGAGCGTGGCTGTGGGGACAGATGGACAGACAGAGCAGTTGCCACCCAGCAGTTGTTTTGCCTTAGGAGTTCTGAAGATGTAAAGAGTTGAATGCATTTCTTGCTGAGCTTGTTTATTATTTTTGTTTTCGAGGGGGAATTTTAGCTTTGTTTTAAGACCTAGGTTCAGCTTTGTTCCCACTAAAGGAGTCAGATGCTGGCTGTTGACTTAACTGCTGAAGAGGTGCTGACGCTTCCAGCTTTTTCTGGAGCTGCTCTTTGATTCCTTGGAATAAGTCAGACATTAACTACTGATCTTTTTTTCTCTTCCTCCCAATCCAGTGGGCAGCCATCAGAGTTGATGGTTATTTTCCATTAAACATTTGCCCAGATCAATCTGTTCTCCCTCTGAATTTTGTCTCAAAAAATAAAACAGTACTTCACATATTTCTGTAAGCCACATTACTGCATTTACTGTATATTTCTGTGTGCTGAGGAGCCCTGCCATTCCCACAAAGACCCTCGTGTTCGTGCTGTGAAAGCTTTGGCTGGACACAGGCAGTGTGGGTGAGGAAGCAATGACAGGCAGAGGGAAACTGTGCAGCCTTTTTACTTTACTGAGCTGGGGTTTTTTGTGTGACTTAAGCAAATGTTTCTTGAATGCAGTTGATGGTATTTGCGCAGTGATCCAAGTGGAATGTCTGGGATATTTTTGTTTTTTTCTCCCAGGGCCAAAAAGCAGTTTCTGGCTCTAAATCCCAAAGTCGCCAGCCTGGGGCTGAGTCACTGCGCTTCAGGGTGAGGAGAGCTGAGCTGGTGCAGTGGTGTGGTGAGACAGGCACCCTGGCCAGCATGGAGCACCCCCGCTGTGCCTGGAGCTGGATGTGTTAATTAAAGATGTTGAAAATTACTCTACAGCTAATTCTGGGTTTGCAGAAATGAAAACTGTGCCAGGACTTAGGGAGCTGCTGGGCAGCGTGCTGCGGGCCTTCCCACTCATATCCCAGCTCTGCTGTGGATAAAAAACTACCCAATTTTGTTGACAAAGGTCCTCCTTATCTGGTGTGGAAGAAATAGTTATATTAAAGAAATAACTAAGGAGTTAATTTCACATATGGTCTTTTGATCATGGTCTCGAATAGTGCAAGAGCCCAGAGTCCTGCGTGCGTACATGTTCCCGTGCCAAGCTCCTGTGCCAAGAGAGCATCTGTCCTCATGTAATGCAGTAATTACGGATCTTTACAACTTGGATCTGTTTTCCTGGAGCAGTGATAGTCTATGGACTGGGAATAGGGAACAGAAGGAGAAAAGGTCATTCAGCTGCCTAACTTTAGTGAGGCTTGTGAGATAGGAGCAGTATGGCCATATGGTCCATTGGGGAGTCACATCTGAAGTCAGATCGACACAGGCAGGAGCTAAGCTGCTGTTTATCTCATATGAATTGCAAGTGAACAATGTGAGGTCAATGATAAAAGAATTGGGTATGGAAAGGAAAAACCCTTTATTACTTCTGACAAATCATGCTGTGCTAGAAGTGTAAATGTCTATGGCAGCTGCTATACTGGTCTTTTCAAAGCTGGTAAGCTCTTGAACATAGTTATTAAAAGATATTTTCACTTACATTATTGGACTGAAGGGGCTGAAAACAACAATGTCAAAATACTGAGATGCTTTTGTGTTTCCAGGACAGTGCATGAAACATGACATCAATTATTCTTCATGTCCTGTGACATGAAGCATCTCTACGTGTCAGATGGGTGTAGCTGTGTTTAAAAAAGGGAAAAGGCACAGCATTTTTCTATTGAGGACAGTTTTATCAGATACTGACACTGGTCTTGCCAAGTCTCTAGGGTGAAATAAGGAGCTCTTCAGAATATCTTGGCTTTTACGAAAGGTTTGAATGCTTGCAAGCGTAGAAGTGCTGAAACCTCAAGTGTATTTTATGTCATGGTTGTTGACAGTGGCTTGTCAGTGAGTGAAGTTTGCCACAGGAAGGCTGGAAAGAATGTGGATAATTTGTAACATATACAAGAAATTGTTGTGAGGTGAATCTTCCAGAATTTTGTGGGACAGATGGAACACATAAGCCCAAGGACTGAAAGGGCCATAAGAAACCAGACTCTTACCCCTGAAAGAAGGTATGATAGGAAATGCTTTTACTGCTTAAAGTTAACGCAGTGGCATTGAGCTGGCTTTTGTATTTCTTTTCTCACTTAAAATACAGTGTCCAAAGCAAGTAAAGGCTGCAAAAGCTTGATCATAATTTATTAGTTACAACCAACCTGTAGCTACTCTGCCTTGCACTGATGCTAGAATCCTAGAATCATTAAGGTTGGAAAAGACCTCCAAGATCATTGAGCCCAACCTTTGACCAAATGCCACCTTGCCAACTGAATCATGGCATTAAGTGCCATGACCAGTCGTTTCTTGACAGATGTCGATTCCACCAGTTCCCTGGGCAGCCTGGTCCCGTGCTAAATAACCCTAAATGGGAGGGAACACAGCTGCTGGCCTCAGTGTGTATAGGATGACACTTGCTATGGGACGTGCCATGCTTTCACAAATAAGTAATTTTCCTAGACTGTTGTTTGCTGCCAAGTGACTTCCAGTGTTTCAGAGGAAGGAAAAGCATTATTCAGTCCTGGTGGACTTTGGCTGGTGGTCAGAGGTGTATTATCACAGATGCAGCTTTCAGCCTGCCCTGTGGCTTTTGCCTGTCTTTGACAATGATTACCCTCTAATTAGTAACGCTGTACAATAGAGTCTGTTCAGGCATTTTTTCAGTGTGTTAGCACATGCAATAATAACTGTAACAATAACAATAATAATAACAACAATCCTGCTACTGCTACTACTAATGTCTTTTTGTGCCCTTCACGTGTGGTTCTTGTGAGTATTAAAGATGAAATTCTGTTTGGGATTTTTTTTCATACTTCCCTGCTGACTTCATACTGATATCAGCAATTTTAATGGAAAAGACCACCAGTGGGAATTTTTGCCTCAGAATAGTTTTCTTCTCCATCTGATAATGGGGAGAATCATCTGTTCTTTGACCTTTGGTTGGCAGACTTGGAAATTGAAATGCAAGATGGTTGTACTCTAATGGCTTTACTCTAATGATGTGCATGGTCAGTGGTTTCTGGGCATTTGAACAAAGGTGGGTACACTGTGAGATGTGTTGAGGGAGGAGCTGAAATGCAGGGACCACTCCTTGTGGAATAACCTTGTAACTGAGAGCTCAGGGAGAAGCACCCTAAAAATCCAACTTTTGCTTGTTCGTACTGGTTCTGTCCCTGTAATTGTGCAAATGTTCATATCTAAGTTAATAAATTGGACAGCTTCAGATGGATTAATATTTAATGGAAAACAGGTAGATGATACTTAATAATGGAGAAAACTTTTTTTCTGAACAGGATGCTGTCATTTTAGTGTCAAATTCGTGGGTCAAATATTTGAGGTGTCTCACCAGTGCCTGTATCCCTGTTCTGTTTTTAGCAGGGGACCATGATGTGATGAAATGTTAGACATCTGTCTTCACTAAGAGCTTCAGTGATGCTACTCTTGTCAAATGCTTGTATCTCAACTAGGAAAAAAATAATTGTTCGTTTAAAAAGAAACAAAAAATAACAGCACTGGTAGGTGTAGTTTCTATGTAAGACATGGTACAGAAGAGACTCTAAAGCAGAGGCTTTGTTTATTCTCTCTCCTGTGAACTCCTTGTTGTAATGTCTAAGCACCTTTTAAATATTTATGGATGCATCCGCAAAGGAAAATCGAATTTATATAATGGAGATGCAAAGTGGTGTTAAAGACGCAAGTTTCCAAAGGTTCCTACACAGTTATACTGTGACAGAACTGGGACAGTTAATCAGACCAGTATATCTCGCTTTGGTAAACAAGCCATCATCCCATCCTTATGATTAGTTACGTTTGCATTGGCTGCTTTCAGAGTAATTCACTGCTTTTCTTCTTAAAATAAAAATACTTTAAGGAAATACATTATTTTTTTTAGCCTCGCCCTTAAGCAGGCCACACACAAATTGATGGCCAACAGGGGGGTGCAGTTGGCGGCTGCAAAGGAACAGAGAAGAACATTAAATTCAATTTATGCTGCCGTGAGACAGCTTGCTCTGATCTTGCTCCCCAGCTGCCAGAGGTGTCGTGAGCATCACTTGGGGGTTGCCCATGCTCAAAGGTGATGCTGTGTGCTGGGGTGGATTTGCAGCACGGAGCTCAGCAGTGCTGACCACCTGGGAAGGCCTGTGGCAATGCTGCCTAACTGGGATGGAGCTGCCTTTGCTTTCCTCTCCTCTCCCAGTCCTGGTGCTGCTGCTCAGGGCAGCTCTCCTGCTGTCAGTGGCTTCCTCTTCAGGACAAGCCAGTAATGAAACAATTCCCAGCGTCTACTGCTGTGCCCTCAGGAGAGGTGCTGGTTTCTGCGGGCTCCAGCTGACACTGCTCCTCTGCAAACAGCGACTGGTGGCAACTCTCTCTGCAGCCAGGGATGCCAGGCTGTCTTTGGGCAGCGATGAAGTGCATGAGCAAGAGGATATTTTTCTATTCTTCAGGGTTTAAAGCCTTTGTGCAAATCTCTTTGAAATCAGCTAAGGACTTCTGGTGTTGCAATGGGCTTTGAATTTGACCCCAAGTGTCAATTTACAGTATGTGTTTGTCTTTTGTTAGTTAGCCTGTGAATATGAAACAGTGCTGAGAGAACCTTTGGAGAATACATTGAATGTGCAGATTTGCACAGCGATCTTGATCTGTTCAAAGCAATATGACTGTGGATTTATGTTGAAGTCCCCCCCCAGTATGTTACAGACACATTCCTCTTTGGTCCTGTATGTGCTGTTTGTATGCGTTTAGTTGGCACTGTGAGCTCTGAGGTTTTCTTTTAAGTTATTGCACAGTACTTGAGGGAACTCAACTCTCATCACTAATAAAATAAAATAAGGCAAAACACTGGTAGGTCTTGCCTTGTTAACTGTTCTAGCTGTTGTGTTTCCCACTGTTCCAAAAAAAATATAAAGCTTTATAAGATTCAACATATTCCCAGTGCAAAGCATGAATATTTATACACAAAGAATAAGACTTCCCATTTTGAAATGTCAGTGCTATGAAATCGCTTTTTTGGCAGGCGTGATTAAGCCACACAGACTTCCAATAAAGTTTTGCAAGCTTTTTCCTTAATTATGGCTTAATTTAGGCCTCTGAGTTTAACAAAACCTATGAAGCTTGCAGCAAAATATTTTTCTTGTGGAAAATTTTGTTTGCATGGATTACAAATCCTGCATTTCTTGTGGTTATAATTTTTTTAATGTGCTTAAATGTGGAAATTGCATATTTTTTCTCTACGTTTCTTAACACATTTACAACAATAAAATAACCGATACTGTGTGCTTAATACAGAATTTTGAAGAAATTAGTTTGGAAAGTGTATGTGATTACTTTTTGCCTCCAAGTGCCTTGAGTAAAATGTACTGGAGGTTATAAGACACGAAGCAAGAGGCACAAGGTTCTGTCTCAAGCAGGTACTTCTGCAAGACACAAATAAGAAGCAATTTTGCTTTCATATAGTTGTTCTCAAATGCACCATTCTGACAACTGCAATAAATAGAATAATCTGCATAATTGTATTTATATGGCATTGACCTGCCTTTTCTACAGCAAATCCCTTTTCCCAGATAATCTCCGATTCAACTGTAGGTGAAAGGACTCCTCATTAGCAGCTGTACAGATTTAGAGCAATGTTTCTGCACAGGCTTAATACAGAATTTTGGTGTGGACCTCTCAGTGAATTTGATATTTGGTGAAAAAAAATCCAGTAAGAGCTCTAAAAACACCTTGATTTCCTGTGCTGATTGGGTAACAGAACATTTACTCAAAGAGCTAGATGGAAAAGCAGAGAGATGATGTGATTAAACTAAGGTAGTTTTATTACTAGATTTTTGACAGCATTTTTTTTTAAATTGATGTAATAAATAGCTTTGCTCAAAGGTAGAGTTTTGAACAGCTTTGAGTTATTCCTGGCTTAATGCTTAAGTCAAAACAGCAGAAATGGTGAAAAATAGGATTGTTTTGAAAAATCCCCAAAACATTCAAACTGTTCAAAATTCTCTGCTGTGATCATGCTTTTCTGACCCTCTGAAGCCTTGCATTATCAAACTGAAAATGCCTCCATCTCCCTAATAGCAAGGTTTGAAATATGATACAAATAAATTATCTGAATAAAGTAGGAAGGAAAATAAGTGGTTTGCATCACAGCTACCAGGGGCCTGCTCCGCTGGCACTTGCACTTGCTGACATGAGCTTAGAGGCAGTCGGGGGCTCTTAGGGTGGGATTTCCAAGGGAGCTGAAGAAAGGGAAATCTTCTGAAACTCAGATGCTGGCCATTTTTAGTATCTGGGTTTCAGTGATGGATTCAGCATCTGAAAAGCAAATCTTTGGAAAGCAATTTGAAAACTGTTTTACTGAAAGGGAAGGGTAAATCGGGGAGTTGTGTTGGGGAGGTGCTTTTGTTTTCCAGATACAGAAAAGTTCCCTGGGATGACAGAAAGTAGCACCAGAGTCTGCCATCTGTGTTTTCACCTATCTTTGCTCTTCATTGCAGGTTACATATTTGGGTAAGGTTTCCACAACAGGGATGCAATTTTTGTCAGGCTGCACAGAGAAACCAGTCATTGAATTATGGAAGAAGCACACGCTCACCAGGGAGGATGTTTACCCAGCTAACGCCCTTCTGGAAATTCGACCTTTCCAAGTCTGGCTGCATCATCTGGACCTCAAAGGTGAGGCAACAGTCCACATGGATACCTTTCAGGTAGCACGTATTGCCTACTGCACTGCTGACCACAACGTCAGCCCAAACATCTTTGCTTGGGTCTATCGGGAGATCAACGATGACTTGTCCTACCAGATGGACTGCCATGCTGTAGAGTGTGAGAGCAAGCTGGAGGCCAAGAAGCTGGCCCATGCCATGATGGAGGCCTTTAAGAAGACTTTTCACAGCATGAAAAGTGATGGGCGGATCCACAGGAACAGCTCTTCGGAGGAAGTGTCTCATGAATTTGAATCTGATGATGGCTGACTGAACTCATTCACGGTTCAGCAAAGGCAGAAACGGCTTAGAGAATGAGAGCTGATAGATGAATAAGCAACAATAGAAACAGGGGAATGAAAGGACTGCCAAACACTTGTCTGACCAGCTTTTTAAATCAAAAGAGCAATTTGGTACCTACAGATATGCATCATTAAAGAAATTATGTTACACTGAAATCTGCTGCTGTTTTAAAAGTGAAAAAAAAAAATCTCTCTCCCCCATCTCTGTCCCCCACTCATCGCTGCCCCTTTCTCATCCCTGTAGTTCAGGTGCATACCATGAAGTAGTCATTCCTGTTTTTCTTACAAGACTGGTCAGGCAATTTTATTAGTTGCTTCTCTGGCATTCCTAGCTGCGGGCTGATGCTGATGCACAAGAGCAAGTAGACCTGGAAAGCCCTAATGGTTCCCGGAGAATCTTTGTCCATGATGCATCACAAAAATCCTTTGACTGTACGTAGGCTAAGACAACCATACATAGCCTTTTAGACTAATGGCCTGGCATTCTGCAGTTAATTCACATTTCACAGATAAAAAATGAAAGATGCTTGTATGTACACATTATATCATATGCTATCCTTTATTTTATTCATTGTACCTATTTTCCTAATATACCTGCTGCCACATCTTTCACCAACACCAGTAGTTGCAGTTTCAGACTATGTACTGCAGGATACCAAAAAGGGGTGGGCAAAAATACTCCCCAATGGCTGGGGGTACAGCAAGTCAGCACTGCTGTCTTTGCATTTTCCTACCCTGACGTGCTCCGCGGGAGGGGGGCCCACTGGGAAGAGTTGAGGGACACTTGGGTCTGTCAGTGTTTGAACTGTGACTTCTCATCAACCTCAGGTCTGAAGTGCTGCGAGCACGGGAGCCACAAGTCCGTGTTGCGGGACACTGCTGGTGGAGTGGCCCTGGTGGGATGGAGCTGGCAGTGTCTCATCACACAGCCAGGGCCGTGGTACTGTAAAGATCAAAGGAAATGGTCCCTTAAGAGTCAGGTTTGAACAGCTGTTCTGGTTGAGAACCTCATATTAAGATTCCCGTATCTTTCCTTGTTCGCAGATATACAGTCATGCCTTTCTTAAATGCAGATGTTTAATAAAACTGAAATAAAAGGAAAAACTCGTTTCACTTGATATTTTTTAAGGCTGAGAGCAGATCAGTAGTTTGCAAGTAATTCTGCTCCTTTGTACAATTTTGTTGGTAATGATGGTGATGTTAGGGGCACTAGGGCACCTTACAGAAGCCTTAAAAGAAAGCTAATCCAAGGAGATAGCTCTGTGTCGTGTTTTGCGTGTCTATATGTTTGTATGTGAGCGTGTATGTGCGAGTCCAGTGGTAAAGCATGTACATTGTGCATGGAGATTGAGGAGGGCCCACACCTCTTGAAAATACGCTTGTTGCTTTATAATGTATGTAAACTGTTCTCCAGCATAAATGCATTCATACTTTAATAAAAAAAAAGTTTTGAGTTGAACTTTTTTAGTTTTAAGCTGTCTTTCCAATGTAAATTCTGTGGTTTTATGTGCGTGGGTTCTGCGTTCACTTCATTTTGCGGAACAAAAATGTTTATTTACATTTAAGTATTACATCAGTCGTCATGAGAACTACCATTAGCATTTTGAAATTATTTTCTTTTAAATATTTAGGTTAATTATTGCTGTGAGATTTTGTTTTGTTTGGGGGGTTGAGCTATTTTTCTTTTGTTGTTTTGGTTTATTTTTTTAACTTTGTTGAGTGTGGACAAGATTTTTAATTTTTGCTTAGCAGGAGGTAGCAAGCGATACCCCAGCCCACCCCCAGCTGCGATGAGTTGTGCTGAGTGGGAGCAGTCACCTGCCGGTGTGCGTTAAGCAAAGAATACCTTTTTGTTGGGGTTTTGATTTTCACTTTTGCTTTCGAATTTCTCATACAGGACAGTCGACATTTCTGCTCTACAGATGTACTGATTCACAGTGGGTTGGGGAGTTCTTGCAAAGATATTTGATACTGTGGCATCTGCGACAATTCCTTAGCAACTGGAGGCTATGGAATACATGAGAATTTTGTATGATAAAAATAAAATATGAAGGAGAACATTCTACTCCTTTTTATTAGAAAATCAGACCCCTTGAAATATGAACCGGCTATTTTCTAAGGGTTCAAACATGCAAGGGAATATGAAGGAATGGGAACTGCAATTTGTCTTAGAAAACATGAGATTTGAAAAATAATCAGTATCATGAGTTTGGATCCTTAGATAATTTGGAATTCATGCCAAATCTCTCTGCATTATCAATACCAAATGTGTAATGCTATTTGCATGAAGCAGAAAAGCTTTCAGTCCTGAATTGCAAGCATAGCAGTTATCACTGATTATCAGTTCCCAGTAGATACTGGAATGAAACATCAAGTTAAACTTTTCCTTCAGTTAATCTGTTGGAAAAGAAAAATCGTGAAGTTTCCATCAGAAGTCACTTCCAGTTGGCTAAAGGCTTTCCTGTTCAACTACAAAGAGCCCAGTTTTGGATCTCACTGCATCCCGCTGTGGGTTGATGAGTTCCTTCAGTGTCAGCCAGGAAAACATGTAAAGGATTTATTTCCCTCTTCTGCTTGTAGGGGAGAGTTGAAAAGGTTTGAATATCTAAGTGTGTTATTAAAAGTGACAAAAATGCAGAGGGCATTTAGGTCCTTAAACCTCTACATCACTGGGGTTATGTCAAGGTGATTTTTAATGATTTTTCTAACTACAGTAAGAAAGAGAAAGTAAGTGTTACTCTGTATAAAGTGAGTTTGTTCAGTTTTCAAGCTCTGAAATCTGAATGTCCTCTTCCTCCCAGGTCTTCTCTGGAGCTGTAAGTGACTGATTGCTCAGGAGCAGTTGTGCTATGGAGAGAGCAACACTCTGTACTAGTGAGCACAGATTGCACGAGAATTGCTTAGATGTGCATGGGGTTTTAGCCCATGGGGATGGAGAAAGGCAGAGAGTCATTTCTTTCATGTTTTAAACTCAAAGGCCCCTAAAACCAGCTGAATGTTTTGTTTAAAAGAAAGAAAAAAAAACCAAACAAAACCCAACTCAAAATACAACAAAACAAAAAAAAAGCCCTTTGCAGCTGGTTCCACTCTCTAGCTTTTCAGTAGTGAGTGACTTCATTTTCACATGAAAGAGGATTTTGCCAATGAATTGCATTTAATTTTCCTAAAACTTACAAATAAATGGCATATGGTTGAGAAACCTTTGATACAGAGGCAGCCCTGTCTCTTAGAAAACTTTACATATATACATTATTTTTGAAAGTTTTGACACTTAAGTATCAGAGAACTCACAATTGTCTGTATGCACATATATATACATACATATACATGTACACACATACCCTCTTGAAATATGTTGCTTGCTAAATATTTTCTGTATGATGGACATATATAACAGTAGGTGTATACATGAGGACAGTATTGTACGTTAGTCTTGGGATAAATGATTTACTTATTACATTTTTTTAAGTGGGAAGCAAATTAACTTGTCTATCGACATGCAAAATTTGATGTACTATATGCATTATTTACCATTTACCACCAGAGCTCTCCCACTCCATGCCCAATTAGCTGCTGTAAGAATGATGTATGATTGGGCTCAGTTTTCCCTGTGGCAGTGAATTATTAATTTGCATGTAACTAGGAAATGATAGCCTAAATGCATGATTGTTATCCTGTAGACTAGAATGTCCAGTCTGCCAAGAATTTACAGTAAGAGACTATATCCTTTCCTGAAAATAGGAACAGTCATTATACCATTTTTTCTAATGTAATTTTAAACAGATACAGGGGATTTTTAAAAGCTTCTTTTTTGTTAAAGTTCATTAAAATGCTTCCTCTCATTCAGTGTACCATTGATCATCTTTGACTCGGGAAAGTGGGGGTTGTCCCTCCCACCCCAGCAAGACACACGGCCCAGACTCAGGGCTGCAGCCACAGGATGTGTGCGCGCCTGTGTCGGGCATGGCATGATGTTTGCAGGGTGCTCGGTGGGATGGAGGAGTTGCTGGTACCTGCAGGAGACTGTAAGACAGTTGGATTCAGCTGTTGGATTGGATTTCTATAGCTAAGTTGCACAGGCTAAGCTTGAAGTTTGGGAAGACCTCTCTTGTGTGGCAGTAATTCATTTTAAGTGCCATGAGAATTTCTTCAGTTAGGATCGTAATTAATTTTGATCAGAGCTGTTAAAGAAGATGCCATAATTTATTGAAAATAGTTGCATGTTTGGAGGGATGTTATCCTGTCTGCTGCAGTGCCTTCCCTGAAAAAGGGTTGTGAAATATGCTGGAAGCACAGATGTGGTGCACATGCTGACTGTGCTGCAAATGGAGTGAACGCTGCAGGCTGGTGAAACTGTGGGGAGGGGGTGGGAGGGTACAGCAAGACCCCAGCCAGCAGGACATGTGTGTCTACAGGATAATGGAGATGGCCAGGCTGGGATTTTTGCTGTCTGAGCATGAACTGGAGATGTGAAAAATGGGGGGTAGTTCATCTTTCTTTGAAAGGCTTCCCCAAACTGAAGAGTTCAGGGAATATTGGGGAGTGAGGTTAAGCTGTTGGAGAGCTTAGTTCAGCAGAGATCCCCAGTACAATTGTGTTATAAGGAAGTCTTGCCTGGAATGTGATGTGCTCAGCTCCCACAGTGGTGACAGGGTTGGGGACACTCTGGTGTGGCCGGTGCCTGGAGGTGGTTGGGTTTGTGTGGGTTGGACCCTGCCCAGTGCTGGTACTTCACAGGGTGGTGCAGCAGCAGTGGGTTGCTGCCTTCATGTGGGACGTGCCCATGGCAGGGTGCTTGGTGGGCTCCTTGGGTGGCACTGTCTCTGTCCATTCTCCTTTTCCATGAGACAGTTGATCTACCTCACTGAAAGAGAGAGAAGCTTCAAATCCTGTATCTCAGCAAGAAATTAGGATTGCTGCTGCAAGCTCTTTTCAGAGAAACTGGAGGCAAAAAATCAGGTTACTAATGCAGGAAGTGTTAAAAATACTCAAAGTAACAATCTTGTCTACTGAGCAGCATTTAGGAGTGCATTTGAAGATAATCCTAACATTGTGCTAATGGCCGAAGGAGGCGAAGCTCAGGCCTGACACAAGAACATCTTAGGTCATGTAGGCAGTGGGCATGATTTCCAGTTATTGCTAGAAAGATGGGAAGGGGGTGTCTGGGCAGTGTTTGGTTTGGTTTCTGTAATGTCTCTGGTGGAAGGTGTATGTGAAAAGGCTGTTAAAGTTTTCTCATCAGGACGAAACTGCTCATGTATTCACGCAGTGACTTGTGCTTACACTGGCAAAGTGAAAACGCCTATTGAAAACATGCCATTAGAGGTAGCCCAGCTTTGATGGCAAAGGAGTGACCCAATTACTGTACGTGTTACATGGCACAGAATCGGTGTGACCCTTTACTAGGGGGTTGTCACTGTGCAGACCGAAGCATCTCTCTCACAACTTCCACAGTCAGAATGGAAAGATAGTACTAGGTGGTAAGTTTCATCTATTGTGTTTGATTTGAATTGTGCTTTACATCCTCTGTTATCTTCCTGTAGATTGTATTGCTCTTGGAAAGAGAGGAAACATTACAATCTCATGAATAATGTATCGTGTGGCTGGTATTTTCTTCAGTGGACAGTATAGATTTTCTGAGAATGATGGTCAGGACTGGACTTCATTCTTAGTGAATTGTAATTTTATACAGTTAATATGGGTCATGTGCATGTGAAAAAGTGAGTTATTCCTATTTCAGCTTAGTTATCTCAAATTAGTTACCTCTCATTTAGAGAGTAGAAATAGTTTTAGACATAATTACTGAGGATATAATTAGTCAAGGTTTCCTTGCACAGTTGGGTTAAATTGTTGTGGCTGAGTGCTCAGTACCATGCCGGTGCTCCCTGGCTCAGTCTCATCTTTAATGGATTCCAGATCTGGTGGTTTCAAGTAACAACAGCTTTTCCAGATCCCAAGACAATAATGAAATACACAGAAGAACTTCAAAGGAAACTCCTCTAGAAAGGAAAAATGAGGTTAAATGATGATAGTCAACTGCGGGATATTTTTGTATCCATAAAATATGTCAGGCTTATTCCAATGCAGGAACAGGTGAAATCTGAAACTGTGCTTGACTAATAGACTGTGCTTCACATCTATCCAGGCTCCTCTAAATGGTTTGGGACTGGATTCTCTCTGGGGTTTTCAGGTATGCTTCTTTGTGTCTTTTCAAGTCAGCTCCGGCCACACAAAGAACAGGCTTTTGTGCCTCTCTTCCCTGTTTCTGATAGTCTTTGCTATTTGGTAGCAAAGGAATGGCCTGGGACAAGCTGGAGACGGGTCTGCTGTGAGAGGAGCTGGGGAATCCCTGCACCCACTCCTCTGCCCCAGCTTGGCTGTCCTGCTCAGCCTCTCCCTGATGTCCCTGTGAGGAGGTCACTGTCACTTCCAATGACACCTGCTCTGCTCCCTGGGCCTTCGCAGTGTCTTCTGCAGGTAGTGTGCTCTAATTAAATTTGTGCAACCTGTCAGAAATGTACATCGTTCCCTACCAGTGTTCTGGAAGTGTATATATGGAAATCCATTGGACTGTGGTAAGTAGAGAGGGGAAGGCTCCTTCCTGCAGTTTGCACAGGTTTAACCAACAGTAATTGCCCAGCATTTACTAATTTACACACTACAGGTCCCTACTAGTGGGCATCTGTATCTTTATTGCCTCAGGTCATTAATGTCCTGATGTCAGGATGGTGGCACTGGTGGGCACGGGACAGGACTGGTGGTCCCAGTTGGCTCAAGTGTCTCTAGGGCATCAGCCACCAGTGGGCACATGGGAAGACACATGGGGCTGGGACAGCTGTGTCATCGCTGGCCGTGGACTGCTCTCTCAGCTGGGCCAGGCCATGGGCTGGGGTGCCTGGCAGGCTGATGGCACCTACTCTGTTTGCAGGATGAAGCGATGCTGAGCTTTCCTAAGGCAGCACAGTCTCATGCAGCAGGTCATGGCATTCCCTGTGCCTTACTTACAGAAATCCCAATTTATTCCATTAGAGAGGTTAAGAACAAAGAGTTTCAGCATGGTTTGCATTTTGCCTGCACGCTGCAGTGGGTCTCAGCTAATTCAGCAGCAGTGGTTTGTTCTTCTTGAAATCCTGGAGAATGGCTCCTCTCCCGAGGTATTTCTTCCGACTTAATTGCCAAGTTATAGTGAAATATGAGGTTCGTTGTTGTCTGCTGGAGCACTGGGGATTCTGTTTTGTTGGCACATTTTTCATGACCTTGTGTCAGCAGCATAACTAGGCTATGAGATAATTTGTATGCTTTAGATGAGCAGCTGTGTGCATCTTAGCTGGAGAGAGAAGTAAGTGTGATCAATTCAGTGGAGTTAATCAGGTAAAGCAGAGAATTAACTCTAATCTTGCAGATCAAGTAATGTCAGACCATGCAAGATGTATGTAAATTTCATGCAGGTGGAAATCAAAATGGTCTGAAGTGGTATACACCCAGATTTAAGAGAAAAGAGAGAAACAATAGCTGCAAATGTGGAAAAAAAAATCTACAACCATTCAAGAACTGAAATTAAAGGTGTTGTACCTTTGTCTGTGATGTGTTGGTTCAACAATGGCTTTCCACTCATTTCCAATTTAAACAGTTTTGAGGTTGTAAGGAAGGAGGATGCTCTCTGCTCGTCCCTGTGCTGTTGCAGGTGTCACCCAGTTATCACAGGGTTTCATTTACAGCTTTTGATTTTACTGACATTTTGTTGGCAACAGGGCTGAGGTTAGGAAAACAAGAAGAAGCAGACTTAAAAACCACAACTCCTGTGACAAATGTGTGAGTTGCTTCAAGGAGCAGTGGAGGACAGACTGTGCACTGGCCTTTGTCCTGCAGGAACCTCCCTGCATGGGAGGTAACTGGTGTTATGACATTAGACCCGGTCTCAGATATTATCCTGAGGAGAGAATGGTTAGACATTGTCTCTGTCCTGGTAATTGTAGCATTTTTCTTATGTGTTTCTGATAAAACTAGATGATTGTGTTTTCAGTATGTAGCATTTAGGTGGAGAAGTCTGGTCTTATCTGTTGTTTTGGAAAACTGGGAATTACCTTGAAAAAAAAGATTTAGGGCTATTTATCATTTCTAGTTAGGAAAAACAGCAAAAGCATGCCATTAAACATGCTTTTATTCAGTTTTATTGAGTCACAACATGTCATCCCAGACAGCTCACATGGTTTGGTTGCTTCTGTGGAGGAGGATGAAAAATACAAGAAAAAAGTGGCTGTAGTTTACTATAACAATGTAATTATTGCAGTTATAGTGTATGACGAAGTGTCACGTCACCAGGTCTTTCTGCCTCATGCTCCCAGAGGAAAGAAACACAGTGGGGGAGGCCAGCTCCCTGTCCACCTGCCAGAGAGGATGTGACAGGAGGTGGCTCCACTGTCAACACCTAGGCCATGGTACAAATCACCATCATCAATTCATCATAAGTGGCTTGGCTGAAGAGACCATAAATATCATCTTGCTCTGCCCCCCTGGCCATGGGCAGGGATGCCATCCACTAGATCAGGTTGCTCGGTGCCCCATCCAACCTGGCCTTGAACACTTCCAAGGATGGGGCATCTACAGCTTCTCTGGGAAACCTGTGCCAGTGCCTCGCCACCCTCACAGTAAAGAATTTCTTCCTAACAGCTAATCTAAATCTCTCCTCTCTTAGTTTAAAACGGTTCCCCCTTATCCTATCACTATCTACCTGTGTAAAAAGATTCTCTCCTTAGTTTTATGAGCTTGAAGTCCTGGAAGGCTGCAGTGAGTCTCCTAGGAGCTTTCTCCAGGCTCATCACAGTGAGGAAAAGCAGGGTGCCTATTGCATTAGCATGTTGTCACATCCTTGAAAATTTGCGTGGGGTTGTCACATCATGAACATTTTAAAACCAAATCGGGATTGCAAGATTTTGTCCAACATAGTAATAAATGAATATGTGGTAGCAGAGAGCACATCTCAGGAGAAAACCAGTAGAAATTAAAGTAGAACCAGTAGAAATTAAAGGCTGCATTCCTCAAAAATACCATTACCCTGTCGTGTTTGTTGGTACCTGTTTCTAAATTCAAGGAGTCCCATAGTGAAATGTTCAGATAGGAAATCTCATGATGCAAGTAAAAGAAAAGGAGTTTAATCACTGCTGCATGTTCTATATCCTCTAATTTTATCGGTAAGCTCTGAGACTTCCAGAAATTGCTCTGAAATTGGCAGCCCAGACTTAATATCTTCTTCCATTTTGCCATCACATGCAATTTTAGTTCTCAAGTGACTCCAATTTTAAACTCTCAGTGATTTAAACAGCTGTATTGTGCAAAGGCTGGAGTGAGGACATGCTTTTGTAATCAAGCAGCCCAACTCGAAATTTTATGGTGTGATGGTTACTGTGCCCCATTCAAACTATGTCCCATTACACAGAAGTGCATTCCTTTGATTTTACCAAAGAGACCATAAATATGACAAAAAGCATAGCTGGAAAACATGATTTCATGCCTGGATTTTTCAGCTACTGCAAAGAATAAATGAAGTGGTATCTGAAAGAGGCATATCTTTGCAGTGAATTATGCCTGTATTATTTGTATGGCTAGCAGAGCTCATCAGTGAGCTTACCAGAAAATACATGCCTGCTACAACATTTAGAGAAACAGGGAACTCAGATTTCAAATCAAAATATTAAGAATGTGACTTCTTATTTCAGTAGTTTAATACAGTAGAGACTCAGGATGTGGGGGGAGGAGGTTATTATGCTCAATATAAGAATGTAAAAGATGTTCCATAAATGCATAAATAAAATTGTCAGCAGTCATATGCTTGGCAAACTATAAGGCTCATTTGCCTTAAAATTTCTTATTGTATCCTTTCCCTTTGCCCCCAAGGTGATGTAATGTTTTCATCTATGCAAACCTGGTTTTGAGTAAGATTTGGCTCCAGAATGGAAATCTGCTTTTGATTCAACATTAGGACCTAGCAGACAGCCCCATTTGTTTGATCACTGCAGCCTTTCTTCAAAAAAAGTCCCTGGGTGTGTTGCCAGCTGTGACTGGCAGTATATGGCCTGCGTGGTTTCTGTCAGGAATATTGTAGATTAACCCAGTTCTGCCATTAGTTCACCACCAAGTTGAAATACGTGAATAAATGCCTTCAAAATTTCAAAATAAAATTGAATAGCTATACTATCTGGCACTACTGAAGCAAAACATAAAACAGCATGCACAGGTACAATAACTGAGAATTTAATTTGGGTAATAGAGTTTAATACATAATAAAATTTTATAGTAAATATTTAAAATGCTCCTAAAAATATGGAGGCTTATTTGCTCAATGTTTTGTAGAAAGGTAGTTATTACCAGCAGTTCTGCAGGGTAATTTCGCACTGTGAGGTTTTATGTAAAGTACTGACTTACATGTAAGCCCAAGTGCAAGTCCATGGGCTAGTGGTTTCAGCTGGCATTGGATTAGATCCTGTGGGACAAAAGGGCAGGCTTCATGCCAGCTTTAAAAATATAATTGCTCATTTTCAAACCTCAAATCAAGTATTTTTCCTTGCCAGCACTGGTGATTTTTTAACTATTTTCGTTTAATGTCCAAACATAGATAATACTTTCCCTTTGCTCTCTCCCTTTCATCTTACCTGGTGCTTCCCTGAGGGGTGGCCCTGGGTGGCCAGGCATGTTCCAGCAGCATTTGCTACAGCCAGAGGCAGAACAGTGCTGAGCTGGATCCTGCCCTGGTCCCACCAGCGCTGTTGTCCTTGGAAGTGCCAGCAGCCACCAATCCTCCCTGTCCCTGCTGAGGGCAGGGTGGATGCCTTCAGGGACAGAGAGACAGGAGAGGGAGAGATGAGCCCTGTCTCAGCCTGCAGTCAGATGGACTGGTGGGCCAGTAGAGGAACAGGGTTAAAGGCTCCTTGCAGCTCTCTGTCCCTGCTTCCTTCTCAAAACAGCTAGTGGCCATGCAAATATCAAGGGACATTTGCAAAGGAGCTCAGAAGAATGGTTTTATTTGGTTATCCCCACCTCTGATTTGCAGGGCTCAGGTTGATAGCCCTGAAAGCCTGGGAAAAACGGGCTTCAGAGCGCTGCATTTCGGATGTTTCCAGGGACAAGGTAATAACACTAATGCTGGGCTGAAGATTAATGCCGTTCAAAATATTGAGATAGTAATAGCAATTTCCTGAATTGTTTCTGTGTTAACCACAGCTTCAAGGCTCAGTGTGTTGTGCTTCACTGTCAGCACGCTCCAGTGGATCAGGAATGCTTGTCTGGAAGCAGCTCAGGGGTGCCAGACATGGGCAACATAATGCCAGGAGAAAACCCAAGGCAAATTGTGCACTTCTACATTCATGTGGGTATACAGCCAAAAATTCTTGTGTGCACTTCAAGGATAGCAAACACTACTTTTTTATTAGATGTAAATGTAAGAAGACACAGTAAAACGTAATGTGAGTCTCTTCAGTAAGTGGGAATTACCATAGCAGGCAGAGCAGTGCTCCATTTTGTGCATTGTTGCGTCTTTGGAAGTGGCTTGTGCTCCAAGGAAATGTGAATGTTTACATCTTTTTAAACCTACCTACCTCATTAGGACCATCTGATGTTCTCATTTTCCTATGCCTAATTTGTATATGAACCCTATTAAACTACTGAGTGCTAAGATAACATGTGACGAAGAGTTAATAGGTTATGCGCATGCTGTGCAACTTCTTTTAAAATCAGTGGTAAATCTTTAAAGCTGTTTAAAATCTGTTTTCTCCCCCATGCAAAATTCTTCACTCTAATCCTGAGATAATGGGTAAAATCACTCTGTTCTTTCCTGTTCTGACAGTATTTATGCAGCTGAATATATGTCCTTGTGCTTGTGTCTGCCCCAAATGGAAAACTTAGCATATCATGGCTGATTTTTATTTCCTTCCTATAGGTCTCTGCTCTGTACTGTCTTTCATAGGGACCAACTGTTCAATAAGAGTTGAAATAAAACTCTCAATATTTCTCTTAGAATGGCATTTGAAGTCCAGCCAGATCTTCTACCTTGATCCTGAAGACTCTGCTGTAGACTTGCACCAGTACAAACACTGAACATCACCCAGAGCATTTGAAAACCTGCTGCTCTGTTAGCAATTTCTCATGCTCAAAGAGCATCAATACATGGCCTCAAGCATGTGGAGACTGATGGGCAGCATGTTTTGGGGCAAGACTGGTTCCTGAAGCTGGCCAAGAACAGATTCCTCATGCCACAGCCCCTGTCATCTTCTTAGGGGAAGAAACAGTCCTCCTTTTGAGCATCTCTCCACAACAAGTATTCACTTTAGGTCTTCTTACTTGTTACTGAGTAGTGTATCAGCGATCCAAGATGGCAGGAGAACAAGGAAGTTTGGCAGGGCTTTGCTGTATGAGGATGATTGTTTGGAGGAATATCAATACTAGACAATCAGGTCTCAGACGTTTAAGTGCATTTCTGAAAAGCAAAGCCTAAGGAAGAGCAGCACAGTGAGGCCAAGTCTCCAGAGCTCACTCGGTGCTGTTGTTTCACACCTGACCCCTGCACTGGTCTCAGCCTCCTCTCTGGAGGGTGGTTCCCCCAGCACAGAGCAACCTTTCGTTTTCCATCCATCCATCCATCCATCCATCCATCCATCCATCCATCCATCCATCCATCCATCCATCCATCCATCCATCCATCCATCCATCCATCCATCCATCCATCCATCCATTTCTTAGAAAAGAAAAACAATTAAAAATCAGCTTGTGAACTGAGGAGGGATGATCAAAGTTGGGGCTGCCCATACAGCAGGGGATTGGCACTGAAGGAAAGACCGTGGTGTCAAGAGAAAAGAAACTTTTCCTATGAAGGTGGGCACAGCCATTCCTAGCACTTTATCTGCACCTCATAACTCAAAATACAAATGTCAGCAATGGTCTAAATGCATCTGTGTGGCACACACCACAGAAACATTCCAGCACTGCTCCACCAGGAAGAATTCTTCCATTTAAACTGTTTGAAGCTTCCCTAGGAGTGTCATTTAATGGTGACAGCACATCTGTAGTACCTGTGTACTGTTCAGGAGAGTGCTGCACATAGTGCTGTTCTTACCAAAATTCAACAAGAAAACCCAAACACAAAAACTTCAAAATAGTCTCCCAAACAGCTTACAAGCCTCGGACTTTAGCATAACACAGGAATCAATCCAAAAACAAAACAGTAACACCAAAAGCTGCTTGATACGAGACTATTTAGAGAAGGAAATGAAAGCACTCTGATTTTTAGAACAGTGAAGACTATGGGTAGAAAAAATTAGGGCCATTGAAAGCTGTGGGAGATCAGCACTTCTGAGAAACAGCTGGTTTATTACTGTTAGGGTTATTACATTAATATTCAGCCCTAAGGGCTACATTTTGTCAGCCTGTAAATAAATCATATCTGTTGAAAATGCCTTCCCCAAGTAGTGATATTCTGCATCAGGAGGGTGCCTGTGCACTGAGCTGGTGAACAGCACCCAGCACAGCCGCTGAGGGGCAATGGCACAACCCCACCAAGTGTTTTCAAATAGCTCTTCATCATAAATAAAATCTGCTGTTTGTCAGCTGCCATGACTGGCAGGCAGGTAGAAAGTTGCAGGGCCACCAAGAGCAATGACCCATCTGAGAGAGGCACAGGCACGCTCTGGGGTCTGTGCCAGGGCTGTGGCCCTGCTGGCACCACCACTCCCTATGCCTGTGTTTCCAACAGTGGCATTAACAATATGATCAAACACTAGCAGCCAAATCTCGCCACTCGGGGAAGTGGCAGGCAGGAGCAAAACAGCACCATGTTGCTTGGCTTCAGGATGAATTAATATTATGTCAGTCCAACTTTTCTGAATGTTTAGAGGTTTAATAACTTTGCATTCTGCTTTTACTTCTCCTATTTGCTTTATGTCTCATTGTGTAACCGTTGTAAACAGTGCAATTGCCTTACAAGATGTTGATTATTATGTGATAAAATATTCATTAAAGAACAGCAGTAAAACAGCAGATCTGCAGAAACATATTCCTTGAAAAGACTTGCAAACAAAGGCAAAACAGAATAATTAATTAACAATAACAGAATTCTCGAAATAATAGAAACTAGACTTTTGTTCTGAAATCCCATTTGTTCTGTGTCCTATAAACTCAGATTTTAAGAGGAATGTGTTCACAGCAAACTTAAAGAGCATTGTGGTTTTACATTTATGAAGCATAAAAATTAATAGACTTTTTTATGAGCTCCTTTGCATGTTCAGTCACAAGAATTTTTGTATCGTCTTATTGTGAAATGGAAACAGCTAAGTGATTGTGATAGTGCTACATCCATGCAATTCCCATGTTTCACTGAGGAGAGGGCTGTGGCAGGAGAACTCCACATGGATCTGACTTCGATCCCTATGATCAGCCTTTGGAACCAGGCATGGCTTTTACTGAAGGTAAATGTGGCTTTACCTGCCCATTTTAACTGCTAATGCAGCATGCTGCTCCATAAACTGGAGCAGGGCACTGGCTAAGGAACCACCTCAGTTTTCCAAGGGTAGGATCTGCGTCTACAGCATTAATGGTGTTCTGAAGAAGGTGCAGAGAAAGGACAGCGGGGAAAAAAAGAAATTACCAGGATGTGCTGCACCTTTTGGGATGAAAGGTAACAACAAACAGGGCAGGACACAACCTCTAATTGTATAAACCCTAATAATTCACTGGTTAGGTCCCCACGAGGCTGTAAACTATTTTTATTACCAATAAAATGCCCAAGTGACAAAGAATAAAATGACAGAGGTTAAACAACTTGCTTGTATTAAGAAGAGGAGGGTAGGAGATCTGCATTTTAAACAGCACAAGGAACTAGTCACACTAGTGCTGAGCATCTGCAGTCTTCAGTAAAACTTTAACCTGAAGATCAACCCCATTTCATATCATTCTTTTCTATAGCAGGACCAGTCCTGTAACAGGAGACCAACATGGGGTTATGTGGTTTTGGTTTAGGGGTTTTTTTGGTTTTTTTTTTAAGTCTATCGATACTGAATGAAGATATAGCAAATCTTACCTAGAAGCAGCCCAAGATCATCTGCTACAATTGCCAGCCGTGTTGCTGCATCATTAGCTGTAATAACGCCACTCTTATTTTTAAGAGCTGTAAGCTACTTCTTGCGAGCTTTGATGAACTGTGTTTACTGAAGGTGAAATCTAAAGTACCCATTCTCAGAACAACATGCTAATATTCCATTGCAATGAGTGTTGCTTTCTGTTGTTTGGGTAGTTTTGTTTTGCTTTTCTAAATGGATGTTTATGAAATAGCAGTGCCTTTTGATTATCTTTCAAAATGAAAAATATAATTTTGAACTATGATGGACAAGGAGAAACAGGCAAAGTGGGAAGCCTAAGGAAAGATCTTCACATAAATTTGTTAGCATTATGCAATTTAGTGTGAGTCCAAAGGAAAATCTAATCAATGGCAGCTTTATAGAGGTGAAGTAAAATCAATATGCATATATGTAAAATTAAGGTACTGATCATTTTAATGGGAACAGTCCACAACCTTTCCTGGCATTGCTTGTGGGAATGGCATTTATAAATTAGTCCCATTCTCTCTCTGTAGGAAAGGGGGAGAAGGACAGACATGCTCTGATGTGCCCATTCCCCCTGCTGGTTTGGAAACGGGGTAATAGGAAGGGAACACACACTGCAGTAATTTTTCTTCCCCTTTGCAGCCCAAAATAGTAATTTTTAGCATTTCACCTCTGCTTTTCTGAGGAATAATTCTTAAAGCTCATCATTTTTCTGCTAATTTTGAACCATTGCCTGTGCTTCACAGAAACAGTGGTAGTGCTCCAGTCATCAGTCTGTATTCACAGAAGTACCCCTGGACTCTTTCAATGCATTTATTCTCTTCCCAAATAGAATATAATTTTGTTTTATCATTAATTATCCAGCCTGGGTATTGTTTTCCTCTTTCTGCCCTGCATCATAATTTTTCATAGTTTGCTATCTTCCTAGTAGTCTTTCTAATAGTCCCAGGAGAGATCCCTCATTAGTTACTTTCAGTGAATGCACTTTGATACCCTTCCTGCAAACTCGTTTGAATTAAGCCTGCTGCTGTATCCCCTTGTTAAGCAATAGAAATCAAATGCCTTCCAATTATCCCAAGAGTATCTTGCCCAGTTTTAGGACTGGTTATAGACACAAGCCATCTGAATTCCTTTTGACACTAACCCAGATACAAGCACAGCAAGAATAGTCTTTGACCATGAGCAGAATGAAAAACACACAGGATCAGAATTTTTTCAAGATTTGGTTCACTGGACAAAAAAAGCCACCCCAAAACAACAAGCAAAAAAACCCACAAAAACTAAACCCCAACAAAATCAAAATAATCCAAATAAACTGAGGTCCAGTTACAGGCAGCTGTGCTGTTGCTGGGCCAAGGGACACTGGAACACTGCGGGTGCTTCCTCTCAGCACAGCCGGTGCCCCGTTACCCGTGGCTGGGGAGTGAGTGGGGAGGCTCTGAGAACCAGGGGAGGGTGACATGGGGCCACCAAAGGGGACTGAGGAGCCCAACCCTTGATGCGTCCCCTGCCCCATCGCAGAGGACCGTTCCTTGCTTTGAGATCCACAACTCGGGAAGGCAATGAGCTCCATGGGAAAAGTGATTCCTGACAGAATTATTGCCCCGTGGCCCTTTATCAACCCTGCAGCTGTGGGCAAGTGCACTTGCGTGGAGCTGGCCTGGGCAGCAAGGGGAACTCCAGGAGGGATTCAGTCCTCCCTCTGACCACAGCGGGGGCAGCCACTGCCGCCGGCAGGGACGGACCCTCCAACCTCACCGCAGCTCTTCCAGACGCTCCCGGCTGGGGCAGGCAGGGAGAGTACGTGTCCAGCCGCTGCTGCTATCTATTCCAGGACTGCAAAAGGTACAAATTTGCTTCAGTAACAGTGATCTTGGCAGACAACAGAGGCAGCTCCAGCACGCTTTTTTATACATACATATTTTGGACTCCCACAGAGAGTTATTAGTTATTAAAAAGCAATCAAATGAGGCTGGTTTTGGAGTACGTTTGTTAGCCATATGATACCAATTAAGCCCCGGTCTCCTGACTGCAAGGAATTGACATTACCTCATACACATGCAGAATTAAATTCCTTCTCTCCCTCTGCCCCTCTTTGAAGTTGTGAATGTCAAATATCTCCCACATTCCTGGGGAAAATGTTGCAGCTATCCTGAATGTGTGGATGCCTTCAATTTGTAATTAATAGAGTTGCACAGGAAATGCTTGTGCTGGAGCAGGCAGCTGCAGTGAAGGAGTCACTGGGCTGTACAGTGCCCGTCGCCTGAACACCGTGGGGCTGGCAGGCTGAGCAGCTGCCCCGGAGCCCCAGGTGGCTCAGGTGACATGTTATTCCCCTTGTTAATTACCCCAGAAAGGGAGGGGTTTTTTCAGTCACAAATAGTGGGCTGCCACTGATTGCAAACGTGACTTATCTCAGTGCTTTGCAAAGCCCAAGGCAGAGCTAAGAAAGGAATGGAAAGTTTCTACCCTCTCACACTGGAGCGGAGTTTGTATCCCAAACACAACACTTGACACAGCTGGAAACCCCAACAGAAGGGTTAAGGTTTGTATCAACAATATGATACTATTTTGTCAGATTTCTAGATCTCCTTAATAAGCCTCGTTTCGATTTCACTACAAATCTATTTGTTTGCTTAACAGACATGGCCTGCCAATGCTTCTGTGACACTGAGTACCAGGACATTTTCTTCTGGTACCTCTGTGCTTGTCCAACTGTCCTGTACGCACCCAGCAACCAGTCTGGCCGAGTGACACAAGAATCTACATAATTTTAGAGACAAAGGGATTGCTTAAGTGAGTGCCATATTTCATTTTCAAGGCAATTTTTTCTCTTCGTGGCTTGTTTTTATCAAGCTTGCCCACGTTAATGCAAATGCTGCAATTTAGGACTAAAACTGGGAGAATACTTTTGTCAGCCAAGCTGACAGAGTTTTTGTATTTATAGTGCTATGCAAAATACATATTTCTTTCAGAGTGCAAATTCACAAGCAATTGCCAAACCAATTAAATTAATATATTCCAGATTAACAGCTCTTGACAATTAGGGAGAACTACCCATTCTCAATTGTACTGGACAAAAATATTTTTTCATAGTTATGTCAAATACACAGATAGTTTTATAAGTGAGAAAACTACCATATAAAAAACCTGCTATAAGCATTCCAGTTCAAAACATGGATATTCAAGGTTATGAACTGCAGTTTTAAGAGCAAACTTGTTAAAAGCAACAAATCACCGTGGAACATTTTTGTAGTTGTGTAGCATGTGTACTCTACACATAAACCTGTGTGCCTGTCATACCCTTATCATGTGATTTATACAGATATGTATTTTTTATATATTTTTTTATGTGCACTATGCATGCACATTTATATGAAATTAATACTTCTTGGAAATTATTTCGTTTCTTCTCTACAGTTCAGTTACAGCATCTTCATTGCTTTGTCCTGTTTCTATGACTTGAAATAATTTATTGCCAAGATAGTTCACTGTATGGGAACTCCTGCAAAATTTTAGACAGATTTACTACATCATAGAGAAGATTTTTCACTATATCACATATTCATTATTTCCATGAGTTAGGACCAAGGCTCAAATATTGCCTTTGGGATGAATTTCTTATATGTACCTGGGTTGTTGTTGGTAAATCGAGTTTGGTGCCACAGTCATAAAGAAAAGAACTATTTTCAAATCCTAGCTTTCTGAGGCCTGTGGCTGGAGGGGTTTTCACTTCCCCTTCATGTCCAGTTCAGGGGCTGAGGTAATACTGATGGCTTTGAGAAGGTTTCATGCAACTGGATGAAAGCCAAAGATGAGCCATTTCTGTTTGCAAGGGTCCAGCTGTTGAAGAAAGCACCAAGACCAGACAAACCAGTTGTTCTTATCTTTTCTTGTTTTGTTTTAAAAAGTCTTTTCCATCATAACCTGGTATGATGGAAAGTTGATAATGCTCATCTGCCCCTCTCCACAACATATTCTAGAGAGCAGGTCACACCGTCCTCACAGCTGGACACAACCAGAGGCTCCATGACTTCTGCTGTAGTTGCCAGTGTGTTGAAAGGTGGCACGCCAGAGCACTCCACACAGAGGATAAAAGGCTCCCCATTTCCCACTGTCATAGAGCTTTCAAGGAGGGGGTTTCCCTTGTAGCACACATGTGATGCTCAAACATGTTCAAATAACACTTATGTTTGGTGCTAATATCCAGTGGAGCCCAAGGAAGGAGTGAAAAGCAAGTTCCATTGCCACGGGTCCCACAGTGGACATCAGTGGCCCTTGACCACAATCTCATGATCAAAATGGAGAGCCCAAACTTTGCATGGGACAGCAAGTGCAGAGTACGGGAAAAGAGACCAGCACAATGGAAGAGAATCTGCTTGAGGAAGTGGGTTTATTTGTTAGGACAGGTCAGTTTAAGGGGGAGATAAACAAGAGGATGTGGGCTAACGCAGGAACTGTAGAGGCTGCGTTTGAGCAAGGGAACTGAACAAGTTGCACAATCCCAAATGCAGAAAACTTGTCTAAGAAAACTATGGGGTCAATGGGTCAAGTAATGGTGTCAACAGAAAGTGGTTTTCTGCAAAGACATGGACATCCACCCCAGCTCAACTCATTATTACGTTGCCTCAGTTTTAGTGGTCCCTGCCCCTGACAAACACCTGTCCAAGTCAGATCTACTTTTGCATATTTTTGTCTGGTGTTCAAATATCTCCACCATCAACACGGTCTCTCTTTGCCAGCCGCATCTTGACTGCTTCATTTCCTATCTGCCTTTGGTAGTAGATAGTAGCAGGGCTTACAGAGACCGCAGGAGCCTTCATGCAGAGCCCTTCAACATCCCCTGAGTGCTGTGATAATGTGCATTCACCAAACATGTCTGAAATCAATGTGTCTGCCATTCACTGGCAAAATAAATTGAGTTGAAGTTGTCCAAATAGCCTTAGGTTTGACATTTCTGAACTTTGAAGCTCTCAATTTTCTAAAGTCAATGTAAAAAAAAAAACTTCAAGGCCAAGAATATTTGTCACCAAGCGGAGATTTTTAGGAAGAATCCCCAAAATCTATGGTTTTCCTATGTTTATTTTCATGTCTATTTCTACAACTCAAAGTAGGAGGAGCTGCAACAAACATTTCATAGGACCGGATCCTGTTCAAGATCAATAAACTAACTTCCACAAGCTTTGACCCGAGTTTATGTACTTTTGAGTGGAATTTTTAAAAAATAAAAATGCCAGAGCCAATATATAGCTCTGAGCAGACAGAGGGTCTATCATACTCTTATTTTATGATTCCGTTGCCAGAGGGAACCTTTTATCATAACTGTGCTGGCATTATTGCATTCATTAAAGAAGAAAAAGAGAGGGAAATTATATTGCTCAGCCAGTGTTTCATTTCTAAGGAGAAGTCCTGCACACCATGGAAGCTTGGAGTCAGGCAGGGATGTGAAAACCCCTGAGCTTCCCATGGGTGGCCTCAGCAGCAGAAGGTGATACTCCCCATTTAGCCATTGTACATGTGTTTGAATGGCAAAGCTGGGTGGTGGATCTGGGCTCTCTGAGGGGCTTTAGGGGGTTCAGCAAAGAGGTGACAGGAGGAGTGGAGCTCAACTTCCTGCCCAGAGCCTCGATTCACGCCCAGAGCATGTCTGCAGATGCTGAGCAGCCCTAACTCAGCAGCTCCATGTCAGTATGAGCCTGGGGAGAGGATGAGACAGAAAATACCATGTTTTTTCTCTGAATAACACCCCCTTTTTTCTTCCTCAGACGGGCTGTGTGCACAGAGGACTTGCTCACCTGGGCAAAATATTGCCCAGCTGAAGAGCAAAAGTTTAGAATTCTTTCACTGTTTCTTTAACCCAAGTGTCTTCTCACTTCTGTCTGCTGTCAGCTGCTTTGGGCACCATGGGCCTGACCATCAAGAGGTCCTGCACACCTTCCAGACTAGATCATGCTGACATTTACGGGAAGTAAGAAGGATTTAAGGCAAAATCCTGGCTGTGTGTGAATCCCCATCAGATGGCCCTCCGCTTTCAAAGTAATATTGGATGCATCTGTGTGCCTTCTGAGACAGTGAATGACAGCAGACTGTGCTTCCCTGAATCCCTTTAAATAGTTGCACCCACAGGGAGCTGGAGGGCATAGGAAGCTTGGGAGCACGTGGGGACAGCAGGTTGCTCTGCAGCTGCGAGGATGGGCACGTTGGCACTTGGGCACCAGGACCTTCTTTGTGAGGGGAAGCTATATAGGGAGAGGAAAGATACTTGTTTTTTTGAGTTGGAAGAATGACTGAAGAATATTAGAAATGTTTCATCTAAATGCTGGGCTCTCAAGAATCTGCGCCCAGTCTTCTGTCTGCTTGGTGGGTGCACTTACGCTGTATGGGCATAAGATATTTGGAAAAAAAAGTGGGTGGAAAGAATCTTTTGGAGTATATTGGCTTTTAATAAAACAGACTGTTTCTGGGATAATCTCTAATCATGTCTGTGTCCTTAGGATGATTAGGAACCAGCTTTTTATGCATTGCTAAATATTCAGAGCAGAGTATCACTACTCTCTGCATTTAAAAGATATTTAGATACTTAATTCTCTCTATAGGCAACATTTGCTATTTAGCACATGTATTTAGCTTCAAACAAATACACATAACTTACATATTACTGATGCCCTGCACAAAAATATGCCTTGGTCTTCAGTCATTGTTTAGAAAGATATGCTAGAGGAGCTGAGGGGGTACCTCCCAGCAGATCAATTAGTATCATATTATTACTCTTGGATACTGGTTGTTCTAGGTCAGGATACAGCTGGACTTTTCCAGGTGGAGGTTTGACCCTGCTGTAAGGTGAGTAGATGACCTGTCTGCCTTTGCCCTCTTCAAATTTAATTTTTATAGGATTGAAGACATGTTTATGAGATTGGGGAGCTTGAGAGTACTTTTTTCACTGGAATTTGTTGTGGTTTGTAAGGGGAAATGGTAGCAGAAGATATTAAGAAGGAATTGTCCTTTCAAATTTCTGCCCACCCTTGGGTATTTCTGAGGACAGAGGCAATCAGCCCCACATCATGTGACTTGTGCCTTCTAATGCTAAGAAGAGGAGGGGCTGGAGCCCTCCCTCTCTGTGACTGAAAGGAGGTGAGCTGGGTGTAGTTAAACATCACTGTGTAAAGCCTTCAATTAAGTGCTAAATTGAAATACAACACCTGAAAGCAGCTGGTTGATTGCTCGTAGTAATGCAGAATGGAAAGAATGCAAAATTAGCGAAACACCAAAACACCCTTCAAAACCTGAGCCTGAGAGACCCTGGGGAGGAGTTGGAGGCAGGGGGCAGGCAGATGTCCGTGCCTGATGTGAGCCCTCGTGGTTCCTTGCTAGAGGAGAGTCTTTTTCTGTTGCTTGGCAGAAAGCACCAGCACTGGTGATGAATGGCCTGGCCCAAAAGCAAAGCAAGGACCATGCTGGATTGCCCATGTGATTCAGAGTTACTCCACAGGGATGGAGCGACCATTCACTGTGATTTCTGCTGACATTGTGCTCTGCAAATTATGAGATTTAAAAAAAAAAAAAGGTTGGGAAGTCTCAGGGTCAATTAAATGACACTATGACTGTGTTAAATCCATGGATCCATTTCCCAGGAACAGCAGGAATATAGGCCAGCAGGGTTGGGTCCTTGCATGGATGCACCTGCATATTTCAATCAAAGGCAGTCATTTTTCGGTTTAACCTCGTGCAGGTTTTTGCCCTAGACATCCTGTAAAAAAAGTCTCTTTTTGGAGTGATTTTTTGGATTTTTTTCTTCTGTTGAAAGTGGGACCGCTCCTAAAGATGGTTATGCTTGTGGCAGCTGGGAAGAACTTGGGATAATTGCCTACCCTTACTGATTTTATGGACAAAGCATAAAACAGAGCAGTGATGAGGCACAAATTGGGCCTCTGATCCACTAAAGTCATGTTCTGTGTGGGGCACACTCCCACAAGGAAATGCACAGATACACAGAAGTACGTGAAAGGCCATCAAAACAAAGATTCCTTGCCAGCATCCCAGAGGACAGCCCTACAGGGAGGCACCTGAGAGCTCACCGCGCTTCAGCCTCGTGCTAAAGTGCAGCTGGTCTTGTCCTTAAACCAACCCAGCAGACAAAGGCTGTGTCTATAATACCTCGATGGGCTGGCATCTGGCTGTGTCCGTGCCAGGCTCTGAGCCAGGGCTAGTGTGTGTGCTCTGTGGGAGTCAGAGCTGACTGCCAGCACTTTCATGACTGGCATCCAGAGAGGAGGTTGCTGTCACAGTCAAGTCTTGCATCTTTATGAAGTATTAAATAGCCATCATACATCTCGGTGGGGAAGACCAAGAGAGCACTGGGTCTTTTAATCAAGACGGTACTTAAAAACAGGGTTTCTAACAAGGATGCACCCACTTCATGCTGGATAATCATCTTCTTGTGCAGGGGCCTCTTTCATCTTTAGTTTCAGAGTAGGAAATGGCCAGTGACAGGAAGAACCATACTGTCCTTAAAAAAAAAAGCAAATGATAGGTCTGTGATTTCAGTGCTACAAATATCGCTTATCATCAAGGTGGGAGTTTGGAATCAGAGAGCAGTGCAGGGAATGAGGTGCCAGCCAGCCTGCTTGAACTTTGGTCCCTCTGAGCCAAGAAATGCTCTAATTATTTTATGTAACATGTGGCCCTTTGATTCTGGCAGGCAGGGGCAGAGAGAAAGTTGCTATGCAACCAAACAAGCAGCTGCCAAGCCAAGGAGTTCAGGAACTGGGAACTTTTACAAACAGGAATTGTCTTGAAATATACAAAGAGGCAGAAATTTATGGTTGCTTCCAATTTTTGTGTTTGTCATCATCTTGCTTCTGAATTTATGTAGCAAATATTGGTGAAGGCTCGTAGAAATGTTGCCCCAGGTGCAGTCTGGCAGCCTGTTTGGGAGCTGTAAAATTATGGGAATTTGGCTTTGGTGAAAGTGACATTCTGTACATGCAGCTGACAAGGGACTCTAATTATTTCAGTCTAGGCTTGCACTGAGTCCAGAGCACTCCCCCTGTGCTGGGGCCCAATGTCTCTGGCAGAGGTTGTGCCCAAGGCCAGGGCTGGCAGGGATGAGCTGCTCCTAAACCAGAAGGAGATACAGGGTCCCTGCAGAGACCATCACCCTGGGGTGAACATTTGTTAAGATAAATGGCTGAATTTTGCTTGTGTTTTCTGTGAAAATAAATGTGGCTATCTTCTCAAAGACTGTGCAATCAGCAAACTGGTGCTACTCCTCTGCTCAGAAATAGTGATGATGCATGTGCTAGCAGGGAGGCCTGTCTGGCATTAGCCTTTTATTAAATAAATAACTGAATAAATAGTAGTGAAAAACAAGCTCCCTTTTCTTGCCTCAGATGTAGACTATGAACTAGCAAAGATCACTGACTGTATTTTTAGTGAAGTTACAACTGAATTAGAACAGAACATAAAACACAAACTCTGTCTAGCATTTGTGCTATTTACCTACTTAATACATTCCAAGAAAAGTGGGCATTCAGGGCTGTAAACAAGTCCTTTATGACCATCCCTTCCACTACAGGCTGTAGTTCCTGTTTAGACACTGTGACTTAGAAGCAATGTATTGGATTAGTCAATTCTGCCCCTGCACCACAACCTCATTCATGGGATTGGCAGAGGGCGGTGTTAGGTGAAGCCCCTGCACAGGCAGATTGATGGTTAAAGAACTGGCAAGCAGATCCACACATCCTTCACCAAATTACAGCCAGAATGTTCAAGGTGCCTCCTCCAGCTCTTATTGATAATATCTAGACAGCAAATTATCATATCAAAGTATAAATTCAAAGCAACAAAGTGATAATCATCCCCAATTCCTGGTGTATAAGCAACTACTGAGACATTCAATATTCTGCAAGTGCAGGAGATAGCAAAATAATTACAAATGGTAAACTGTTGGAAGCTTTAAGGAAGAAGGATGAGGAGAACATTTTTAAGTAGTGGGTGTTATAATGAAAACATGTATCAACAGCCCATCTTTGACGAGGTGCATTGGGGAAATTACAGCCAGAGATGTTGGGAAGTGTTCAAAGCCAGGTTGGATGGAGCTCTGAGCGTACAGTGGAGTGATAGGTACCCCTGCTCATGACAGGGGTTTGGAACTAGATAGTTTTTAAGGTCCCTTCCAACCCAAACTGTTCTATGATTCTATGTCCCCTTGGTGTGTTTCCTGGTTCTGCGTATTTCTTAAATGGTGTCCCAGCAAGAGACCATTGTGATTTTTTAATAGTAAAGTTCATTTTCCTGTTGCAGTAATTTAGAGTCCAATTTGTCTGATGATTGTTTGGCATCTTCAGAATAAATACAGTGAATGGGTAATAGTGCAGGCCCCTGAGAAACCTTTCAGTCCAAAAGGCTCTTAAAAATATCTATTATAAGATTTTAAATTAACAAAGAAGGCACTGGGGAAAAATCAGGGAGGTTTCTGCCTGTGGATCTGCAATGTGTGTGCCTGGAGCTGGGAACTGGTGAGTGATGAGGCAGTGGGGGTGGCTGGGTGTGCCACAAGGCTTTCTGAAGGGGGATGAGCTACAAGATTGAGTTTTTGAGGCAAGATTGTATCAGACGGGAGATGTGTTGCTGGTGAAGATTTTAATGGTTGAATATATAAGAAAATTGCATCTTACAGATATAACGCAGAAGGAATCTGCAAAATGGAGCTGTGCCCTGAACCCAGAGAGGGGAGATGGAGCCTGTGCTGCCCGAGGGGACCGTGCTGGTTGCAGTGGAGACTGAGGCAGCTGAAGGAGGTTTGGCTGGAAGGTGGACTTGGGCTCTGCACGGCAGCAGGAACTGCCGAAGTAGCTGAGTTTAATTTGGGGAGGAACCCAACAGCTGAGGAACAACAGAAAGACAGGTAGGAGCTGAGTTGTGCTGTAGGAGTGAATCCCTTATTCACTTTGGTGACCTGACGCTGGGTGACAGCTCAAGAACAACGAACCGCTCCCTGAGGAGAAGAAAGCACTGTTTCATGTGTCTTTGAAGCCACCATTTGTTTCCTGGTGAGTGCAGGTGTGGGGCCTGATCTCTGGAGAATCCAGCCTTTTTCAAAACACTGTAAATTGTTGGAAAACCTTGTTCCAAAGAGCTTAATGTCAGATTCAAAAGAAGACAAAGGCTAGTTCAAAAGAAACAAGGAGAAGAGAAATTTAAGTGTGCAGTATTCAAGATGTCATTAATTGTAAATAATGATTTGCCTGACCTTGGCACAGCTCCCAGGAAGTCACACCAGACTTAAGAATGCAACGCGATGACGCACGACTTGAAAGTACTGTGTCAAGTCCCACCTGGTTCCTGTCAGCTGAATGCCTTGTTGACATTGCTCATTTGCTCTTCACTCGACTGAAAACTCATGGATTCATTGACGGATGGAGCTTGATGGAATTGCTTGGCAAACCTTAATGGTTTTAAAATGTTTAATAAATTACTAATTACAGGAGGAGAAAAAGCAGAGCTCAGAAAGCTCTTCAAACATGTGCGTTGGTTTTCTTCCCAGCATCTTGTAAATTAAGTATTTTAAATTGACTGACAAAAAAATGTGCTTGTTTGTTTGTTTGCTGGGTTTTTTTAATCTGCCCTAGGCATGTTTTTGGAAACTACTTTGGTAGGTATACCCAAATACTGATGATGCCACCCAAGTGGAAGACATCACCTCACAGATTCATGTGCCTTTCTGTACCCTTTTAAAACAGTGTAAATTTCTTAACAGTGGGATGATGTTTGCTCTTATTTCCTTTCCCTGTGGGGAGACATTTTGGACTTCTGTAACATTGTGTGTGTGTGGTGTCTGTGCTCATACAAGTCATGCACATATGTATATTTATGTCTACATATGTGTCTGCCTGTTGCAGACTGCTGTGATTGCTATATACTCTTGATGGAGACAGCAGGAATAAAATGGAACTTGAAGGGATACAGCTGGAGAGCCTGCTTGTAATAATTAGCATCCCTTGAGGAGTGTCTTCATGTTCCTAAGGTAAATGGCACATGCTTTGCTAGAAATCCTCTGAGTCAAGCTTCTCTCCTCCTGTTGTGCAAATGAAGTTTGATAATGAAGCAATCATACATTTTAAGACTGATGCACCTAATGAACTTCTGCTGCTACAAATTTGTACTGAACTGCTTCTCCATGTAACAAGTGAGTAAGAGGAACACAGTTCAACTATCTTCCCCCATCCTATTTCCTGATAGTATAAATAAAAATTGCCACGTTACTTTTCAGAGAGAAAATCCAATACTTTCTGTCTTTCAATGAACAATTTTGAAATCAACCGTTTCCTCTGTTCTTTAAAAATACTAATTGTAGCTAATAATTCAAATCAGAAATATGAGGAGAACCACAGTTACTTCTGAGGCCTGAAAAGATCTTCTGTGACGTCAAAAACCCAGTAAAATCAAACCCGAAACAATCCCAAATGGTCACGGCTGAATGGAATGGCGAGGATTCGTCTTCTGAAAGTCTGCAGTTCTACAAGTCTCTATGTTTCTTAGTCATAGAAGATCTCCTGTTGGTAAGCAAAAAAGCGAAATGGACAAAATGTCTAGAGCACCATCCTTAAAAAAACAAATAAATCATCAGGAACTTTACCAAGATGTAACTCAAACAGGCAATTAAACAGGGGAAGCATTCCTGCCTTAATCTTACTGTGTGTTTGTTGGTCTTAAACTAGAATTAGAGCTTGTAGATTTATGAACTGTATAAAAGATAAATAAAAAATCCCAGCTAGAAAAGAGATTCTTTCTGCATAAAAAGTGATGTTTGATGAAGATGATTCTGCACTAGAAGATTTAACTTTCAAATATTCTCACAAATCAAAGCAATTTCTTGATGAACCAGTTTAACTATTCTGAACACTGAAGAAAAGCATCCATAGGTGATACAAAGCAAAGCCCTAACCTGAACAGCTGTAGCCAAAGTCCTGCTTTTGTTGACAGCTGGAATCCCTTGAGCCAGGCCAAGCATAGCAATGGGAGCAAGGCAAAGGAATATAAATACCTTAAATACCTCACAACCAAGGCAATTCTTCCCTCCTCCTGCCCTTAGTAGACCCTTTGCTCTAAATTAGTGTTCCTCCTTTAGGCTCAAAATTCTTAACTACCTATAGAGAATCTCCTGAACCAGCTCCTACTCCTTTTATTTTTTTTAATGTTTTTTTAGCTTGATTCACCTTTTGCTACTGAAGCTCTGCCATTCTCTCAGGGTGAGTGACAAACCCTGGGTCGGAAAGAGTTTGTAAAATTTACTGTTTTTCACAGGTGCTTTGCACACAGGTGAGTGTGGCTCAATCTGCTGGACCAGCCAGAACCTGCCCATGAAAGAAAGGGCTGGGTGATGAAGATGGAGAAGGGTGTTGCTGATGCCTCTGTGCAGCTCTCCTGGCTTTAACATTAGAAAGTTTCCGTGAAATTTGTTTCTGTATTGAGGGAGATGTGAGAAGTCAGAAAGGCAAGGGCTTTTCACAGTGTGAGATGACAACGCTGTGTTGCAGATGACTCTTGTTTCAGATCTGTGTGTCCTGAACTACTGCTAAACCAAAGACTTTATTGGTGCTGGTAGAGGGGGCTTCTCCAGCTTTAATATTCGTAACTACATGCCATTAAGAGAGGGAATCAGGGAAGTTGAATATTACACCAAGTGTCTCTGATGCCTCTGCTTGCCCTTAAACCATGGGGATTGTCAGGGCTTAGCAGAGACATGGGCTGAAGGAAATCTGGGCTGGTGAATGACCTTCTACTTGCAAACTTCTACAACTTAATATGAAGATAGCAGAAAACAGGAGATATGGGGTCGCACAAAAGCACTTTTTCTAAAGGCACTTTTCAGAAGAACCTCATCTTAAGGAAACACTAGGTCTGGAAATAACTTATTACACTTATTTATAATGTATTTCATGAATAATTTATGCTACATTAACTTGTAAATGTGATAGCTTTTGAAATCATTAAGCTCCAGTAGCTTGCTTTGTAAATCCATTGGCTGTGTCTCATTATTAAAAGCTAATTAGCTCATTCAACTGGAACACATTCTGTAAAATAGCTATGCTAGTATTCTTCTTATTATTACAACAGATTATATTAATACTAAAAATATTCCAGCAATAGCATAATGGAAATATTTAATAATAAGGATATAACATTCTGTAGAAGCAGATAATGTCATTACTACTTTAACAAGTTTTCCAGAACTGGGTAACTGGAATTTCAGGATTATGATTGTTTTTCTGACTGTATGGTATTAGAAATATCTGATTTATACATTATTGATTTAACTATTAAAGATTATAGCTTATACATGGGAGGCATATTTTCAAAGTGTTCATTTAGATGTGTGAGAAGCTGGGGACTTTGTTAGAAAAAGTTATACTCCTAAAGTCAGATTTCTAAGGCATGTTAGGATACCGTTCACAAGTAAGTGTGAGCAACATGCCCATAACAGCAGGGGCAAGAGGTGGGGTGATGTGTGAGGCTGCTCTTGCCCCTACTCCCAGGGAAATACTGTGGTCATCAGTCAGGTACAAAGTCTTCCTTTATTTCCATGGGAAGTTTTTTATTTGCCATTGAATTTTCATATTGAGAAAACACTGTGTTTTTCTTCTGTACTGTTTTTCCTACAGGTGTCATTCCTGCCATTGTGAAGAGAAATAAGAGGAGGAGATGTAAAACAGGCACCCACTGAGCATTTGGCACCTCCAGCACCGGCCCCAGAGTCACACCCAGCACAGCTCCACCAGTGCAACCCCAGGTGTCAGAAACACCCCGAGAACCTGCTGGGCAGTACCATGGGGAAGTTCATCTTTGCACAAATGACTTGTTCCCCGGTCACCCCATCCCACCCTCTCTGTGAAAATAATCACGGTGTATCCATCCAACACAGTAACAAAGGAGCTGTTTGTAGAATGGGGGTCTTTTCTCATCATAAAGTGAAATGTCATTTAGGTTCATTTGTGCTAAAACCCTGGCTTTGGGAGAAGAGCTTCTGTGGGAAAATCAATTGGCACTGGATATAAAAAAAATCCAGCTGGTTTGATATTTATTATCTGTTGTTGTATTTAAAAAGTATTTGCTATGTAAATTATCCAGACATTCTTTTTTTCCTTCATATTTAAACATTTTTAAACTCCAGTGCATTTAAATCCCTATTACCAGCTTTTAAAGGGATTAGGGTAAATGGCTCTTATTCTGCAGTCACAATACTATTGCTTTCAAATACATCTTCTTGGATTTCCTGTTCAGAAAAAAAAAAAAAAGAAAAGAGGAATTTAAATAATTCACGGCAAAGCTACAGTGTCTGCTTCTGCCCTGATGAATGTTTCCCTTTAGGAAAGGCAGTTCCCTTATTAATATAACATCTGGCTTTCATCTTGAATAAATATAACAACTCAGAAGCAGGAGAAAAAGAGTAGAAAAATGTGAATTTTCTGGCATATCAGGCAGCCTAAAGGCCTAATTAACAGAAATAATATCTAGCAAGCAACGCTGCTCAAGAAACTGCCATAAATGAATATTTTGGGCCAAGATGTTTCAGACGGTCTGCTTGGACACGCAGAGAGCCAGGAGGAGTGGGATGGCAAGAACAGCAAAGAGCACGGGATTGTGGCTCTGCACATCACACCAGCGTTACTGGTGGGCCCTGCAGGGAGCCCTGGCTGCGTGACCTGCAGCAGGAGAGCTGTGCAGTCTGGCTCTGCAGACACCCTGTGCTGCCCTTTGCCCTGGTCAGGCAAAGCGTCTCACTCTGCAGGACCCATCTTGAGGTTCTTGCGCCCTTAAACTGCAGATTTGGAGGCTTAGACTCGGTGGGTTTTTTTGGTGATATTTTTTGTTTGTTTGTTTTTTAATTAAAGCCAAACCAAAAATAAAACCCACCAAAAAATCCTCCAGAAAACCAGTGAGGAGGGCAGAGATTTGACAGATGTCCCAGAGACGTTTTGTTTCCCTGGCTGCAGAGTGGGGAAGTGAACATATGCACGTGCTCCTGATGGAGGTCGGACCCCAAAACAGCATCTGTCTGTGAGCAAGGTCTTCCTGGATTGAGCCCAGTTCTTATTTCTTGCCCCTCTCCTTTCCTATCGGGAGTGCATTGATCTGCCCTTGTCCACCCTTGTCCAGCCTGGTGAGAGCGATGCTGCCGGTTATTTATGTACTGACAGTCACCAGTTGTTATTCTTGTAGGATGGGAGTGGTCTGGGGGTACCACACACGGGGCAGGAGCTGCCGCTCTGCTGGGATGGCAGGAGCAGCGTGGGGTGATACCACAGGGACCTTCTCAGGTGCTGGGAGGGTCCTGAGCAGGGTTTGTTGCAGCTTAGAAAACCATTGTGTTTGCTGCTGCTGTCTGGAAGCTGAGCCCAGCCTGCAAAGGAGTGGTTGGCAGAAGGGTAGTTGGTTATAAATGCCTTTTTATTTCTGTTCTATTTGAGCTACTGTGTGGCTTTTTGATCTGAAAGCTCTTATAATTTACAAATTTTAATTGAGTGTTATGAATCTGAGAAGTAGCTAATGTCATGTTTAACTTCTATGAAGACTTTTTTTATTCTTTTTATTTTTTTTTTTAATAAATCCTTTTGGCCTTGTTTGTAAAATGCACCGTAAGGATAAAGTCATGGGAAATGCACCCAAGAGCTGCATCTGCCTTAGAGACTTGTATCTTCTCCCTTTATTAGGTCTATTCCTGTCAACCTTAAAACTCTGTAGCTTCACAGCATGCCCCAGTAAGGTAAAATTCAATTCCCCATTTCTGTAGAAGGAAAACCTGATGCACAGACCAGATAAATTACCTGCCCAAGGTCAGAGCATTACTGAGGGAGCAGAAGCACACTGATGAAACCATCTCTATCCCATTCTGATAAGCCTGAAAGTAGCTCTTGTTATGAAGCACTACAATGGAATTTCTGTAGCAATGGGAAAATATCTTTTTTCCCCTTTTCCATGTTAATTTTTTACAGCAAACCTTTACGTAAGTCTTGGTGGTAAATTTTGTGGTTGAGGGATGACTAGGCTACTAGTGCACAAGTGTGAATGAGTGAAAGTAAATTTTTGGGAACAGGCAATATGCTACAAATAAATTTGCAAGAATGCACTGTCTTCTGTCCTGCATGACCACAGGGACCAAGTCTGGCTCCACCCAGCCATACTCAAATGCCACGCACGCTGATCACTGTCTTTCAGCATTTCTGAGGTGACTTAGACCAGAGGGGCACAGTCAAGTTCTCTGTTTCCATTAACTGAAAGCAAATACCTTACATGTCAAAACCTTATGTTTCAAGAAACTATTAGTTATTGACTTGACTTTTGCTTGACAGGTACAATATTGTTAATGAAAAGAGAGGAGTCACTTTGTCACTATGGTGAAAATACAGAGAAAGATTTTGTTGTGGGTTAGACTTATTTCCTCCTGAGAAAAAACAGTCCTTTATCTCTTTTATGACTCTTCTGTTCCTAAACATATAAACACCGGTTGCCCAGAAAAGTGACCTCAGAATGAAAGAAGACATTTTAGTAATCCTTGCACACATGTGAAGGCAGTTGAATTTTCAGTGTTTTATTCTCCCAGCACCTGATTGCTGGTGGTTTCACCCCTGACCCCTGAGAGCCAGGCAAGTCACTCATCTGCATCTTCACAAGCGCTTTCCCTCCTTGCAGCTCTCAGACCAGCTTAGTGGGCTGGTTCTCATGCTTCACTGAATTTTGCTGATAATTTTCTTCTGGTGATGTGTTTTAGTGCACTAGATTGCTACAAAGAACTCCTGGTGAAATATATGATTGAAACAGTGATCATTTGAAAACTCTGTAGAGAAGAAGGTAGCTTGACAGAGATTCACAACTCCTTTCATAGCTTCTCCCATTCCCACTGACATCTAGGGGGTTGCTGTCACCAAACATGGTGGGATATTCAGTGTGCATTGATATGGAATGCTGCTGAATCCTTAGGTGGGACCACGAAAACAGAGACACTCTCAATAACTAATTGCAGCTCTGGAGCTCTTGTGAAATTTGGAGGAAAATGCATTCCCAGATTCAGATATAGATACTCTGAGATTTATTTTTTTCATCTTCAGAGTCATAAAGATTAGGACAGTGGTCTTAACTGAAACACATACAAGTTGTCTTTTCCCACTCTTCTGTCTGTCTGCAGGAAATTACAACCTGAAAATAGCCAAGCTGTGATAACTCCATCACGGCAAGGATTCGTCTCTTGCTGCCTTTAGCTCTCCATTCTGATGTGTTTGTCTTAACTTGCTCTTCTCTTTCCAGTGACATCGCTGGCCCTGGAGCTGGGAGCATCAGCACTGGGCACTGCAGCACCGACCGCCCTGCAAGCACCACTGCGGCATCAGATAGTCCCAGTGATGACAATGAAAGCAGCAGCAGGAGATGTGAGGAATTTTTCCCTGTCATGGGACTTTCTCAGCAGCATGTATTATTCAGTCTTTCCATTTGTAATCATCACAGAGTGAGTCTTTCCTTACAAGTAAGAGAGGCGCAGTCCTGCTGACATTGAAAGCTCTGACAAAGGGCTCTAGGCAACAGTGGTGAAAAGACCATGTTTTAACAGGTTTTGTCTCTTAAGTAAATCCTCGAATTATTTTCTTCTTGTGTATAAACCTCTCAGTAATCTGAAAACATTTTTTTCTGCCACCATCAGAATAATTCTTCCCTTTGACACGGAGAGAAATGGCAGTCATACTCCATAGAGGTACCATTCTTTTTGGGAAAAGGAAGGCTCAAAGGCATGTTTCTAAGTGGTTTGTGCAATCTGTCCAGATGCTGAGTAACTCCTGAGCTGCCCAACTGCATTCTGGTGTCACCTCTCTCAGGGGCTGCCCCGTCACTGTGGTCATTATAAAACAACTCAGCATTTATGTGAGGCTGGGTTAAAACTCATCTTTGTGGAAGAGTGCATTATTAAAAAAAGCTCCCACAACCCAGCATCATTCCTGAAATTAGTTATGTAATGAGCTTTATGATTTTTTGTTATTATTATTTTTGACTGTGTAATTTACCATACATAAACAAACAGAAAGTGATCTCTTTTGCTAGTCTTCTTTGGAGCAGTAGTTGAAACTAGTTTGTTGCAGGTATCTTTAAGTGGGAGTGAAAATTATAAAGGTGAGACTCATCAATGCAATGAAACAGTTTTAGTGAACAGGCAGACACTGGAAATTTAGTATTTTTCCCAATCTACTTAATAACAATCCCTTGTATAACATGGTCCACTTCTGTCATTTATTAAAATACATGATTTGAGGGGAACTAAAAAAAAAAAAGACAATATATTTAAGCCTCAAAGGGTTTCAGCAGGGTTCGGTTTGTTTAAATTGTCAAATGTTTATTATTTTCTTTCAGAAGAAAATCCGTGTGCTTTGTTGCAGAAGGGTATTTTATTAAGTTTAGACAAACTGAACTGGCTTTCAGCAAATAGCATTTGGCTCTTGAACCAGGAGGAAATATCTTGGTATGGTGTCATCATATTACAAAAGCGATATTGTGGCTAGAGGTCAGAAGTTCTGATGTTTGTTCATTTGTATTGAGTATATTGGATTTGTGATGCATTATTTGAGCCCCTATCAGTGTTTTTCTCATTCAGAATTTCACCCTAGTCCAGAATGAAATGCAACCAGCGCATGGTCTGAGTTTCTAGAAACAAAGGACTTCTGAAAACGTCCATATCACCACGTGCAGGTACGGGACACACGAGCTGCTCCGGGTGTGCTGAGCACATGGCCAGCCCCAAGCCTGCTGTTGGGACTGTGGCTTGGGTCTCATAAAGGCAGACAACTGCTGCTCACCTCCAAATGGGTGAGAGACAGGACCTACAGGGATTACAGACCTGTTCATCACTTTGGGAGAGCCTCTTGCACAGCTGCCCAGGAAAGGCTGTGTTTTCCTATGCTTAGAATTGGCCTATAAAAAGCTTGACCCCTGGCCCGCTGCAGTGGTGCTTGGCTTTTCCTTGTTGTGGCTCTTGGGCTGCTGAATTTCTTTATGCCATCACTGCATGCCCCTTTGAGGCCAGTTTGCTGCTGCTTCTCTTGTCTTACGGGCAGCCTGAGTGAGTGGTCCAGGCATGTGTCACACAGCAGGAGGGCCAAGGCTGCTGCACATGCAATAATCAATGGCTTTTCTGCCAATGACTTCTTCCAACCCAAGGGGAGCATGGCTTACACTTGCTCCCTGTCAGATGGTGTCACTAGCTCATCCCTGGAAATGTTCAGAGTCAGGTTGGATGGGGCTCTGAGCAACCTGGTTTAGTGGAAGGTGTCCCTGCCCATGGGAGGGGCCTTGGAACTAGAAGATCTTTAAGGTCCCTTCCAACCTAAACCATTCTATGATTCTGTGAAACTCAGATCATCTGCTCATCTTCATAAGCCACCCCAAATTTTTTCTTCTCATGTGGTGGAAAGGTCCTTTTGTCATGTCTTCCTGTGGATTTGCTGGCAGGAGTGAGAATATATGCTTCTGCCTTCTGTTCCTAAACACCAGTGTATGATGAGACAGGCTCAGCCAGTGGTGTTTCCATGCATTTACGCTTATCCCTTCATTTATGACAGAACAATCTCATGGGCAGGGACAAAGCAAGGGGAAGGAGGAGATAACTGAATAACTCTGATTGGCAGTATTCTATTTTCTTATATAAATATTAATAATTTCTCCAGGAACTGTGACTGAGTGCAAACACCGTTTATTGGATTTAATTTTTTTAAAACCATATTAGCAAAAGCACAAGTGAGGGAATCTCTGTGATAACTGTGACCAACAGAAAATTAATTAGGATTCTGAATCTCTAGTGCTGGTATCTTAGGGCTCTTTGCTTCTTTGGATTAAATTGCATTAAACTCTTTATTAAACAGAGCAGGGAGCTTGGCACTGGAATGAAGCCCACATCTGCACCTGGATTTTCCTATTAAAAGTGGATACAGTAAAAAGAATGTTAAATCCTTTTATCCATGAATCAAGACATACTAGACAGGACATAGAAAACATGTTTTCTTTTTTAAGGTTTATAATTTTGGGTATTTACCTACCATGAATTTACAGTGGGTTCTTTTCCTGTTTGTTTTGGAGTGTTTTGTGTGTATTTTAATGCTTAGAAGACATCCTTTAGTACCATTTGCCTGTCTGGGATCCCAGGATGAATGTTTTTCTTGTATTTTTAATGAGGCTGAAGTTAACATGGGCATGTTTGTTTAGCAACAACATACACAACTCTTTGCACGTCAAGGCGCCTTTGTTTGTGTACCACCATCATCAGCTCTTTCAGCAGGATCAGGGAATAAAGCTGGTAGTTAACTTCAGATGCAGATGGAAAATGAAGCATTGAACCTGAATCTCCTCTCATTTATGTTGCTATAAACTCTCTCTAAGTCAGCTGAATTATATTAGAAAGAGGGAATTTGGCCAAAGTTATTCATGGTCTTGCACAAATAAGATATTTGAGTCTGGTCTAAGGATCAGTTCTTGATTATTGAACATTTATAAGTAAGCCTTCAAGGAGCAACAATGACAGGGTAATTTAAAAACAGGAAAAAAGAAAAATGAAAAAGAAAATGTTTTTCAGGTTCCAGAAGACATTGGACAGAACATCATCCTTTCTCTCTATTCAATAGCTAATTTCTTCCTAGGAAATTCAGTTTCCGAAAATAAATGAAGTGTAGTATCAAACCACTTGGCAGCTCTGAACAATGAGCTGTGGTTTCTCTCCCTGTATGCTCATGATGACAGTCAGACCTGGAGGCTCTCTGCTTCGGTCTCAGGATGGAGATTTCAGAGATGGGGTGATGATTTTGAGCTCTGTCACAGATTTCTCACCTGTAAGCCTCAGCAACTCACTCTGCTTTGATTTTCCACATAGGAAAATAGAGTTCGTCATCACCTTCTTCCTGTCATGGCTCCTTGCTGCTTGGTCAAGGACAGTGCTGCTTTGACTCTCACTGACTGCTTCCACTGCAGCCTAATCTGGCAACATTTAGGGTAGGAACTACTTACCCCTTGATTTGCATTGTGTCTGGTGCACTGGCTCTTGATCTCAGCTGGGGTTTTGGGGCCCTGCCTTGAACCTGGGGAGTTTAATGTGTCCTGTGTAACTCAGCGAAGACTGAGCATCCTGCAGTCCTGGCCAGCAGCACCAGGGAGCCCCCTTGTGTGTTCCAGTACGTGTTTCTTGGTGCTATGTGCACTTTTCAAAAATGTTATTTCTGCGACAGAAAGAGCATCAGCTTTTCTTTTAAAACACTAATATAAAAACAATATTTACGAGAGACATGCCTGAGTAGTGGTTTTGTGGTTGTTGCTAATATTTGGATGTTAAAGTGTTTGTCTGAGAACTGCCTTCATTCTCCTGCAAAAGTAGTTGGATCAATGTCCTGCTTTCTCACTGCACAGCTATGTATCCCACCATAAAACAGAAAGAGGGAAGGGCCCTGGCAGCTCCCATGTTTGCTGACGCCTTGCAGCTGCTGAAGGCTGTTCTTCCTCAACTGCTGCCGCTTCCACGGAACCAGCCTGGGAGACATGGACTGTGAGAAGAGAGAGTTAAAACTACTGCACTCCTATGGTGTTCAGTAATGTCTCTTTTTAGATTAATGCCTTCCAAGCACAACCCATGCTTTTGTGTTGCCATGTAGGGCAATGTCAAGGAGCTGTGTGGTGTTGAGCACACCGAGCAGCCTGCACAGCAGAGAGCAAGGACAGTGCCTCCAGCTGACTGCTTCTAAATATTAAGGCGAATAATATATGGCTTGGCTGAATTTGAGGAAGCCTATAGCCTGTTTTGTGGCTAAAGGTTATACAGAGGCTTCCAAACTTTGTAAAATCAGCTTGAACAGGGACAGATATGAGATGAAAGCCTCCAAACGTGTCCATACAGCCAAGAAGCCTACTGGAGCCAGAGGAGGGAACTCTGGTGGTACCAGTGCCTTGCCTGACAGCAGCCCCCACAGAGTCACCATGCCATGTGCCAGTGCCAACAGTGTCCTCTGCAGGACTCCAGCTGATTTCAGAAACGGTTTTACCCTCAGAAAATATCAATGTTGTTGCATCTTGTTGATGAGCTCTGTCTTCTCTTCAAGAACTTCAAGAACTTTGGGAACACTGCTTTTGTTCCCAAAGCAGTGAAAAGACACGCCAAAAAACATGAGGAAAGATGAATGTTCCCAGCTGCTTCTGGCAGCTTCCTTCATGTTTTATTTCCTTCTGCTATTCCTTCTGCTCTACCACAGAGGAGTGTGCTGACTCTCACCTCTTCAGTTTGGGGAGATGCACGCTCAGCACCCACATGCACATCATGATCCTGACCCGAAATGGCACTTGCTGCCACAGCAAGAGAAGGTAATGGGAAGTTGGTTTCTGGCTTATCCTCCCACCCAGCCCTCAGCAGCAGAGCATGGAGAAGGCCATCTCACATCTCACAGAGCAGGTTTCGATAAGATATTAGGAAGACATTCTTCACTGTGAAGGTGGTGAAGCACTGGAACCAGTTGTCCGTAGAAGCTGCCCCCCATCCATGGAAGTGTTCAAGGCCAGGTTGAATGGGGCTCTGAGCAACCTGGTCTGGTGGAAGGTGTCCCTGACTGGGGCAGAGAGGTTAGAACTACTTGATCTTTGAGGTCCCTCCCAACCCAAACCATTCTATGATCACATATTTGCGTCTGCTAACAGAGAAGGTGAAGTAACAAAACCATTTGAATTTGAGGCCACTTTGCCATCTTCCTGAAAATACTTCTCAAAGGTGTGAGTGACTCTGTAAACACACCACAGCAGAAAGCCTGCTGTAAGATTTAAACCCCATGGATGTGAACATCACAATGAACTAAAGCCAAAAAAACCTGTCATGCATTTAATCAAACAAGGACTTTGTCAAGGAAAGCTTTGATTTTCCCTCTATAGCTTTTCCTGCCATTTGTTTAAATACGCTCTGGCCATATTCTGCCTCTGACTGCTACAGCGTGATACACTCTTTGGAAAGACTTTGATGATTTTGGAAGAATTTATATATTTCTACTTCTAATTCTCCAGTTCAGTAAATATTTTAATTTCTGATTCACTTAGGTCTGGCTCTAGCCCAGCTTGCATGTCTCTAGGCCTCAAGAATGACATTTAATTCTGAAAGCATTTTGCCAGGCTTGGCGAAGTAAGAAAAATGAAGTTCTCATTAAATGTAGGAAGGCAACATGTTGTTTGATTTGTAGTTTAATGTTATTGTTTCTGAAGAACTTCTTGAGGAGAGGCTTTGGACTTGAACAACAAAAGCATTCCTGCCTCTAAGCATAGTAAAGCTTTGCATGAGTACAGCAGGAAGTATTATTTACAGTGAACTGGAATTCCTTAGACCCTATACAATATACATGTGCATAATTTGCTGAAATAATGTGAATTTTTCAAGGTGGTCAAGGAACTTTGCTCACTTTTCACATTCTCAACAGTCCATCAAAGCACAGAAAGAGAAGACACAATGAAAATAAAATGGAAAAAAAAAAATAAAAAGAGAATGAAAGGCAACCAGAAAGGTATGTATGAAATAAGGCAGAAATGAAACTCACATTAACTATCTTGGAACGCCCTTTTCACCCTTGTGCCTGGTTTACTGGGTATCTGCCCCAGAATTACCTGCATTCATCATCAATGGCATTTGGCTGTTCATGAGAATTCTTGCTTTTCCTTCATTCCTGTACATAAAGTAGACTCTTTGCTTTGTCCCCTGCTGCTCATTACCTGATTTGAAAGGGTCATTTATGAACACTTTTCTGTTCTTTTTCTCTTTTTTTTGAGATAAAATATAACACTTGTCAATACTGTAGCTAGAATAGTAAGCACACAATTGTGCGATTTCATGTCTTAAAGTAATGCTACACTATTCTGAGGAGTGTGGCTGCACAGCACAGCCAGTATTACGTTCTTCTGTGATAGTTTAATGATTGCATGAACAAGCTGTACAAAGATGTCACTGGGCTGTTGAAGCCCTCATGAAGCTTCCTTCCCAGACTGTAGGACTCATCCTTCTCCTTGCTGGAGCTGCACCACTTCAGCTTGGTGTAAAAAAGTCCTCATTTTTAAAAGCAAGGTTGTGACAGCTACCTGATGGAATATGGTGTACATTTTATGAGTGTGTACCCAAAATTAGTGAATGAGGAGTTTTTTTCCATAAAAGAAGAGGATAGACTGCTGAAATATTTTTAGGTGCTTAATCAGACAGATTTCTTGAGAGATCTTTTGAGCCCTTCCTGGGAGCTGTGATAATGGTACAAACATCTTCAGAGGTCTGGTTGTGTTGCTGTGTCCCCTGAGTCTCAGAGAGCCCCTTGGACATCCTGGGGTAGCACTTTACCACACTGGGAATTTCCTGTTACCTGCCAGACAAGCAAGTCAGCTTTGAGCAGAGGTCACTGTGTGCTGGGTTGGAGAAGCCTGAGGTCATTACACATGGAGAAGCTTGTGTCATTGTTCAATATTTCACTGACCACATACATTCAGAAACATGATTTCATGGACTTTATTTGATGAAGTAGCCAATGCAAATATTATCAAAGAAATGATACTGCCAAACTTGCAGGTGGGAGCCTGTGGGATTCTGTGTAGCCCATATGGCAGAGAAATCCTGGCCAAACACTCTGCCAGAGAGAGGGAAGCTCACTGCAGAGTGAACAACACTTTCCCCCATGCTTAGCCCTGTTTGCTGGCCACCACTGGTGCTAAATAGGGCTTTCAGAGTCACCAGGGGTGTTTCACTAAAAAGTGCTGGAGATCACCTTAGGAAACTACAGTGGCATCTGACCTCACCTTGTGGTACAGTTCACAGGCAGTGTTAGGTCCTGTTTTCCAACACCATTCCAGCTGTTTCCTCATTCACCAATACAACAGCTTGTCCTGACAAGTCCTCGGCTGGTGGTGCTTCAGCACTTGACAGCAAAGTGGCATTTCATTAACTCCGCTCTGTTTTCCTGACATTCTTCTCAACGACACTGACATACTGTAGAGCTACCTCAAAACTATTTTAACGACATCCCTTTAGGTAATTTACACTGCTGATCACCTTCATTTACTTTCTAGCATTTAAATGTGTATGGGCTAATGAATGACAGCAGGCAATAAATTCTATCTTGCTGCTGGTACCAAAACAGCTAACTAAGAATTCAGCCTGTCCTTCAGCTGCTGCTGCACTGCTGAAATGCACACCTAGAAGTCAGACCACTGTAACTCACCCTGTTGTCGTAAAGCACAACCTTTTCAATCCGTTTCTCAGCAAATCACTATTAATTACCTGAAACAGGCAATTTTTGTGAACATGGCATAGCAAATACAGTAAGATATAGCAACTTCCAGACATTTTATTTTCTGATGGAGAATATTATTTATTGTAAATATAATGAACTTAATGACAATAGATGCGTTTACTCATTTAGCTGCAAAATCCATTAGTCTCTCTCCTAGACAGTGCCCTCCTGTAAGCAGGATTGGTGCAGCATGTTTTTTTTCCAATTGTGTATGTATGGTATCTCCAAATTTGATGGACCATGAAGAGAGACAGTGAGCCTTTGTATTACAGATCAGTGACACAAGCTCAGGAATGTTTGTGATGGGGAGGAATTTAAGCATTCCCAGCTAGCGAGCAGGTTGAATACTCCGAGACAAGAATCTGTCCAGCTGCCTGTCTGGCCACATGGCCAGTGTTTCTGGAGTTCAGCTATATGTGAAAGTCATACTTCTGCTGCCAAAAATTCCTATTCAAATGGAATAACCTTTTTTTTTAATATATAAAAGAAGTTAAGAACAAAGACATGCAAATAGGCAAGTCTGATAATGCGCATACATCCCTAGGTAGAACATCTTATTCTTTGGATGCTTCCTGCAAAAATAATAAAAAAAGCTTTTAATTGGATTAAAGCCTGCAAGAGGAACATTTCTGCATAAATGGGGAGGAGGGGCTGTTATACTGAGTTTACATCTCTTTCCTCAGAATGGATTGTGATAGAGATAGGAAACTGGTGATGGCATTATAAGTAGGATTATTTGTTCCTTACTGATGGCCATTAACATTGTCAGCAATTTGCATACAGAAGAAACTCAGCTGCCTCTCCTGCAGAGATTACAACCTGAATCCATCACTGGCAGCACACCTCAGACATTGCACAGTAAATTCAAATCACAGCAGGCAGACTTCCAAAGAATTAAGGGGTTTAGTTGGGATTTTATCTGCAGCACATGTTAGCCTTTTTAACAAGATCAGGTGCCTTTTGGTGGAAAAAAACCAGAGTTGACTACTGGACCATTAGAGGCAATACCTCAGAAATAACCTCCAAGTGGACTTGTTTCCCTTCCTGCAGACAGCTCAAACCAGACAAAGGAATAAAAAAACTCAAAAGAAAACAGAAATTACTGTCAGCAGAAGAAATTTGACAGGGCTGCAGTCTCAGCTTGGGAATTCAAATCAAGTCTTGTTTTCTCTTAATTAGTTGAACATTCGTAGTTGAAATTACCTAGAATTGGATAAAAAATGCTGGTGACTGGTGCAAACACACATTTTCCTCCTCCCTTCTGGATTAGTGACTCCATGAAGGCTTTCAGTGCCCTGCTGGGAATGAGGTGAGCACGTCAGCTGGGTCAGCAGCTATGTGTGTGCAACTTGAGGCTGTGGCTGGGGCATCCAGCGCTCACCCATCCAACGGGGACCGGAGCATCCCCAGGAGGAAAATGAGGGAGAGTGCAGCCCATGGGCACACACCACACTGCTCACCCATGAACCCCACCTGTTCAAAGGCTCTTTCCTTCTCTGCTCTCTTAAGCTTCATCCCAGTTATTACTGGTCTCACTCATACCATACTCATACTTGAGTTCTATATGATAAATATGGACCGTTATGCTCCGGGTGAGGAATTCAGTACTCTGTCTCTGCTGCTGCCAACAGTACACAGGGTATTGATGTTCTGTTCGTATTGTTGGCTGCCCTCACTTATCGTAGGGTATTTCTACCCTCTATTGCCCTTTTTATTTCCTATTTCTTCTTCAACTCCATTTCAATTTTTAATCGCATTCAATGAATGACCTACTTAACTTATGAGTCACCCACCCTGTATAGCATTTCTTTTGTGATATCCCCATAGATATCCCCATAGAAAGCCTACCTCACCCCAGCGTCTGTCTGTAAGTTTGAAACAACTTTTTCTGGGTAGGAAGATATTATTTAGGTTGTAATAATATTTTACTTTTTTAAATTTTCCTTTATTAACAGGCCTTAAAGGACAGGAAAATATTTTTGATACTCATCTGTTCACTTTTCTAACACAGTGTTGGAGTTGCTTTTTAATAATAATTTCAAAATAGGCATGAGCTCAGAAAAACTGTAATTTTTTTCAGCTCAGATCATCTTTTATTGTGGAAACCAGCTGGCCTTTGCAGCGTCATATCAGTTGTACCTTCATAAAACTCTGCAGCCACTCTGGTGAGTTTTGAATGTGTAATCCATTTTTTGTAGCATAAGACAGATAAACAAAACAAATTAGGCACACAGATAATTTAAATTCTTATAGAAGATATGATATTATTTCTAAAAAAACCCCAAAAAATAGTCAGAATAAGATCTTCAAACTCAGTAGAAGCGAGATAACTAACTCTGGATTTCCCCAAGAATTGCATGTCCCAGATGAGTAGCATTTTCCTGTCTTTAAGTTCGAGCACATAAATGCCTTCTGAAATCTCTCTTGGCTCTGCTCCCTGCCCCGGCAATGTTGGGGCTTTTAAGTTCTTGGTTTAGCACCTAAATCTGAAATGCTTGATTTCCGAGTGCAGCCCTGCAATGGCCACTGCCAGTGCTCCAGGAAAATAATTGCAATTGGAGTGCTTGGGCTTGGCTTTTCAGAGCTGTCTTTAAGTGCATTGCTTCCAGTGCTTATCCCAATGGAGACTCGGTAGTCTCGGCTGTTCCCTAATGCGAGAAGGAGGAATTTCTGCTGAGCACTCCGGCAGGCAGCCTTTGTTCCCCTGAGATGGGGCTGTCTTAGAAACATCTTGCTCATGCCAGCAGCTCTGCTGTCCCACGGGCAGCCCTGGTGAAGGCTGGTGCCTGTCTGAGCTGGGGGGTCAGACACGGGGACTGTTCTCAGGGGTCAGCACACCCCGTGATTTGTTATCAGACAGGTTCTGGCAGTGTGAAGGAGCCCCTACTACTGCAACCAGCTGTTTGCTCTCATTCAGTAACAATTCTGCTGCTGATAGAAAGGTCTTGGGACATTTAGGAACTGGAGGGGACACTGCCTTGGAGGCTCATCCTGCCTCTCTGCCCTTGGCACTGGCTCTGTGCCTACTCACAGGAAGAGGAGACAATGCTAAATTCCTTCCTTTGGTGTGCGAAGGTTTTGGACAGAAGGATTGGAGCACTTCATACTGGAAAATGGTGGTGGGCACTGTGTTGAGGAGTATGACTGACAGCATTGGCACAAGGTTCAGGAAATGTACTGTACTGTGAGACCTCCCATTTGCTTTACTTTGTTTTGCAAGGTGGGACAAAATGGGAGTGGGATTAAAGGAAGCTTTTCACGACTTCATTACTCTGGTGGTATGAAGAAAAGAGAAAGAAAGTATTCAACTATTTTCTGCAAATCCTGCAGAGTTTCATGCAATAACTCAGAACCTTTTGCCCCCAATATGTGTTGAGGTAAACAGCAAATGCAGAACTCTGCAACCACTACACAGTAATGGAGTTGTGAGGACTTTAATGCAGATGTGTTGCCAAAATGCTATACCCATCCTGTGGCTTTACGTCCACAATCATGGATGCAGCTTTGTATGCTGGAGGCCCTGTATCACATGATGGAAGCAGTGGTACATCAAAAGGCAGTCTCCACTGCTCTCCAAAAGCTAAGCTGAAGTGCTGTGTGCTCCCAGCCCAGAGCCCTTTCTTTACAGCTTTTGTCAGAAACAAACCAGCTGGTGCTTCCGCTGTTGGCCCAAATTGTGACATTAACAAGTAAACTGCTGGTTAGTGCTTCAGCTGTAACAGCACCAGAGGTTTTCAAAGCAACAATAAAGTTATTTGAGAAGCAAAGTAGAAAACCAGCAGCAAACCCCTAAGGGGGACAGTGATTTTGAAGTTTGCATTCGCTCTGCTCCTGGCTACACTCTAGTTGGAGTCGCTTTCTTGTCAGCCCTGTTTTAAAGGGCTGCACATGTGATTATGTGGTTATTACAGCCTGCCCACAGCAGCACAGGATATAAATGTATAGATGAGTATGTGGCATTTTCCTCCTTAGTTCTGCTGTGTTTTTGGGTGGCTTCAGGTGGCAATGCTGTTGATATTTAAAAGAATTGGCATGTGCCTAGAGGCTGCTGCTCTCCTATACACTAAACTAACAACTGCTTAGCATTGGTAAGCTCACAAGCAGCACTGTTTTGGGAAATGCAATAAAAGCAATGCTCTAACATGCACAGTCTGCCCTTCTCTTGACTTCAAAAGGGGCTGGAAGCTCAGTTCATCCATGCACAACTCTGCTATACTTCCACATCACTCCTGAAAAAGCAAGACAAGTATCATGCCAATGGGAGTGTATCTCTTTGGAGACAGCAAGAAGAAGGAATGAAAGCCAGGACTGGGTTATGAGAAAGTTGTCCAGGGCTGGCAAGGCTATAACACTGTTTTCAATTGTGAGTTTTCCAGGTTCAAGTATCTCTGAGAGTTGATCAGCCTGGCGTGTGCAGGAAAAAGGTCTGTGATTCATACCCTGTTAGCTAATTTATTTCTGGAAACTAATTACAGAGCATTTTTAAAGTTGCCTGTAATATTATGATGGGCTTCTATTTAAGTAAAAGGAGTTGAAGCAATCTGGTGAATGATGGAGTATAATTCTGCATTGCTTTTCTTTCCCCTGAGCAAAGCGTGGCTGGCAGTTGCCCACAAATCTGTATGACTTCTAATGATATGGCATTTTTCACACTGGGGAAGACTCATTCAAGTAGTTACATGTGTTAAGTAACACACTTTTGTAGGTATCTTAATCTCCTCTTTTATTTTTTTCAATGTCCTGTTTTGAAACACAGCTCTTGGATTTTGCTTTTAGTGGCTGTATGGACTGGTGTTCTTACAGCTCAGACTGGTGTTACTCAGGATCTGCTGGACTTTCTAAAAAATAGTCACCTGATTCAACTTCATATTTAATATATGCTTCACACACTGTGAAGCTTAAATTCACTTTCCTTTCCAAGTCTGTTTCAATGAGCAGAGAAAAGAACAATAATAATGTGTTGAATTTAGCTCAGCGTTTTTCCTCAGGCTGGCTGTCTCCCAGTCTTCTTCCAGAAAGGGCTGTTCTATGTATTACCTTGCTGTGGACAGCTATACTGGGCTGCCTTAAATCTGTGAAGGCTCAGTGAGCTGGAAGAAAATACTTTATATTCCTTAATATCACCACATGCTAAGAGCGTAATTTTCTTTTTTCAGCCAAACCCTGTCTCTTTCGTTCTCTGATGTAGCATAGAAATATGGCTGTTAATATACAGGTTTTTATCTCAGCTGAAGGCCTCTTAAAAATGACACTGTTATCTGTTATCCATCAAACAGTGTCAGAGGCCAGATCCAAAGTAAGCAGATTTCTAGGGTTTGCCTTCTTTCTGTCCAGAAGTGATCCAGGGCTTGAGGACATGCCAGACAATACATTAGTTTTCAAAATTGTGCTGCTTTTATGTATGCATACAGACGTATAAAATATAAACATAATGTGTATATGTTATATAGTTACTACATAAACAAGTGTGAAAAACCTAAATATGCAAGCATTTTTTTCTTTTTCTGTTATAAAAAATGCAGTTCTACAATTCTTTTGAATATGTATTTATTTTTATCATCTTGTGCTGAAGAACTCTTTTTTCCCCCACTATATAGTTCTTTCTCCCAATAGAAGCAGATTATTTTTTTTATTTGTCCAGCCATTGTCTGGTACAGTAATATGACTCATCCCCCAAATCCTGGGATATAGAGTAAATCATCTGCAATCCACATTTACAGCCATTCATTCTCAATAACACAGTCCCAAAGAGAGCTAATCCTTTATATTTTTTTTCAGGAGAAAGAGAGTGTTTTCCTTTGGAAATGTCTTCACTGGTCATTGAATGCCTTTCCTGTTCACTTTTGAAAGAACACAATTAAGTATCTGATTAGATCTGTCAGTGCAGTCAAGAGAACAGGAAGCAATGGCCAGGCAGAAATACCTTTCTACAGCAGCAAGTGACTCATTTACACCAGGGATCCATCAGCCACACGATGCTGCTATAACAATCAACCCAATCAAATGCTGAATGATATTTTAAATATTCTTTAATTGATGGGATTTCACTTTTTTTCCTCAAAAGGAAAAAAATACTATTTGCCAGCTGGGATAGTTGGGATGTTTTCCTCTGTCTGTGGAGTTGGCTTCGATTAGAGCTGTTCACGGAACAGAGTCCGCTGGTCTGGACAAATACTCACTCCTGGCTTTTCCCTGCCTCCTGCTCAGCCGGGGGCCCTCAGTATGCCCTTAAATGGTGGTGGTGAATGCCCAAGGATCATGGCATGAGATCCCATGTGCTGCTCTCTTTAGCTCAACTTCATGTTTTAGGACTGAGCCGAAAGGAGTGGGTTGGTTTTGGCTGATCTCCCTTGCCTTCCATACCAGTCAGTTTGTCCCATCCCTTCCTCCCCAGGCCAACAACAACTAGAAGTCAACCTTATTAAACTGATACCTGCCCACTGGAGTGAGTACAGAGGAGGCCACTACGTTGATTAGAGGGACAAAGCACCTCTCTTAAGAGGAAAGGCTGAGAGATATGGGTTTGTTCAGCCTGGAGAAGAGAAGGCTTTGTGATGACCTAAGTATTGCCTTCCAGCACCTGAAAGGACCCTACAAGAAATGGAGAAACACTATTTACAAGAGCATCTAGTGACAGGACCAGGGGGAATGGCTTCAAACTGAGAGTAGGTTTAGATCAGATATTAGAAAAAATTTCTTTACTGTGATGATGGTGAGGCCCTGGTACAGGTTGCCCTGAGAAACTGTGGCTGCCCCATCCCTGAAAGTGTTCAAGGCCAGGTTGGATGGAGCTTGGAGCAACCTGGGATAGTGGAAGGTGTCCCTGCCCATGGCAGAAGAATTGGAACAAGATGATCTTTAAGGTCCCTTCCAACCTAAACCATTCTATGATTCTCTTACTCTGTATCAGCAGTGGTTTCCTCCAGGAAGCTCTGGAAGGATCGTGGAATAGTAACCAGCATTGCTTCCAGTGTCCAGCTGGCATTGCTGGCTGCAGCTTCCAAGCCAGCTGGTGAGGATGTGATGCTAGGTAAGGAAAGAGGCCCAAAGTATCCTTCAATTATGCTAGAATGCTTTACTGAATAGCAAAACTAATAAGCTGCTTTGCAGCACTGAGGTCCTTTGTGAATCCATTAGAAAAGCCCCACTCATTTTCTTTAGGGTCAGGATGGAAAAAATGACTCCACAACAAATCCCATATTGAAATCCTGTTTATTTCATTACTGCAACTCAGCCTTAAGGCTGAGATTATGGATCCAGAGATGTACTAATGCCCACTGTTTTTTTCAGGATCATCTTTTTAATTTGTAGTGCAATGACATCCACATCCATCACATCCCAAAACAAAGGCAAAACTTTGTATGAGGTTACTTTTTGCTGTGGTCTGCAGAAAACAACAAAGCAGTCTTATCATCCACATTTTGGGGTTTATTTGCTTGCTTTTGGAGGCACTGATCTGTAACAGCTCGAGAACTATTGAAATATATAGTTACACTACAGTGATCTTGTCAATATAAATTCATTGTACCAGGATGGAACTGCTTGATTCAGTTCTATGATTGTATCAGGCAAGTGTCCATTAATTTTCTGGTGATGCTGAAGGAAGGAGAGTGACAATAAATCTGCAGAGTGACTTTCTAACTAAGTGGTTTGGAACTTTGTGACCTCTGTACATTGAAACCCATGGAATTTTTATTGCTTTTCCACCTTTTAGCCCAGTGAGTACGTTTCTGGGTATTGGTGGATATTGGTATATGTTATCCTTACTGCATGTTTGGGTTTAAATCATACTAGCTGTGTGTTTGAGGCCTCTGCAGTGTGTGACATGGAGGAGAAATTGGCCCTTAGCAAGGTACTTTTAGAAAGTGCTGATCATCCCAATGGTTTGTTAAACACTCTTTGGACAAATATGCAGATACTAAACACATTACTGTGTCTTCCTCAGACCAATGTTGCAGCTGTGTGAGGACACAGCAGCTGTATGTGATACTTGAGAAAGGGAAGTGCAGAATGCTTTTTTGTTTTGACTTTTCAGGGCATTAAAGGCAGGTGGCATTAAATTACCCATGTCATGCTGTCATTATCACACAGATGTTACTCGTCTTCTCTGTCCAAAAATGATTGGAGCCTTTGTTGACAGTTAAATCAATAGATTTTGCTCATCTCAGAGGCTGCAACACTGGCAACTAGCTTTCTTGCTGTATTGGTGGTAAAGAACTGGTCACCTCCTGAGTCATTAAGTGCTTCATCCACATCAGATCTTAACTGTGAAAGTATGAAACACTCATAAAAAGCCCTGCACCTGTTGGGATGCTTAAATTCACATGAAAAAAGCCTATCTGGGCATCTTAGTTTCTCCTGTAGATTGGGCATATCGTTACTCAAAACCAAAGAAGTATCCTGCTGATCAGTTAATTTTTCCCATCTCCCACCTTGCAGAGGTCCTAACAGATCATGTGTCCCTGTATTTTCCCCCACAGCTCCATGAGCATTTAATATTGGGAAAAATGCAGCAGTTTCAAGAGAGAATGTCTCCTTACAGGTAATCTTGTGGCATCCATTCTTCTGCTGAAGCTGCTCCCTTTCCCCCAGTATGGTCAGATTAGTCCTGCACAAACCGTAATAAGGAGTTTCAGCACCCAAGCTCTTTGACAAATTCACAAGCGGAAGTTCAAATGCCCATTCAAATTCTATATCAGGAGTCAGAATGGGATTTTGCATATCCTAGTTAAGGAGTCTGATCAGTAGCTGAGAAATGGGAAGAACATAAGTTTCACCTGTGAGAGAGTTGGTCTGGCTCATGCTCCCATATTTGATCCTGCACAGAAGGATGTGTTTCTCTCTGGCCTCAATCTGGGTCCCAGCCAGATGCTTGCTTTGGTACTCCAAAAAGAAGCTGACATAGGGTGGGCCATGTTTTTAGGCACATCGCTGTTACCACGTCTGGAAACTCCCTCAAGGCCATAGTAGCAAAGCAGCAGGATACCAAGATATAGGTATTGCAAGGCTGGAAAAAACGTAATTTATGGATCTAGAGGCACTTTCTTTCACACTGTTTTCATGTTTCTGATAGCAAAGACAAACTGTGTTGTGAGCAACAAGTTTGCTATGGTTGAGTAAATGAAGCATAGTGGATTTTGATAAGAGTTAATTATTTTGGGGAGACAAATGTGCAACATCATCAGCTTTAAATAGTTCAAGAGACAAGGGAATTAGCAAGATGCCCTATGAGGTGAATTAATGTACCCATCAGAAATTATTTTTTGCCTTTATTATAGTGTGTGTGCAGATTTTCAGGACTTTGATGATATCTACATCTATTAATCAATTAAAAATTCACTCAGGGTGAAAAGAAGGAGGAAAGTAAGAGTCATTTCTGATTTGATATGAGTCACAAGTTCAATACTAAGGTCTAGTGATTGTTTGAATAGGACCTCCCTTTGCTAGCTAGTCAGGAGACACTGAATTTTATTAAATGGGATTACTGGGTCATGACATGCACTGTATTGTGAACAGTATTTGATCAAGGAGCATACAATGAAATAACCTTCAGACAAGGTTGTCAACACACAAAGACATCTTAAATGAAAACCACTTTACTATGAAGCAGATCCAACAACCTTCAGGAAAAATTTCCTTTGTCTGTAAAAGAAAGATACTTAACTGCAAACTTACAGATCAGGTTCAGAACTCAAAAAAAAAAAAAAAAGGCTTCCATTTAGTGTACATCAAATAGCCTGCTCCACATGGGCTCAACACAGTGAACAGTCTGGGGGTGGGCCCTGCCTGCTAGCCTGAATAGACAGTCAGCTTTGATGCCTAATTCCCAATGTGTTTTTTCTAAGGAAGCTATGGGTTATATTTGATGCCTTCTCTACCAAATATGGGGTTGTCACTCTCTGCTCTGCAGACCAACATTGTACCAAAAAAAAGCAGATAAAGGGATGAATAACTCATTATGAAAAAGGTAGTATATTTTTTCCTGCCAAAAATGCCTTCTCTGTTAGTCTGAACTATTTCGTCTTCTTCAGAAAATACTGGTAACAATCAGTGGGTAAATTCATAAGTGTTAAGAAGAAGACAAAGCTGAAAGTGATGTGCTATGAAATCACAAGTTCAGTTATGGATTACAAACTGCAGTAAGTGCCCACATGACTGTCACATAACCCAAAGCTGCTTTAATCCAAATGTATTCAGGTTCCTGAATATTCCTAAGGAAACAGTGCTGACTTACCATCCCCATCCAGCAAACAACTTGAATACAGTTCATTAAACATGAAAACAATTCCTGTTTCCTCCTACATCCTGTATAACAGCGGCTTGTGACACAGGAAAGTACCAGGGCTGAGCCTTTCTTCTTCATTGCTTCTTCAAATGTTGGGTTCAAACTACCTGGGAACCAGGAAGGGCTGGCATCGTGTCAACTAAGTCCTGCTGAGCCATGTACAAGCACTCTAACCATAGCTCAGTACAAGCAATGTGGTGTTGGAAGGAGCCATGAAGGTGTAGACATATTGCTGACACTGAGGCAGGAGTGATAAGGACTGGCTCGATTTTCTTACCCGAGGTTTTACCTAACACAGCAACCAAACTTCGCTGTTGCTGCAGTTTGGGAGTAATGCAAAGTGGATTGTTAGAAAGGTGCTGCTGGAGGGGAGGCTGTGCCACGAGGGAAATTGCAATATTGATCATGAAAAAAGATTAGGCAATGAAATTTAATCATCTTCCAGTAGCTGCATGCAGCAGGGTACGGCTGACTTGAATGTCAGTGCTCAGGGCAGTGTGTCAAATGAGTGTGTTTCAGCCATGTGTGTCACTGATGAACTCAGGAACCAAAAGTTCACAGAAAGTTCTGAGCATGTGTGAGAGGAAATAATTTGAAACTGCATAAAATGGATAGTAATGAGGTGAGGAAGAGGGAAAATACATAAGGAAATGTTAAAAGCCTTTTGCAAAAGCCCATTAACAGTTCTGCTCAGGCACAACAGAGAAGAGAGTGAAGTGTGTGTAAGGAAGATTGAAGTGAGTCACCTGGGTAAAACACCACTATGACCTAAAGCCCTATTTGTTTGCTTTTAATGACAAAATATTCAGAGTAAGTAATTTTTCCTTTCTGTGGCACTTCTGTACATGGAAAATGATGAGCGTGATTCTGAATGCTCTATCATCACAATAGAAAAAGGAACCATGTCATTAATACAGTTATCATTGTGTGTGTGTGTAAACTGTAGTTTATTACTTGTGATTATTTTTTTTTGTAGGATCCTATGAAGTCATCAAGGGTTCTTGAAAAGTAAAGAAAACAAAACCAAACCCTAACCAAACAAAGCGCTCAAGTGGAGTGAATTTTCAGTGAGCCTGGACTGGTCATATTTAACTTCAAACATCTGGTCATCAGCTTAGAAAAAGTACTGAGAAAACAGTATTAATTAGGACACCTATATGTATCTGTCAGCTTTTTACTTTTCATCCCTGCAGCCTCAGGGCAAACTGTGGGAAAAATGTGTAACAGAAAAGGACACTGGGGCTCTCAAAGCTGTGCTACTGTGGCTTTGCTTATTCCATGCAAATATCTGGGAGCTGAGAAGGAAACCTTTTCCTGAGTGGAAACCATAATGTCAAACACAGCTGTTCCTTGTCACTTTGAGTGTGCAGTACCAGTCTCAATTTGGCATGAATGTAGTTATTTCATTAGCAACTTGAAGGGTGAAATCACCCTTTCAATGCTGAGCCTTTAAAATGAAAACCTTTCAGTTCACTGCAACTCAGGTCTCACAGCAATAGTGAATCTCTCCGTGTGACAGCCTTTCTCCTCCACTGTGCCTTGTAAAGTCTGAAACCAATTTTGCAAAGAGTAGTCACTCAACCTAGTTATAAAATTCATTTGAAGGAAATGCAAATGTCTGTTAATGTGAAGGAACAGAAAGACAAAAGACAAATTCATTTTATGAAACACGGTGATGGATCATGATGTGACACAATTTTGGTACTACAAAAGAGTGAGTTCCTCTTAGTTCACATGGATTCAGTGATTATTTATGACTGTAATATCCATCTCCAAAAGGGCAGGATGCTGGTGCTGGTGCTGCATCATTACTGTGCTATTGGAAATGCACAGGAGTGGGGTGGAGAGCTGCCTGAAAGCAGATTCACACATTGGCTCTTTGGATTGACTCTTCTTCCATAGCCTGGAAAAGCATTGCATAAGAAAATTCGTGTTCATTGTGTTAGGATTTCAGAGGAAGAGCTGTGACATGAGAGAAACAGATCCACTTGGTTCTATAGCATATGCTGGGAAATACTGCCATGAAGAGAATAAATGCTCTGCGTAGCACACGTTTCTTCCCTTCTGTGTCACCTGGCCCCTTTTCCAAAGCACATGCACATAGACAGGCTATGCCAGGGCTGGCAAAGGACAGACTAGGAGAGGTAAATCTTCAAGGAAAAGAGACAGGTTTTGCACAAAAGTCAGCTATGACACGCTCTGTGACACCCTCAGGATCCAGGAGGCAAAACCAAAACCAAGCCCACATTTTTCACTTTTAAACTTCAGTAAGTGCAAGCATCCTTAAAACCTATGGCTACAGATTTGGGGCTAGGGCCACAGCAAGTGTAGTCCAGTGTAATTTTGGGGAAGGCAGGGCAGATACAGTTTACTGTGGCCAAAGATTTAGCTCTTAGTAATGAATGTTGGAAATCGAGAGGGAAAAAAGTCAGCTAGAAAAAAGTAATCCTGGATCAACACTGTCAAATTAAAAGACTTAGTGGCATTGAAATAACCTCATAACATTTTACATCAAGTCAAAATAACTTCCCTCTTCGCCAGCAGCCCTTTGTGGTATGGCTGCTCTTGCTGTGTGCTCCCTGTCACTTGGGACTAGAGTACAGGGAGTGGAAAGATGATGGCTTGGCAAAAATGACTCAGGCAGTGCTCATTTGTAAACTGACAATTGTATACTGGAAAACATGAGGAGCAAACGAGTTTGCTTTGTAAACAGTGGGAAACATCAGCGATATCTGGTGTAACTGTTATGTAAGGCCCGAGTGAGGCATTGATTTCTGGGCGATGCCTGCAGCGCTGTAACAAACACTGGAAAACAGAACATCAAAGAGAAAATGCAATGTGACTAAGAGGAAAAACACGCAAAACCCTAAAAAACTTGAGAATAGACCAGGAGCTGCTATAACAGTGAAAAGATTATGAGTAGGCATTGAACTCAAGAAACACAAAAAGCAAGCATCATGTATCAAGAAAAACAGTTCCCCATGCTCTCATTGTCTTTGTATGAGAGCTTTGGTGGACCCTTAAACAAGGTCTAGGTGTTAGGCTAGACCAAAGGCTGCCTTGCTCCCTCTGTGCCCTGACTGCCTCCCGCAGTCCAGGGCAGACACACAGAGCAATCGTGCCCATCTGCTTTGGCTGCTCTCTCCCTGGTCCTGTCACCCAGCTGCTCCGTGCCCTCCTGGCAGTGTGAAATGCAGCTGCCCCTGAGTTGGGTCCCCACAGGGACTGCACGGGGTGGTTGGCTGCTAAATGAAACAAAACAGAAGTTTAAAAAGAAAGGAAGGAACTGAAAATTTCTATAAATAACTGGGTCGGGTAAGTTTTTTGCAGGAGTTACTTGGGAAGGCTCAGGCTCGGGTGAGTGCGAGCACGCAGCACCCACGGGGCTGCTGGTTCCCAGATGGGATATTGCAAGTGTTCTCTTTTGTGTACAACTTAAAAAAAAAAAAATAAAAGTGTTAATATTGTGTCACAAGCAGAGATTTTTGTGGTCTGTCTGAGCAATCAGCACTGGTATGATGCCTTTTCCATTTTAGTACCTGCTGGGTGACCTGTCTTTGGCTTTGACATGCATAGTGTGTGTGTCACATACCCTTCAGGGAAAAGGTATTCACGTGTGCCACAGAGATGGTAAGTTAAGCAAAAGGTTTGCTTTCACAGTATGGTGTGCTTTCTATGTAGTTTCACCTTTTTTTATATTTTTGCTCACATGCTACAATTATCTGCACAGCTAAGCTACAAGAGGGGTAGAAATCAGACAAAGATACATCTGAAAAGATCTGAAATAGGGGAGAAAAAATGCCTAGATCTGCACAATATTAGTGGTGTCAGTCAAACCAGCCAGTGTCTGAAGCATGTGCAATGAGAGGCCTTTTCTTTTATGCCTCTAAAATAGACTGAAACTCTATTTCTGTACTGCTAGGCTCAAAAAAAAAAAAAAAAAAGAAAAAAAAAGTTAAACTTTAAGCAAAGCAGAAATGAATTGCTGCTGAGCTGCTGCATTGCAGATGAGTCCATGGTTCAGTGAAGCAGCTACGCTGCTTACGCTGGGTACTGTCTGAATGGCAAATCAAGAGAGGTATAAGAAAACCCTCTCAGCATCTATTTCATTTGAAAATCGCTCCAAATTTAGTGTCTAAAGCTAATCTGTTATAAATGATTTCAACCAGAGTTGAAATTTTGGGGTTGTTTAACATAGGTGTAGGGAAATAATAATTTGAAAGCATGTAGAGAGCACCTCCATCCGCCCATAGAGGTCCCTCTGGCCACATGGCTTTTTGGCTGTGAGAAGAAGTAAATTGACTCGAAACTGATTTTTATTAGCAACAGGACCAGTTCCATACATCAAATCTGCTAGGGAATGAGTACATGGTCATACTATTTTCTCTGAGTTAAGCCTTTGTGTTGAGAATCTTTCTATGGCAAACAAACCCTCTCTGATTGACCTTTCTACTTCTTGCCAATAGAAAAAACCCCTTTATAATTTCTCAGACTATCTTTAACCCCAGTACTCCCCTAAGAACTTTCTGGAATGACCTCTTCTAGAAAGCAGCTCCCAAGGTGCTCTTCAGCTGTAAATCAAATTACTTTTGAGCTTCATTATTTCTATCTGAATTACAGCTCAGTGACATTTGCAGCAATGATTTACTCTAATTAAGTACAGCTTGAACCAAATACTGAGTTACAACACAGGCTCCTTTCCTGAAAAAAATTATGACACTGATTTCTCAAGATTCAAATTGTAGCAGACAGTAACAGATGTTTAAATTGCTCTTCTTCTGTGAGGACCTGCACATCCAGATTAAGTGATGAAAATTCCTATTTCTTTTTCCTTTGCTTGGCTCCCACTTGCCTTTAATGATCAGAATAATTTTGAGAGCTGATCCATCAATGACTATGCATACACCTTAACTGAGCAGCACTAAGCTATTGCTTCCAACAACAATTTTTTTGGTTCCTGATTACTATTAGCATAAAAAATTCCAGTCTTGCAATTATTCTTAGTAGATAGAGAGGGCTAGTCATGGCCAAATTCTACTTTTTATGGCTTTGGAGGTCATTCTTAATGTGGTGATAGCCTTCCCAAGCTGATGAGTTTAAAGCAGTAGTACTCTACTGCACACTAAGAATCCCATGCAAGCTTCCTCTGACTCATGATCTTGCCTAAATACTTAATGAAAGTTTTATTCAGAAAAAAAGGAAGCACGTAAGTACAATTTAAGTAGAAACAAATGATGCTTGCTGCCTTTTTTATGAGACGTATTCTCTGGGTGAAGGCAAATCATAAAATGGTTTCTTTTTTCACATCGACATTGTTCTACTCTTAGATTTTTGGATGATTGCTGATTGTGGTAACTGGCTGGTATGGCCATTGAACTAGACTGATTTAGATTTTTTCCTGACCATGCACATGCTTCATTGGTGCTCTAAGTTTTGGTGCTATTTACACTGAATATTACGGTAGTAGCTTTGGACTATTCTGTTTCACAACTACCCAAAAGCAAAATCTGGAACTTTGGAGTACCTGAAGGGAACAAGTGAGCAGGATTGGTATGGAAGGGGAGTGGGAAGAACAGGTTATGTAGTCGTTCTCCTGGTGGCACTGTGGTGTGTGCATCCCTGGAGCAGGTGCTGTGGGCTGCAAGGTGCTGCTGCATCCACAGATTCCCCTCCATGGCTCCCAGATAGTCTGTGCATGTTTGGCCGGGTCATGGGCTTTCCCAGCTTCTCAGTTTACTTGTCTGTATATCAATTTAATACTGCCATGACAGAAGGACATTATGTGAGTTAAGTAATTCATTACCAGATCTCTTCAAGCTCATCAGTGAAACCCATTACAGAAATTACAAAGCATTACTTCTGAAGATGAAAAATGTTATGCCTCACTGCATCTCCTGCTGTTTGTTGTCCTTTCACGCCTCCTTTCCAGTTTTACTTTATTTGTGCTGTAATACACTTGGGAGGGTGCACGAGAGGTAGCCTCTGTTGGACCGGGTCCTGTGAAGGGCTAGGTCACTCGCTGCACTTGCCATGTCCAGGGTTTGTCACAGGGGCTCTCAGCACAGCAGTTCATTGAGAAAAGGAAACATTAATGGTTGTGAGGGCTGCTTGAACTGATGTTGGGTCAGGCGTGGTATTTATTACTTGTGAACGGAGACAGTTTTCCACCACCCAGCTCCGTCTGTTTGGAGCGCGCAGTTTCTTTGCTGTTTTGGGCAGCGAAGGGGCGCTGCAGACACATTGATGCCATGGCTGCCAGTTATGCCAGATGCTGTGCAGTGGTGTGATGGTGTGGGTTCCCCAAATCCACAGGGACCTAGGAGAGACCACCAAGCTTGTTACACTTGCAGCTCTGTCAAAATCAAACTGGTTTTTAAGTAAAAGCTTACTGCCTAACCTGATTTGTTTTGGCTTAATTTGGTTTTCCTTTGGGCATGCCTTAATTCCTGGAATGCTCTGCAGCATCCATTGCTGGAAAACTTTGACAGTTGCTCCTTGACATACATAGACTTTTTTCCAAGACATCTTTTCATGGAAGCTCATTTTGCTGTTGCCACAATGACTTTACAGTCTATGCCAGTTCTGTCTTTTGGACTTGATTCTCTGAAGTTTTGCACAACCTCAGTGCCTACTCCCATAAGTGGCCAGAGTTAGAATTACTCAGCATACCAGGCATTAGTACTACAGGTACTCAATCTAACAAAATATTTGGAGAAGAAAATACAGAATGAATCAAAATAAAGAGCAAGGGAAGCTGGTGTCAGATAAATGCAGACAGAATTATGACTGCTAGACAGCCGTGTTTCCAGCTTCTAAATTTTATCTCAGCTGTGGTGATAAAGACAGACTATCATTATGTGTGCCAGACTTTATGCATTTCTTCCTTTAAAGCACAAGTTTATGCTGGAAGGATCCTGAAGGTGCCTGATGCTTAATCTTGGAAATATGAGTTTAACAGAAATAAAGTGCTCAGGAAACAAAAGACAAATTATATTTCCAAAACATTTTATTTTTTTGTAATTTGATCCTCTCATGTAAACAAGAGACAATAAAACCTTCTGGGAGTCTTGTTAGCCAACAGTCTCTGAACTGCCATGAAAGAAGTATTTCAAAACTATTTCACAATTGTGTTTGGATGAAACATGTGTTTACTGTATGTAAATGAACAAGACATTCTGTTCTTTTAGGGTTCATCAGATCCTTACTGTGTTAGCTGGTTTGGCATAGGCAGGAAAGTGGTCTTCTTCAGAAGATGCTGGACAGGCAAAAAGTTGGTTTTCAGCAGACATTTCCACACTTAAAAGAAAAAGAAAAAATACACTTTAGTGCAAATTTTTGGCTCAGAAATCATTTAACTCGATGCTTATTTTGTTAGCTAGAAATAATGACAGAGTATGTTATTTCATGAAAGAGATGTGGAGGCAGAATTTCCTGTGACAATAAATCACTGTTGCATAGTTCACATGGTCAAGCAGCATGTCCTCAAAATGTGACTAGCCCACCAGCTTGAAGCTGTTGATTTCTCTGTATGAGGATTTCCTTTAATAGCTTGGGTGCCTGCATATAACCAGTTCATGGCAAGGCATATGTACAGGCAAGGCTCTTTCCAATTAGTGAAGGGAAAGGCCAGGATCCATGGCAGATTGTTAAGCTGCTCTTTTATCCCTCTTTTTGTGTCAGGAAGCTTGCAGTGACACACTTTATTCCTTTCTTTTTCTGCTCACTGTTATGATATCATTTGCTGAGTTAGGGGGGTTTCACCATTGTGGTGCTAGTTTGCATTTGGATGGTTTTTTCTCTTTGCAATCAGAGAACAAACCTAATTGGGACTGCGAGTATGCAAAGGCCAAAAATGTCCGTTTGCTGTTTTGTGAGCAGTGCTGCAAAGGATGAGTGCTGTGGATCACAGCCTGGGGCACTGCATGGGGGTAAAATAAAGAGCATGTTATTGTTCTTCAGCCTCGTCTACATTGCTGTGTCACCACCTTTGCTGTTGACAGAACTCCAGCTCAGACATATGTACTCTCCTCTGCTGGAAAAGAGGATGTGCCTCATGGAAACTGCTGATGGACCTGTTAATCCAGGCAGGCAATGGCCTCACAGAGTGTTAAGGAACAAATGTGGAGCTGCACAGTGATTTATTGTTCCCAGGCCAGCATACAACAACAGTTGTTGTGCTTCGACTGCTGACACTACCTGCGAAATTCCTCCATCTGAACTGGCTTTTGTTCTTCCCACCGTTCCATGCAGGTACTCTGGCCAGACTGGCCATGCTTGACTGAAGGCTACAAGGAGCTGGGAGGAAGAGTGGAACAAGTCATCCCCTCCTCTGGCCGTTGGGTCTTAGTGATAACTGGTTTTATTGCTCTCTTTCTTCTTCATAGCATCAGTCTTATGACTTCAAATCACTTCAAGATGATAGAAGCATTTTTGACATGAAATTTTGCTCCATGTCATGAAAAGAGTATTTTTTGTTTGTTTGTTCTTTGTGTGAATATTGAATTGATTGTTTAGTTTCTTTCCTTTCTTCAACCCCATGCTACTAGTGTTTCTAGTGAGGGAGAAAATGAACCTTTGTTTTTCCTCTTACAGTTTCATAGATAGGTTGTTGTTCTGTTAGCAGAGTTTAAACTACACAGGCAACTTTTCCCTGTGTGATCTCTCTAAATCTAAATGTAATCTAAATCCATCAAAATGCTGCACAATTGCCAATCCAGCAGTGTTTTGTGTAGTAACTCTCAGTTTCAATATTGCACTAAGGAAAAGTGTTACAAATGTATCGACCCCCATGCACAGTCCACTGATACCATTTATGACATGATAAGGGCATTAAGATGCTCCATCATTTTCTCCCCATGCCTGAAGTGGCTGGTTTTGTGAGACACTGCATATCAGTCCTGGCTGGATTCAGTGGGGGTTGAGAGTCCTCAGAATCACAAAGATTTAGGAATGAACACTGGGGGGTGGCAAACCAGAAGGGCTAAAACAAGGCTGTCTCCAGTTCTGAAGAGTCTGAAAAAGTCTCAAACATACAGTTAGGTCAGCTTCTCACTAATATCAGCTCCATCAACAAGAGTGTTTCAATTTGGCTCAACAACATACTCTTGAAGTAGGTCTTCTGATCACCTTGACTGACTGTGCTCTGGTTCTCTCTGCACAGTGGTGTGACGTGCATGTCCTGGACTCCTTCTGATTACAGATTACAGCTAGAGCTCCAGGAGAGAGCCTGATGTATTCCTGCAGCTCACTGGCATTCAGTCCACAGGACCAGGCTGCAGTTAAGTGGGAGTAAAACCCCTGAGACATGTAGAGCGTGGTGTTGGGTCCTCAGCACTGATTGCTTTGGTCTCTGTAGCCACACTTACTACTTCTTCCCACTGGTGCTACTTGCAATTATTGCTGGCTTTAGATTGAGTTTCAGAGATGTGGTACATTCCCACTTGCCATTGAAATCAACTGTAGAAGCTCCTAATTTTTGTGAAAATGTAAAGGATGGACACATTCCTGAAATCATGTGCTGTGAAAGATGTCCAGCTTTTTAGCCTGCATAGAAATGTTGTTCTATTTCAGTCAATAGAAGACCAATTTTCTTGGGGAAAAATTCCCAGCACCTTTCTTTTACATCTCAAATCTGTATTTTTTTGATAGGTTGCAGTACTGTAAAGTCTGCAGATTCTTCTGGATGATTTTTTTTCAAACTTAGTATGCTATTTATTTATTGGACTATCTAGAAATCAGCACAACAGTGAAAGTGTTTTCAAATAGTAAACAAAACTGAACACATAATAAATGTCTAAGACTCTCTTCTAATCGATCACACTGTCAGCTGTTTTTCTTTCATATGGTAATACAGGGTAGAGCTACCCAAGAGAGAACAATAATTTCTAAATGACATGTGAATACTTACTTAGCCATGCACTGGGCAGATGCAAAACCAACATAGACTTGAAAAATCTGTTTTGACATTAGATGCAGGGATTAATACCAACAGCTACACATAGATACTTTCCATATATTCTGGCATTTGAGTAGAATTCTGCTGTCAAACAGACACAGGGCATCTTTTAACATGACTTGGTCTTGGTTTTTGTATGGTTTTTATTTCCCTTTACTCTGTACTGACTCTCTTCCATGGCTCTATTCCTATCAGTCTGCCTCTTTTTCCATTTATTATATTATTCACACTAAAATCCAGATTTTTGCGGCATCTGTCCCAGGATGTTTCCTGCTCTCCTGCCATCTATTCTGTCTCTTTACCTATTCTAAGTGTTTTGCCATCTTTTACCCGTGATCTATGTAAGCCAGGTTTGGGGATTTTGCTGTTGTACCCTGCTGCTCAGCTTGGTTTGTGGAATTGGAGGATGAGTTCTCCAGCTTCCAAAGAGCTTGAAGTATCACTGTTGGAATGCTGGCATATCACCTCCTTCATGGTACCAACTACTGCAGTAAATATTCTGAAATTGCTCTGAATGAAGTGTTCATCATTAACGATAACACAGTTAGCTATTGGACTGGCTAACAGAGGCTAAACCACACAACTTCTAAAGTTAGCTTTACACTAGATATACCTTTCAAACATCCTAACAGGGCTCAAGTTCTCAGGAGGAGGCAGAACTCGTGCAAGGCTGTTATTTGAGAGGCTGTTTGGTCTATATCAGCACAGCTTCCCACCTCATCCAGTTCACTTGCCCTTGCTGGTCTCCCACCACAGTGAAGGACAGGGAGTTGCCAGATACTGGGTAGAGTCTGTTGCAGCTAATAAAGCAAGCTCATTTTACATTAAAGGTTTTATTTCAATTGTACTCTCTTTCATCTTTTCACAAAGTATAAGCCTCAAAGCACAGTGCCTGTACAGATGCACAGAAGGAGAACAGGGCTTTTGCATCTTTTGGGCTGGGCAATGCTAACTCAAGCAGCCAGCGTGGGTGTCACAGGTAATCCAGTTTTATAGGCATGAACGGGACACATGGCCCCTCAGGCTGAGCAATCTGCAGCCAGACACTCTTCTGGGGTTGTGACAAGGGCTGTAACTCTTAGAGGAGTCCAGAGGCAGCATAATGTACCTTTGTTGTCTCCAGGGCAGAGGTGGGCTGCTGTTACCCCAGTGAAAACACAGCATGGCACTGCTGACATGCAACCATGATACATCGCTATACACCTATATACATGCATATATATACATACACATTTCCCATGTAATTTTATGAGCTTGTCAGATACTATAAGGGCTGGGGAGGCTGTTGGCAGTGGGGATGGGGAACAGACATGGAAATAGATCTTAAAAGAATGGTTCAAACTGTCCACATCAGAGGATGTGAAAGGGGAACTTGCTGCAGGGTAGGCAGTGACCACATCTGCCAAATGTGCACAATAAAATTATGCTGAGACTGCTTTCCCAGAAACGTCCTAGCAAGTCACCGTCTCCCAACTGGAGCTTTGTCCTCTACAAGTCATAACCTCTGAGACAGCGAACCTGAATATAGTAACTGGGCTGCAGGTTTGGGTGAACAAAAACATCAGGATGGCAATCTGAATATATCTGTGATGGCAATCACAGCAAGAGAAAAGGTATCAAAAAGTATGAAATGAAAATTACATGACCTTCCCAGTCTTCTTCGAGTAAAAATTTCCTCAGTAGTCCCCCAGTATGCACACAACCTGCCCAAAAACTAACTAAATCCGTTTTTCAATGTGCAGCCGCCAAGACTATGCTCCGGTATCAAAAGCCCAGAGATGTTTCAATTGAGAAATCCACTTTGTCAGTGCTATTTGGCAGCTAGAGAAAACCAGAATGCTACATTTTGGGTTGTAGTTGTTTTCATTATTTATTTTTATAATCATTCTTACCCAGCTATTACTTTTTAATCTGGAACTTTTTTTTTGTTTGTTTGGGTTTTTTGTTTGTTTTTTTTTTCATTTTAGAATTTGTTAAAAAATTTGTTCTAGACCTATAATTAAGTAAAACAGCCAAGTAGAGATGTAAACTGATGTAACTGATGTAAAAGCAAGTAGTTCTGAAGTATCAGTGACTGTAGCTAACAACAGACAAAAGTACTATGCACTTAGGTCTATCTGTCACTTTAATTGATAGATATTAGGCTCTATTTCAAAAATTAATTGAAATTAATAACATACAGTTACTCTGACCTTGCAAAATAAATAGCAATGCTCTGAAGACACACTAAAAACATATAAGGAAGTAGAATTTTTTCTCTGTTTTAGACAACATTTCATTCAATGGAAAAAAAGCCAAGGAATACATTTTTCCAGATGATTTAAGATGTAGTATGCTGATTTTTGCCTTCCAATAGCAACAACTAAAATAGCTTGCTTGTGTAACCAGAGAGTGGACATTATTTTCACTATTAGCCCATACTCCTCTAACAGCAGTAGTTGCTGTAAAACTTCAGTTCTTTTTGAACACCAAAGCATTTGATTTTTCAGGATTTATATAGGGACTTTTTGTCCCTTTTTTTCCCAAAATCTACTACCAGGATGGTGGTCAGTGGTAAGTCCACACGAGAAAGTTCAGCTCAGAACTCAATATATAAGACTCCAAACTTGAAAGTGCTTTTATGCTTCAGTCTTCTCAGAATGTTTTAAGAAAACAGTGTCTGACAGGTTACAACATCTTGCATCATCATTCAAGGCTTCCCTAAAAGTCAGAAATGTGCTCAGGTCTAATTTCTCAGTTTGTAACTTTTTATCAGTAGTGTTGTTTAAAAACAATTGCTGAACAAATCATTAAAAAAATGTTGCTTAAACACAAATGAAGGCTCAAAAAGTGCTCTATAGGCTCTAGATCTGTATTTCATTCTCTCAGTTTAATTCTGCTAGTCCTTTGCCAAATAAATAAATAAATATGAATATGAATAAATATGACTCTCCTCTGTAATGCAGAGAAAAACAATTGTATTGCTTTAGTGCAGGAGGCTGCATTCATGCTCAGAGAATGAATGCTGCTGCTGCTCAGATGAATAAACAGATGAGTCATTTCAGCCCATGCTCCATCAGGAACAGTGAAAGGAGATGCTCACTTAATTTGAAAATGCAGAAAATAAAATATTATTTACTTTTTTTTTCAGCCTTTCAGTTTTTCAGTAGAAAGATACAAAGGGAATTTTTTGGATTGATGTCAGAAACCTTCAGGGAATGAGGCTGAACCTCCATGCAGAAGATCAGAGAAGCTGCCCTAAACATTCATGGCAGCAGCTGTATCCTTGTCCTCCTGTGGCAGAGGTGAGCGTGTAACAGTTAAACCAGACTGGATCTTACTGGCAGGTGGCCATTATTAAAATCATTATTTGCTAGCATGTACAACTTGCATAAGGTTTTTATCTACATTATCCAACTTTATTCTGTGGTTATTGCTGGTTGATACTCAGTTCTTCAGTTGTTCTTGGCTGCTCATAATGTCTAAGGGGACCGTGGAGAGGCAAAACTGTCCTGGAGTTGCTCTACATCACACCAGTAATGAACTGCCCTTCCCCAGAAGTTCGGAGAGACATAATGTTAAGGAAACTCTTCTTCCTCTCCTGTTGTAGGCATGGTAGTCCCATGGACCTGAGCCAACGTTTCTAGAGGCATCAGTTTTGTACCAGTGATAGTATTTCTTGTAAGAGCACCTCAGACCCACAGTTTCAACTGAAATCAGCTCTACATTTAGCTTTCACCTTCTGAATTAATTAGCTCTCCTGGGCTTTTCTAATTTGCTTGGTAGCCTTATGTAAAGAATGCCTTTTAGACTGCATTAAATAAATCTGATTTTTTTTAATGGAAAGAATGCCTTTTAGACTGCATTAAATACATCTGAGATTTTTTTTACCAGCTCCTAAAGCAGGAAAATGCAGCAGTTGATACAGCTCCCATTTCAAATGCTACCCCATCTCTTCATTTTGTCAGAGAGATTTATTAAGGAGAGCAGAGGTCATGCACATTGCAAATCTGCTTCTGCTAAAGCAGCTTATTTCTGGAGGAATAAACACAGACAGTGCTGAATTACTTTGTCATCATTAGAAATTGTCAGAGTCCCATAACGTTTGGGAGAGCAGACAGGTTAGCAACTGCACAGACCAGAAAATAAATGTTCACACTGAAAAATACACTGCACTCTTTAGCTCAGTGCACACAGCTTTCCTCAGCTGGTGGTAGAGTGAGCTGGGCTGCTGAGGAGGAGGCCAGGTTTGAGCTGCTCCTGTGGCTAATGTGGGAGGTTTGCTGGCAAGAAGACTCTCCTTAGTGAGATAATTTCTCAGTGAGTGCCTAAGGAACTTCTTGTCCTTTGAGGAAAAACTGCTAACTGTTATAAATAATTTTCCAGTAAATTAGGAAAACAGTCTCTTAAGTATTAATGCCCCATTTCAGTGCTCCAAAGAAAAGTTTCTATGCTTCACTTTTTTTCGAATGTCAAAATGGGATGTGGTAATCACAGTCCTTTTTAAAGAAGCGTGAAGAAAAATCATTCATTTGGCAAAGGTATATCGAAGAAATGCTAGTATGTTCTTGTTGCTTCTTCTTCATTATTTGTAAAGATGTTAGTTTCAAATATTAGCTTGAAAAGGTTGCTTTGCTATTGTAAGATTCATAATTAAAGGGTTTTGCTTAGCCACTGCCTTCCTAATATTCTGTCAAGGTGGACAGCCTTGAGGCAGTGAAGGGGACATGACAGCACTGCACCACTGGATTCATCTGGCTTATTCTGTGAAAAATATATTTAACACAGTGCAAATATTGCTGCCACCTACTGTAATTAATAGCAAAGTTGGAAGGTTTTAATGGGCAGCTCCAGACTGTAGTCAAAAAACCCATACTTTCAAAAATAATCCTTCCCAGATCCTAGACTGAAATAATTCATTCTCAGTTACATTTTACTGATCTCCACCAATAATCTAGACAAGAGAGTTTCATTTACAAGTGGTGCCTCAGCTCAACACTCACAGGTGTCCCTGCCTCCAGGTCTTCCTTTGCTGGTCAGACACAGTTCCAAACTCCTAATGAAACTGTCTCCATTAAGACTGCAGCAGTCCTGTCACTCTTCAGTGTGTCACATACCCCTTGGAAAGACCCTCACAGTATTCACATTTTCTTCCAGGACAGAAGCCCTTTCCCTTGTCCTCCCTTGTCTAGTTTCCATCAGCCGTATGTGGAGTGAGTTTGACTGCCCAGGGATGCGAAGCACAGCTCCTTGGTCCTTTCTGTGTCCCTGCGTGGAGAACATTTCAGGCTCTGTCTCCGAAGCAACTGAATTTAAATTGACCCAAGTGCTATATCCACACAGGCAGGGCAGGTAAGAAAAACACCCCGCTCAGGCTGTGTCTTGAGCCTCCCTGATAAAGAGAGATCTCCTTTCTCAGGTTTGCCATGAACCATCACAAATGTTTATGGACTCGAAAGGTTTTACTGACTAGCTAGTAAAATAATTTGTTAGGATATGTGATTTCAGTTGGGAGAAAGCTACAATGATCAGCTAGTTCAACTGTTTCTGATGCATTTCCCCCTCAGTTAACATTCAGGTATTTAATTTTATTTTACCGGAATAAAAAAATTCCCCTTATGTTTTTGGAATATATTCATTGGGGCTGGGGAAAGATGCAAAAACACTACCAAAAAAAGAAAAAAAGAAAAGAAAACAAACAAAAAAAAGGAAAAAATAGATTCTTCACAGTTCACTAGCAATAATCTAATGTATGAGATAAAACAGAATACCATGGTACCATGCTGCTATACAACCAATTTTAAATTTCTCTCCCTTTAGAACTTTTAAAAGATTTTGGGATTTGGGCACCAGCATCATTTGCATCTATCTATGAGGTGAAATATCAAACATTTTTCTTTAATTATTCCTAGAAAAGAATGAACAATATATAAAACAAGACAAAACAAAACAAAAATGAATAATAGCTCAGTCCCATATTAAACTTCTGAGGAAAGGTATTATTTTCCAAATAATAATCACTCAGAATATGGCAAGTAATGCATTGTGGCAATAATTCTGGAATCTTTACAGTGCATCTATACATGTGTGCATCTTATATACAGTAGAGATGAAGTTACTGCACCTCATCTGCAAGTCAGTGCTACCAGTTTCCTTTAGCCTCACAGAATGGTGTTGAAAAAGCCTCAAAGGGAAGATACCTATTCATCAGTGTTTTCACAGTTCTCGGGGAGCTTATGGAGACATGGCATGTAAAGACTCCCTGAGGCCAACTATTCAGATCATTTCTGTCTGAGCATTTAGTGGATTTCATAACTTTGAGTAAGGAGAGCACCATCCTGAAAATGAACACAGGTAGAGCTGAGCCTGTCCTTGCCAGATGCTGGGATGAGAACTATGTGATCATTTAATAGGGTAGAGTAGAGTGCAAGAAGGAAAAAATAGAGACACTAGAACTACTTACATAGAAAACTATGTATTTTGATAGTTTCTTGGAAATTTCTGTGTCCTAGAATCTGCCAGAACTCTCCTGAGGCTTGTTCCTATCACTGCACTGATCCAATATAACAAAGAATGCAGCATTTAAAACATTTGGCTCATAGGAAAAACCTTGTTAGAGAATGAGGCAGCTTTCGGGTGCACATTTTTCATGTCCTGCTACAAAAAGATCAAAACATTGTGAAGGGTGTGTATTCAGCTGAGAAATGTTAAAAATGCCACTTCTAGCATAAGATAGTTTTTATATGGTATCGACTGCACATCTAAAATTGTCAGGCTACAATGAAATTTGTCACCTATATTTTACACTTGTATTAAGTGAGAATGTGAAAACTGACCTTTAGTAGCATCAAGTTTGATGATTCTTGTACATGTAAGTGTTACCAGAATGATTTTATAAACCAAGGCTGTCAAATACATCCTGTTGTAATCTTTTGGGAGCCAGAATGCTACACTGTATTTTTTAAGGCATTTTTGCTGTCTTAAAATGTTATCTCAGGCCATATTAAATAATTTCCAATGAATTATTTTGTTAGGCAGAAAAGCTTGTCAATGCTGAAACTAAAAATTGCTGTCTTAAGTTAGAGGTGCAAAAAAATCTAATGTGTAATTGAATCCATGTATCCTTTGAAATGAAGTAGCTGACCTAAAAGTAAGCAAAGTGAAATGTTTAAAAGTACAAGAGGCAAGTGATATCCTGCCTGCTTAGCTGCTAACTTCAAAAGCCATGACAGCGTGGCTCAGGCTCGTGCGGGACCTTCTGCAGTTTATTTTGCCTTTTTGCCCACTCGCTGCACAGTCTGTACCTCGGCACCACCTGCACCGATGGTGGTTGTTTGCTTAAACTGCTTCTTGACAGCCTGAGCTGAGCCCTCTGTTTAGAACTGGGCATATGCCAGAGAGCAAAGATTACCTGAGGCTTTCACACGCATATCTGTACCAGAACACCTTGCAAATATTGAAAAGAGTGATTTGGGGTTTTCTGCTTTACTGCTGGGAAGGCACAGAAAAATGTCTAGATGTTGACTGAAATACTGTTGCACTCACTGAAAACGGAATTCCCACTGAGAATTGCAAGGAAAAGGAACTACACTTGGTATGCTGATATAAGCTCTGGGTGAAATTTTAAAAATACGCAATTTAATGCGGGACGTTTTCCCCAGACTCTTTTATGAGAAAAAATTATGCTAATTAGGTGGAAAAGGAAATAAACTAAGAGGAGGCAAGAAAGGAACTCCGCAGTGAGCAGGACATTGCTGGGTATGAGCTGCCATTAGTGGAAGGCAATATGCAGCATTGCATTACACCCGGACCAAGGGGAGTGCAGTGGGACACAAGCCACAAGCCTCTGCACTTCCAGCTCACTCACTCTCTCAGTTGTTTAGTTTTACAGTTTTTATCTTGAATACGAGCTCTGTATTTTAAGAGCTGCATATCATCATATAACTAACTTGAAAATGGGTGTAACTCTAGCCTGGGCCTTTAGGAGCTACAGTTCTTTCTTATGCTGAGAGGAGAAATGACTATGTGAATTACCAAATCTCTTTAATGGGCCACTCTTGGACATGCTGAACCATGGGGAAAACTTCCAACCTGGCTCCCAAATCCAGCAGTGCTTCACTCGGCTTGGGGGAAGGGCTGCTCTGTCAGAATTCTTGGTGAACATCTCTGTCTCTCCTTAAATTGGGGGTGATATTACTGTTCTCCTGGTGTGTTCTCAGAGCTCTCTTCAGAAACAGAAATGCCTTCATGTCCCTTCCTTTTAGGGAGTTTTCCTGTGAATGCTGATACCCCACACAGGCTCACCTATTTTCTACCAGCCAGAATCTGCCGCTTGACTGACATTTTTGCCTGACCTTGGTGTGCTTTCTGAAGCTCAGCTCAGTTGATGTGAGCTCATTAGCAATCCTTTCTGTATTCCCCAAATCCCTCTTGGTACTGATGTTAACTTTTTTGAGAGTGTACTATGATCCTTTCCATTTAGATCTTGCACATGACATGGCAATTAATCGTCCTCCTTGTGCTGAAACCTCTTGCTACACAGATCTTCTGGCAATTCCATTATGTCTGCAGTGTTTCACAAAATGCCATATCGGTATTTTATGTGAGCCCAACACCTGCTGCACTGATGAACATCGAACCAGGGCATTCCAGTCAGGGGCGGATGGGCTGTTCTGTCTGCAGTAGTTCAAAAGGAAGAGCATTCGGGTTCGTATTTCTAAGCTGCTTTGATGCCGACACCTATTTTTTTTCTCCTTGTTTATTTGTTTTCTCCTTGTTAACATATCCTATAAATGCTTGTTGTATCTTTACTCCTTGTTTTAAAATGATCAGAAGCTGTATGCAGTTTGATAACATGAAATGTGCCAGTTGTGTGGAAATGAAATTTTGCTTTGATTCAAACAGCTCTCTCCCTGTTAATCTTCAGTGGTGTTTTGGAGGTGTCTGTTAGGTTTATTTAGTTTTATTTGTTTAAGTTGATTAATACTTGCTGTGCTTGACTCTCCTTTCACATCCCCATGAGTAAATTCAGAGTAACTGTTGTAAAATCAATGGGATTATACCTTAGATTCAATTGTAAGAGAAAGAGTAACTGTAGCTTCAAGGTTGAGCCTTTAATCGCATTGACGAGTGGATTTGTCTCTTTATACCAAGTCCTGTATTTCTTTAATCGGTATTAATAAAGCATTAATATACCTGTATTTCTTTAGTGGGTATTAATAAATCATTAATATAACAATGATGCAAGCAGATGCCAATAACAGATTGAAAATAATAATCAGAGAACAAAAAATAAAAAAAATTTTCTTTCAGATAGAATATTTATCTACTTCACCACTAAGCTCCCACATGATTTTGCTCAGATTTCTTTTAACAGAACTCTATATTTATATGTCAGTATCAGAACATGGTTAAAATCAATTTACAACTCTAAAAACACCCACACTGCTATAAGGCAACAGGCTGAGGACATTTCAAACAACTCCGCAATTACCATATTGGAGTATTACTTGTTAAGAAGTGTGATCTCAAATAACATCTTCTCCTTGGCTTGTGGATGTTTTTTTATGACTTATTAGTATGTGCATGTGACCTAATTTCTGATGTGACTGTCCACCTTTAGCATTTGGACCTTCAGCTTGTTTCCCCTTTGATAAATGGGTCCTCTGTCAAAATGACTTGCTGAAATTGGTGGAACACTTGTACTCTGTGTCTGTATATAAGGTTGAGTAATTGGGGGTCGTTGTTGGAGCTGTTAAAAGAGGAAACAGTGATGTGGGAGTCTATGTCCTGAGGGCATACAGTGCTCTGAGAGTTTATTGAAAATAGAAAAAAAATTAAATAAAACCAACACAAATCACAGGAACTGCACAGAGTAGATACAAATTGTTTATCCAGCAGATGGTATTCAGTGGCAGTGGCAGACACAAGGAGATGGAATTTTTAGTTTATCTGTTTTTGAACACAAGCCCAAAAGTTGTTGAGTTGTAGTAAGAGATTATCCATTCAAAATGACATTTCTACCAACTCCAAAGGATGGATCACTTTTCCTGCTGGGAGACAGAATGTGTTGGTGTGCACCAACAAAGCAAACCCAGAAATTTTGCTCTGAAAGAGACATTGCATCCCGTGGGCAACTGTTGCTTTCCAGCAAAGAGTATTTCACTCCTAAGGGATGGAGGAAGTACCTTGACCACGTATATACACTGTGCTCTGTCAGACCTGCTTTGGAGAAGTCCTTTCTTCATCTCTTGTTCCTTTGAGCAGCTGCCCCTGCACCCCAGAGCAGATGAGGGGCAGATCACTCACAATTATCCACAGGTTGTGCCTCAAGAAGTCAAGTGGAGTCTTACTCCACTGGTTAATGAAAGCTTTACCTCTCTTTGCCTGAAAAAGAATTAACACTCCTGGAGAGGCTGAAAATTTAATTTTGACATCATTGGAATAAAATAGGAAGATCTGGACGGTGGTTGGGGGGGCAGATATTTATTACCTTGTCCTTGCCAGAAAAGCTAAAGGATAATCTTTCTGGGCACTATTAGTGGTTGAGGTGAACTGAATTTATGACTCTTAGTCACTTGCTTATTTTGGAAGGGCATCTGAACCCATAGATATTGGAATGGAGTCCAAGACAACACTTCTGGCATTTAAATCTCATAATGAATCACAAACTGAGGATATGATTCAATGTCTTAAATTGCATTATCAGCTTTGTGACTCATGGTTAACGACACCAAGTCTGGCAGTGTTCTGAATGCTGCCTTCAACAACAACAGTTTTGGATCATTTTTCTGGTGGTCATGAGGTCAAGGTGGGGTGCACTGGGGTCACAGTGGTATGTTGTTGCAGTACGACCTGTGTGTGCAAAAGAAGTACAACACTTGCAAAAACACTGGCAAAGAGCTGTTCTCTCTAACTTTCAGCAACTGCTCCAAGCTACAGCAAGAGTTTCAAAATGAAATACCCTCAAAATACAGCATGCGTGCTATACTGTAGGTATACAATTTCAGATAATATTAAAAAGGCTTTTTATCCCTCTGTCTCTTCTACTTCTCAGGGTACATATTGGCAGAGAGGCAACACTTCAAGCTCTACTACTCTTTGCACCAGCATCTCGATAGAGGTATCCTGCCTTGCTAGACTGGCTTGTGTCCCTAATTCCAATATTGTGTGACTGGCAGGAACTGCAAGACAGACCAAATGGCAGTCCCTCAGGTCTGTGCTGCACCGCCAGCAATGACTGCACCAGCAGCAAGGCACTGGGGATCCGAGCTTTTAAAGCAGAGTTTTTTAACACAAGAAGAATTTAAACCCAAGAAAAATGGGATTTTGAAGCAAGAACGTTAATGAATGTGGGCACTCTGAATACACCTTGGAGGAACCTGAGGCCCAGAGGAAGAAAATAAGTGAACTATTCATAATATAGCCAAATTAAAGAAGTCTTTGAGTTCCCTGCACAATCCTCTTGCCAATTTGAGAGGAATTATGCTATACCCAGGGGTATCAAAGGCTGTACAGAGATCCAACCAAGAGCAAATACTCATTCCCTAGTTTTAGTTGCATATTTAGTTATCTTTACAACACTAACCACAGGAATGATTCCCTGGTCTCTCTGAGGACTACTCCACATTAAAACTATAAAGGATATTGTAAGTCAGGCATTGTAAAAAATGTCTCTGAAAGACTATGAACAGAAAGAAGTCAAAAGCAGCCCCTTTCTCGTGACTTTGTCTACAGATGCTGACAGACACGAAGTCATGCAAGCTGCTTTGCTGCAAGAAAGTCTCTGAGATTTTAAGGTCACAATTTGGGTAACATCATTCAGCAGAAGACAATGTGCTTCTAAACCTCCTTCTATGATTCACACAGTGAATAGTGCCACCCACATCTGTGTTTGACTGAACTGCCAAAACATTACAATCTGTGAAGAAAGCATCCTACTGAATTTAAGTGGGTGTCCTGCTTTGAGAGAGCACGTCCTTAGGACAAACACTCGAAGCTGGGGGAAGCCTAGGATGACTTGAAGTCTGGAGTGAATTGTGAGGGTGGAAGTTAAATCATTTACTCATTGCTGATTTCTGTTAAATACTAAAGGACACAAAGCAAATATGTGTGATAGCAGAGGACATGCAAATTTGCAAATTCTTCACCTCATGGTCACTGTTTCAATAGAAAGTCTGTTCTTTCAAGATGCAACAGACCTGGGTGCTGAGCCAGCAAAGCACGAACACACCTCATGGGTGGCTGATCTAGTGTGTTTTCTGATTGCTTAGCTGCTGGATTTTCTCACGAGTGTCCTTGTGCTTTCCTTTCATATGACCAGTGTGGCTCAACGAAGCCACAAAGCCAGAATAACATCTTCCTTCCAATCCTTCCCTAAAGCTCTGATCTCCTTACTAGGAGCTTGGTAGCAGTTAAGCTTCCCAATGCATGAGGGCTGTTCCTATCTCCACTGGTCAAATATTGGCTCATGATTTCCATGGGATCCTCCAGCTTCAGGGACCTATGTGTTATCTCTGTGATTGTAAATGCAATATGGCAGGAATCCCCAGTTTCTGCTCATAGCCAAGAAACTAAAATCACTCTTCAGGAAATGGCTCCTAAGCATAGTAGTAACAAAACTACCAATGGTGATGTAGTAACATTTTTATTTTGTAGAAAACACGAGCAAATTGTACCTATACCTCAAGCTGGCAGGAATCAGACCAGGTTGGATACAACGGGTAATCAAGCAACACCACTAGATTCTTAGGTTTTGTGTCAGGAATTGTTCTCATTTCTTTCTGCTCTGTTGTAAACCCCTCACTGATGCTCAGGCAACATTTAGAGTTTCTGTGTCTTGGGTGTGTTACATTTTTAGTGTAAAAGGAAGACATTTAGTCTCATCTTCTAACAAAATTACTTACTTTGTCCAAGCTGGTTAAAACTAGTTAAACCCCAAACAAGAGGTGCCACATGTTCAGCGCTTTCTCTGCAGCGAAGTGGTGTTCATTTTTCAGAAGCAGATAGAACAGATGGGCTTGGTGACAGCCTGACTCGGATACCCACTTTGAAACCTGTGCATGTGTCAGGAGTGGAATTTATTGTTTTGTACAGACAATTATTTTATATTTACACAGATACAAACCTTCAGATTGGGCTATACAGTCATAGTAACCAATTAGTATGGATATTGTGGGGCTGAGATTTTTTATGAAAAGAATCTCTTTTGCTATTTACACCACTAGCAATGGTGGAAATCTAGAAGTGACAAACTTTTGTAGGAAAAATCCCATGTATTCACTGGGATTCTCTTGCATCCCAGTTCTGGCATGTTTTTTCTTTCAACATTCATCTTCCCATTCCTAAAATGAGCAACCAGTCAACCTCACTTGTTTACTTAAACCCTTCTAATAGCACATTTCTAAACTAATGCTTGTCTTCAGCACAACAGTAACTAAAAAAACCTAATACCCAAACACAGTGAATACCCCCACTCCCAACCATCACAGGTAATTTGGGTTTTTTGCCCAGTTTATTCCAAGAAAAAGAGTGCTCAGATTAATTTTCCTTTCAGGAGAGATATAATAAAAAGAATATTAAAAAGCACTGCCACTGGACCACCGAAGGAGAACAAGAATATACTCTCATCTCCACTTGAAGTTCAACACTCTGACAGTAAGGTTTGATGTGGGACTAGCAGTGGTATTTCTCTCCTGGCTTTTCCATCTTGTTTAGTTCCCACCATTGAGATACAAACACACCTTTTAAACATATTTTCATTCTGAAGAGCTTAAAGCTGTCCTGTGGTATTTTATTTACCATCACACCAGTATTGTGTGTGGGTCCTTTCTCTCATTAAGATATATGGTATGAAAAGGAAATGCAAAGGAGAAAAACACAAAAATATTCTCACAGACTTTTCAGTTTTTCTAATGATTGTCCCAACCTGCCCCCAGGGAGCTCCAGGGAACATGATGCATCTATTGCTGTTGCTCTTTTGACCTCTGACACTCATCTCTTGCCCAATAAAATATGTCTCAAAGGACAGCATGGTGTCACAGCTGGTTTAGAACCTGAGAGAACCAGCTCTTTGCATAAACAGGCTCCATCTTCCCTTTGTCCTTTTAAGAAATGTACCCAAGGATATATTTTTATACAGTCTTATCTGCTAGTCAGTGCCCTCCACTTTGTGCAAAGCACAATACGGAGGGTCATTAACACAAGTGAAGGATGCCACATAATGTAATATCCTCCACTCAGCCACCTATTATATATACTTTTGTACTTGACTGAGCAGATTAGGTAAAGTACAATAATTTATAAAGAAAGAATTGAACACAAAGAAACTTATTTTATTTTGTATTTTCTGTGTTCTTCTCTCTGTCATGGATCTGCTCCCTCCTACTGCAGTGAAAAGGGTACAATAAAATTAATATTCTAAGCTGGGATTTTCAGAGCAGACTGTGGCAGTGAAGTGTCCAAAAGGCTCTAACATTCAGTGCGAGCTAAGTCTTTAACCTCTTTGAAAATTCTTAGCCCAAATCCATTACCGCCTACTTCAAAGAGATAATATTCACAATTCCAGAAGTAATTTTCCTAGCAGCATTTCATTATTTCATTCTCATTTCTGACAGACCCTTCCTCCCTAGACCCAAGCCCCCTGTTGAGGTACAAAACCAAATTGCTTCCACACCCTTTGTAATTCAGACCTCAGCTTTAGCTCTGATTCTTTTGAGGCATTTGTTTTTGTATTTAAGACACACAAGGATCTCTGTGTAGAAGAGACAAAATGGAACTCTACAATACTGCTTTTCCATCTCTATCTTGTCTCATCTGTCATTATGCCTCTTATAAATGGGTGTAACTGGTGCTTTATAAACAGATACCAATTCATCCAGATATTTTGACTCCTTACTGTGAGGAGTGAATTCCCATATTGTGTCTTTTGCTTATGGTCACTTCTCATATTTTGACAAGGATTAATTCACCAGTCTATACCCCGCTTTGTCAGCCTTTCCTTCTAAAACACAGTGCTACAGAAGTTGTGGCTTGTCACATTTTTTACTTCAGTCATTTATTCTAATTTTTCTTCCCCCACCCTCCCAATCATTTCACAAGACGACTTCATTGATTAAATGAATCAGGTACAGAAGATGTGATCTGACCCGAATTTTTGCAATTAACGATTCAAATAACCTAGCAGAAGGCAGGTTTTAATTGTGTTGAAAGTCAAAGGATGCTGTAGGAGCAAACCCTTACCGAGAATCTGCTACACTACATTGACACCTTGTGGCTGGTTCCTCATAATGCAAAGTATTCACCTAGACTAATGGGAATAAGAGGGAGTAAAATGTAAAACTTGTGGGGAAAATATTTCCATTTTAAGTACTCACAGTGAATGAGAGCCTGATAAAGGTGTCTAGGTTAAGCTCCATTTTAAATCTTAGTCCTACCCTGGTCCAAATTCAAGCATATATGTACTTCAGTGCTGAACATAGGGCCAAGACCTATACATTTCCCATTTTCACTACAATTGGATCTCTACGGGATTCATCCTTGAAGTGTGTGCCCTGAGCATACCTCAGACTGCCCCCCTCCCATGGACATGTTGTACTTCAGCTTCCATGCTAAAGACAGTGGGATAAAGAATGAACAGCTTTTGTTGCAATGGCACCTGCTGCCAAAATAGAATGAGATTAAAATTATATTTGCAGAAGGAAATGCAAACTTTAAAGTATATGCGTGTGAGATAACACTGTGGAAAGGTCAAACAGAATGAAGATGCTGCATCAGAGCAATCTTTTTACTGCCAGCCCAATGGAGAGGAAATGGCACAAAGGAGGAAGCCCATTTAGAACAGGCAGATGGGCTGTGACATAAAGCCGAGACGGCTCATCTGCTCAATATGTAATCATTGTGTTTGAAACCATTTTCATACAATCTTCCTGAATAACACGTAACTACCACATAGGAAAGCAAATGCTAATAAAGGGAAGGATTTGAAAAGGATTCAGATAAATCAGTTACAAGCCATGCTCTGGCCAGCAGACAGGGAATTACTGAGCAACATACAATGATTTCTCAGGAAGGCTAACTGTCATAGGAGCCCTTTAGACAAATAATCAAATAACAATGCTAAATCTCACAAATAAATGACCCTTCTCCAAAGACCATAGAACCTGCTTTGGTTCATTCCCTTACAAACCTGGACACTCCCTCTATCAGTCAATGCCAACTCTGAAGTTAATTATTTCAGTGAAGAACCATACCTGAAACATGACTTTGGCCTTCTGTGGGCAAATACTCTTCCACAAAATAAGGGCTCGTTAGCCAGTTCTGAGAAAGAGGGAACTGGGTATCGGCTTATTTTGTCCTCAGAATAACAGGAGGAGGCTGCTTGTGGGCCCTGCTGCCACCCTGGCAGGTGAATCAGACTGAGCCATGACTGGAAAGGGCATTCACACCGGGAGCTGAAGCGATGCTTTAGTGTCTCTGGGGACCTTGGAGAGATCCCACATGCCTTTGGGCAAAAATGCCTGAGTTGCAAGCCTGATGGCAGGGGCTTGCGGGCTGTGGAGGTGTCCAAAGAAGCGGGACAGGAGGAGAGCAGCTATTCTATGCCTGTTGTCCTCAGGGTCTATGAAATTTCCCAGGGATTTTAATTTTTAAATGTACTAAACCAGAGTGACTAAGAAACATGTTCAAGGCCACATAGAAAGTCTCTGGTAGGAAATTGAAACATATCAAGTTAATGCTCTAAACACAACCAAAGTTTCCTTTTCCTTTCTTATTATTCCCCCCAAAGAACCTATAAAACCTCTTCACTCTCTTTTAAATCCCTGCCTTTCTACCCTTCAGAATCCTGCCCAAACACCTTCCTGCCTACCACATATTCTCACATTCCTTCTGCTCTGCTCTTCAGATAACTGCTGAGCACAGCAGCTGCCTGGATGATAGCCATCAACCCAGCCCTCTCTGCTCTGTGGATTACACAGCTCTTGCAAGGAATACATACTGACTCATGAAAATGATAACAGATGTGAAAAAGATCACAACTTCACCACCTGTTGCTAGTGTAATGGATTTAATTAGTGGCAGACAGCTTGAATTATTTTGAGGTCTTTCACAAAAGGAAGATTTTTTTTTTTCCCCCCTGTGGGAAATAGTTGTTGAGAAAATTGTGGTTCCATAAAGGCAATTCGCTACAGGGGACAACCCTGTGCCATGAAACCCTCTGGTTCCTTACAGATTCCTGCCTGCCAGGAATTTTCCCTTGCACCATTCTCTAATGTGTTAATTATTTCTTTGCCTAATTGACCTGATGAATTTATCTCAGTTATATACTTTCAAACTGTCCATAAACCGACCGCAGTTTTGGCAGTTGCTTTGCCCACCGTGCTGGTATTCACCCTTATACTGACCTGTGTTTTTGCTGCCATCGTTCACACCAAAGAGAAAGAGGGGTAAAGCTCAAGCCATGCTTACTCCAGGTCCTCATGGCAACTGGAAAGGTAACTGTAAATACATCCTATGGGGGCATTTTTTCATTCCAGATCTGACATTGTTTAATGACATAATTTCTACTTAACATCTATATGGATATCTGAAAATTTCTGTATTGCTACTAATAAATGTGAGACAAAGGATTTAATTGAGCACTAGTATGTTTGAGCTAAATTGTATCCTCAGCACGTGCTTCAGGCTGAGACAGCAGGAATGAATATCCTCATTTATAGCATGATTTCTGCTGAGTAGTTGAGTTCAAGAGGTTGAACTGAGCTTCTTGATTAGGGACTGACCTACTAGCATCCATTCAGAGAAGGTAGAGGGCAAGCAGGAAAAGTAAGCTCTTGTGCTAAGTGCTCTATTCACTGGTGAGAGGATTTGGTCTAAGACTTGGACCTGTTGGTAGAAAATTTTAACTGAGTCCTTTGCTATCTGCATCAACTGAAAAAATCAATGTGGGCACCCATGGTTCCTCTCTGATTAGGAAAAAAAAAAGAATAAGGCAACCCCTGTGCCCACAATAAAGCTCTACTTTCTACATGTTATAGCAAAAAGGTTCAAGGAGGCATCTAGTGAAAGCAGCCAACATGAAATGGACAACTGTAGGAATGTTTGTCACACTGAAGAATACCACTGTGTAAATAATCATCTCAAAACACCACTGAAGATACACTGTCAGTTTACAGTGTACTTGTTTAGTGAAGTGAGAACTGTTGGAAGAGCAGGCAGTGGCAGAAACCTGTGACCCTGGAGACAACGAGGAAGGGAAACAGGGAACCAGCTAAATGGCAGCACTAATGGCCTTGTCTCAGCAAGCAACTAAAGCAGGTAAATACATGTTGAATCACAACACATGTACTTTTGAATTGTTGCCAAATAAGAGCTAGAAGAAAGAGAGAAAACAAAACCAAATGGGAGAAAAGGAATGGGAAGACATAATGTAAAGTTGTAGTCTTCCTCCCACTTTCAGTTTTTCTCTCCAACCCAAAATTTCTGCATAGAGCAGTGTATTTCATTTTCATCACCATCATTGTCAACTACACTGGAAGGTCATTTGTTCCATCATTATCAGCATTGCCTTATTGACTGCAGTATGCAGCTCAGCTTTTGCTGGTCTTTTGCCTAGCAAGCTCTTCCCAGTCCTAATTTTTGTCATTATAGGGCCATTGGTAATTCTTTTGTGTAGTTAAAAAAAAAAAAGAAAAGAGAGAAAGAGAGAGAGGGAGATGAAGAGAAGAAATATAGACTGAAAAAAAGAAAAGAGGCTTCTTTAAATTCAGCTATCTGCTCTTCAGGAAGCTGATCACTCCTCCTGAAAAGAGGTATCAGGGGTTGCTTAGCAATAGAAAGATGGCATCCTGCCTGTCAGATGGCCCTTTTCAGATAATTTCCCAAATAAGCACAATAATTGCAGGGAAGCATCTTATGTGGCTGCCTTCTCCCTTGCAATGTCTAGGTTAACACAAGGAGAAATCCTGTGCTTCAGCTACTGAAGCTGCTGCCATCTCTTTTCTGGGGAATTAAAATGCAACAATACATGATATTGCTTTACCTAGCATCTTCTTCAGCTAACATTGTTTTTAAAATAGTATAGACATATTTAGGAATGGCTGTCATCTGTCCAGACATAAAAGTACATAAAATAAATGTTTCACTAATGATCAGGAACAAAAGTTACTGCTTCTTGGGAAAGAGAGGTTATTAAAAGTCTAATTTCCCTACGCAAGAGCACACCATGGTACGAAAAGACAGTAATGGGAAGACCTACACGTGAGCATACGTGTGTCTATGTGTGTGTTTAGGAATTTTTGTACTTCCAAGTTGCGCCTGCTCATGATTTTGCTGTCACTGTTGCAGCCTCCTTAATTTTATTTATTTTTTCCTCGTTGTAACCACAGGGACAGAGAGCAAACCCCAGTTCCTTCTCAGACCTGCATTTCTGCATGTGGCCATGCGGTGGCACAGAAGACCAGGAATCTGTAGACTCACAAGGCATGTGGTGATTTTGAGCCAGCGCTCGGCTCAGGTGCGAGCTCGGCACATGACATCCCTCACCTTGGTGCCTGCGCTGGTGCTCTTTTTCCCTTTCCCTTTCCCTTTCCCTTTCCCTTTCCCTTTCCCTTTCTCTTTCCCTTTCCCTTTCCCTTTCCCTTTTCTCCCCTCGTGTGTGTTATCTGCCCCGTGCCGCTGATGTCCACACTGCTGACCCCCGGCAGGACAGGCGATACCCACGCAGGCAGATCTGACTGACCTGCACCCCTGAGTGCTTCCACTGGGGTGTTTCTCGCTGCGCTAGCAGCAACTGCGGCAGTTTTGGCAGGCCTGCAAAGCCTAATGCCTGCTCTGGGAAATGGCAGTAATTTCTTCCCTCGCCTGGGAAGGCTCAGAGTGCTCTGTGTACTGCTGTATGAGCTGTGCAGGTATTGCTTCCATTAACCAGGCTGCTGCACTCAGAACACCCATTTCACACCCGAGGAGAGGAGGTCTACAGGTACCCACTGGTAGTTCTCGGTACACGGTGAAACCGTCCTCAGGGCAGATCCTCATTGCGTGTCAGAGGGAGGTGAGGAGGGCGGTGTGGTCACCGTTGTGTCCCTCACAGGCATCCTGGAGAGAGCAGAAATGCTGCAGCTGCAGCATCCTAGTGCACTTGCAGCACTAGTGAAGTCCCTGTGAGCATATAAATGAAAAATGAGTCCATTGTGTGCAGCCCATGCTGAGAAGATCATGCTTGCTGTACTCCAAGGGATATTACACCTCATACTCGGACCATTTCTACTGCAGAAACCATTTCTTCCCTTGGGTGTTCCCTGACAGCAGAGAAGGAGAAGGGTAAGAGCCTGTGTCAGGATACTTTATGGCTTTGGCTGAATTTTATTTCAGGTTTTCATATCTCCTCAGGGTGAACGAAGCAGGTCCAATTTTAGAATTAATTTTTAGTTTCGAAGTTGAGTTTCCTTCCCGTTTTCCTAACTCCAAGATTTAGAAGGGTCCTAAAACTGCAAGCCAAATTCAAAGGAAAAAAGATGAAAAGAGGTGTTAAATTCTGACCTCATCCACTGCCAACCATCACTCCTCCTGCCTCTTCCTTTAAGCAAGAGGAGACAGACAGGAGTTTATTCTGAAGGCACAGATATATCATTTGTAGAGCATAGTAATAAACAAATAAGGCTTTGGAGTTGTTTATTCTAGTCCAAAGACTGATAAAAGATGTAACTACACGAGCAGCGGGTTCAAATTACCCCTAATGATTACCCCAATGCCAGGCCCTTCATGCCTCTACAGTTAAACCCCTGTGCTCAGCGACACCACACACATCCCATCCTGTGGAGCCAGGCACGGGAAGGCGCAGGTGAGGACACACGGACCCTCCAGGTGGCGATACAGCCGTGTTTTCCTGTGTTTCTTATCTGAATTTGACAGCAAGAGCTGATGATTTAAAATTTATATGTAAACATTGCACTTCTTTACAGTATTTATTTATAGTGACAACTATTCAATGTATGTATATACATCTATTTAAAACATATGTCCTTGTGTCTATACATAGATACCCACACCTACTTCTCACTGTAGTTATGCAAGCTACATATCTGCGTTCTGCTCTGCTCTGCCTGGGCAGAACTCTGCTGCAGATGAATGAGAAAGATGCCCCGATGGGAAGGAACGAAGAGGGATGACAGCAGTTTAATTTCTAATGAAGTAATCCATCACGATTAACTTCTGACATTGAAGCAGTCGTGTTTAATCTCTGCTGAGTGTCTGATCCAAAGATAACTGCAGTCGGGGAGAACTGATCCAGACTGGGTGCTCCAGCGGAGATGGTGCTCCAGTGTGTTTGCAGTAGGGACTCCTGTGGGTGCATGGGGTGGCCTTCCTTCCCTCACCATTCTCCATGCTGGTTTCCAGCCAGCTCCAGGGCAGGAAAACAGGGAGGCAGGTTAAAGGGAAATCTAGTTGTGACAACAAATTAAAAAGAGGCTTCTCCTTGCCTCCTGCTACTTGTAAAATATAAAAGAGTGAGCTGAAAGCAGGTGTAGCACTACTGGACTCAAAGAAACACAGAGTTTAAATCAAGTTGTTCCTCTGCAGTGAGCAGTTTGTCTTGGCTGTACTCACATTGCATTCTAGATCCAACAGCAATGTAAGATACATCAACTGCAGTTTGGATTAGGAAAAATGAGTGACTGACAAAACATTCACATTATGAGTTTCCTCCTTCGTATAACCTGAAATGGCATAGTTAACAGCTTATTTGCCTCAGGATGCCGTTTGGACTTTGACATGTCTTCGGGCTGACTGTCACCCCCAGTGCACTAGGCTTTACATTTGCTGTTCTGAATCTCACATTTCTGCAGACCCCTCAGACTCACCATTCCTGTGGCACATGCTGGTTGACGAGCAGCCAACGCAACATGAGACACTTTTGGTAGAATATGCCATTTTCTTTGATGAATCAATAAATTATATAGCTGACCTAATATCTTTGAATATTAGAAGTGGAGTTTCAGCCTGAACATGAAATGTAAATCAGTGGTTGAAAAAATATTCCAAAATAGCACCACAGAATCCAGATGAAATGAGTTAATGTATAATTCAAACTGTATAGCTAGGAGCAACATTTCTATTTCAATACTATGAATGTTTCTAAATCAAAACTAGGTTCTGATGTCTGACTTCTTTTTCTTTGAGCCTATTTTTTTTGTTGTTGTTGGAGATATGAATGGCAATTAAAAGCAACAGTGAATTATGAAGTTATTAAGACCTGATATTAAAAATTAAATAATGGAAGTCCTGTGATTTATGTTACTGAGCTCCTAGGGCACATTTAAAGCAAACTCACTAAGAAATTCATGCTACTTCCCTGTCAGCCATTTTATTCAATACAAACCTCATTTGCTGAACATAGCTTACCAGGTTCCAGTTAATACTCAGCTTTAAATTTAGTTTGCGGTACGGGTCAATATAGTAACTTTTGAGAATTATGTTGTTAGTGGCCTCAGGTGGAAAACTATGTTAGAACCTGATAAAGGTTAGTATTTTATCCTGCAGAAAGAAAAGTAATGTGTTTTGGGTGGGCTCTTCAAAGTGAGAGGTTATTTTTGAGGAGTAGCATAGTCCGTTTATGCAGCCTTTTTTGGAAGCCTAACAGGACCCACTTTCTGTTATTTATTCATGAAAGATTCAGGTGTAGCACGATGATATTTTTCTCAGGCCTTGACACCATCCATCAATAAAGAAAGAAGATTTAAATTACTCAGCAGCATGGAGACAAGGGCAATGACTGAATATCATCCCACCTCAACAGGCAAGCAGATCACTTTCTGTATGCTGATACAAATGGCATGGATAGTTTGTTCCTTGAAATGCCATGATGAAGACAGTTTGTTTGTTTTTTGTTTGTTTGGTTTTTTCTGGGACTGTAGAAAATCAAAATAAAGCAAATGCATGTTTTCTTTTAGCTCATATTGAAACTCTAGGGGGCAGGTTTATAAACTGCTGGAAAGCCTTCAGCACCAGAGGGATTTAATTGATAGAGGCCTCATTTCTCACCTTCAATAAATTACAAAAAAAATGATGTTAAAATCAGATTTTTGAACTGTCACTGCTCCCCACGGGGACAGACAGGCTGTAGATAGACCGAAGGTATGTAGGGACCAGCATTCAACTTGCATCAAATGAACCAAAAAACTGCAGGAGCAAAAAACGCTTCTTCATTACCTACAACCTTCTCCTTTTCCTTCCAAAAAAGCAGCAACTCCAAAGGACTGGCTAATCAGGCATGTATTGCAAATTATCATTGTTGCAATCACTTTAGTCCCTTTTCCTTCTTTAGACTTTCAAAATAAAATCAGATCAGTCTGCAACCAGATAGCAAAGCCTAGATAAGGAGATGGCTTCACAGAGAATAGGATGCATACCAATGCTGGTGTTGCTGGAATTGAAACTGATTATATCTTATCAGGCATCATTATTATACGTCTTTTTCTCATGGAAGGGATATTTTATCTCAGAGTGCTGTGCAGCTAGTGTTTTGAGGTTTTCACATAAACATCTATTTAAAGGAGAAGCTAACAGGTCAAACTGCTCCTTACTGCAAAAGAGAAAGCACTGAGGTCCAGCAGTAAAACTGAGGATATATACTGACCCAGGCAAGAAATTGGTGAAAATCAGTCAGAGCAAATTAAAAAAAGAGAGAACCGTGGCTTGCCCTGTGTATCTGGTAGCTCACACGTCATTAGGTTCTGTCCACATGCACCTCGAGAAGGGGAAATTGGACTTGTTGACACAGAGGAGTGACTGAAGTTTACAAAACAAATATATATTTGTTGTAAAGCCTTGCTGCTCGTCCTTTAACAAAGCAATCATTTGGCCGTGACTGGTACTTACTACATAAAAGATAATCTTCCTGCTACTCTGTTTGCCTGTTCATTGCTCTTCTCACCCAGCTGTTGTTTCACCTACAAGCATTTTGAAGCAAGCATGACATCTTTGGATGATGTACTTTGAAAAGATTCGGGTGTTGTGAAGCCCAGGGGCCCAAAGGAAACGTTTATGCAATAATAAAACATAGTGACAAAACATAGAAGTGCAGTCACAAAATGTTAAGGACAAACAGAACAGCCTGAACTATTTCCTTCTGATTTCCTGGTTCTGATGGTCCCAAATGTACTAATCTCTGGGAGATTGCTTGCATAGGACTGAGAGCTGATCCAGAGCCAGTCACCAGCAGCTGTGTAGGAAGTCTATCTTGTGTACATTTGAGATAATGAAACAATAGATAACTTTTTATTTTATTTTCCTTAATTAAGCCAGAGTCCTGGAGATTCATCCTCTTGAGCTTCTCCATTAAAATCCTGCCATAGGATTTGCCTAGATAAATCCTTAATTATTATATCTTATTGACTTTACATTGCTTGCTGAGTGCATTTGTATCGACAATTTGGAGTTGTAGCTGGAAACTTGGAATCCGGGAAGTTAAAAAAAAAAAAAAAAAGGTGCACCAGGGAGGCAACATTTCCTTTATCATGTTTGGAGTTTTAGCTCAGAGAGGTGGAGTAATGGAGTCATCAACCTTCTTTGCATTGTCTACTAGAAGTTAAATCTACCAGGAGGTGACCAAACCATAGATAGAGAGGAAAAAGCAATGTTCTCATAAATTTTGTTATTTAAAAGGAGTATGACTACTAGCATAGGAATTAAAAGTGCTCCAAACAAACGTATCTTTGAAGGTCTGAAGCCTGCACCAACCCTGAGGATACATGTTATTGCTTTTATTGTTCTTTCTAATAATATTACTGGAGAAGTAAATAATCTAGGATGATACTAATGAGAAATTATAGCAGAGATTGTGGGTCTAGAAGTATTGCTGTCATATAGGATCTATGCTGCATATTAAAAAAGCACCAGAAGTTTTCCTAAAAGCATTGATTTAATTATTGTTTCATTTTGCTACAATATCATACCTTTATGGTTTTTTAAGGATACTTTGTTTCCTCCTGCTAATTTCCCGCGTTTTTCTGTCCTCAGATCTTGTTTGTTGGCTGGTTTTGCTCTAATCTAATCTGACTAAGCTGTTCTCTGTCCATTCATACTCCAATTACCTTGCTAGACATGCCCTTTGAAGCAAAGCATCTTTGCCTACCAGAACTCCACTGTTGCACTTCGTTTGCCCGTCAGTGCCACAGTTTGCTTTCTGTTTAAAGTCTCAGTTCTCCCCCTGAGAAAATCTTAATGGATTTGGTGACAGGCTGCTCCTCACCAGACAGGCGAGACCTGCAGAAGTAAAGCTTAATAATATTCTGTTGTTCTTTTCCATAGTGTTTGAGCAGAACTAAAGCGCAGGGATAGAGGTTCATGTATTTGCTCAAAAATCATTCCTGATAAAGTAAAATAATGGAAACATTATCTTTCATTTATAAATGGAAGTTCTGTTATCCTGGCTTTGGGAGCTTTGATCTCCTGCGCAAGTGACTTTACAGTTGTGAGCGACTTTCAGTAGCAGCAAATTGCCCTTGTGCTGTAAGAGATACCGAGATTATCAGGTAGATGCTGCTAGATAGCCAGAAATAATGTCAAATGGTGGCCACACTGTGCCAGTCTTTCTCAACTGCATACACATTAAGTCTGCCACTAGTCGTGGCAACATGTTGCTGATCTGGGCTTCAGTTTGTATCAACACCTCATGCACAGGTGGTTTTGCAGGCTGCTTTCTTTAACCTAAATGTTAATAGTTACAGAATGGGAATATTTGTCATGGTAACAACTCTTTTGACAATCTGAAGGAGCAACAGTGTTATAAATAAGACAGCTTCTATGGTGAGGTATGCAGATTTTACAGTCCTTTTTCAGGATTTCAAACTGGTGAGTAAACATATTCCATGAGAAAACCTAGCTGAGGAAGCATTGGATCAAGCAGCTCCACTGTGAAAGGTACTTCATGACTGATGAGCATTGCAGGAACTCTTCTTAAAAAGTTTTAATTGACTAGATGTGAATTAATTTTATATTACAGCTACAGATATAGCTGTCTAATATCCAGTGGTAGCCCAAAGATCACTGAAAGTATAATTTTTAAATGTAATAGTTGTAGAACCTATTCATACATAGTAAAGACTAACTCAAATATAGTTCATGGTTGTTTTGTTGTGTGGAGATGACCACTAAAATAACATGTGTGTCATCCACAGCTGAGTTAGTAAAGTGCAGCAAGGGAGAGAAAAGAAAATTAATTTCTAGAATTTTGGTAGTGGCTTGTGCTCTGCTTGCCTGCTGAGATTTTCAGCCTCACAAAGAGCTGGATTAATACCCTGAGGGTCCTGTCTTCCCCTTAGTGGAAATGCTTCAGTGACATTTTGCATTCCTTTGGAAAGATGACACACAGTCATCTTTGAAAATACTATCTCTGAAAATATAGAAAACTCTATTTAGCTACTAAGTACTTTTATGGAGATTAATAATCCAGTTAATAAAAGTACCTGTGGCAATTTTCTGTCAGACAGAACATTTTAATCCTCTTAATCCCCTGTAGTCAGATGGTTAGTTGTGCTAAGCATGAATTCCATCACAATTCACTCACAGCACTAGGTGTTTTCAGGTGTAGTATGTCCTTGTTAGAGTTTACGGGATCTCTGTGATAGGACTAGTGCCCAAACTGCCATGCTGAGACAAAGAAAAACAAATCTCCTTAAGGAAAAATAAAACAATAGATTTCCTCTAGGGAAGATACATTTGTTTCATTTCAAAGAAAGTCATGCTTCAGTTATCTTCCTGATGCTGAACAGGTCTGTCCCTGGTTCAAATTTATCCTTGACATTGTAGGTGACCTGTTGATGACACGGGAGAAGAAAAAGAACTTAATGTTGTTATGGAGAACACAATGTACCACAGGGAAACATGCTGAACTATCGGCTCTTCCAACTGAGCAATCAGGGTTGCTGTCAGAGGTGTCTATGAGAAAAATTCACAGTATGAAGGGGGAAAAAAGTGTGCAGGACTTCATGGTTTGCTCTGTGAGAATGAAAACAAGAGAGTGGAGAATTCAGCTCAGAGTAAAGTCCTTATTTGCAGTGCTGTTAGGGTGTGCATCCAGCAGTGGCTGAGCACTGCCTTGTACCCCAAGGGTGTGGGCTTCGGTTCTGTTCACTTCTAAGGCAACTTCACACCCACACAGAAACCTGCTGGTGATTTGAAACATCATGACTTGGAACAAAATTTTAAATTAAATTTTATTTTTTAATGTAAAATTCTATTTTAAAATTCACATCTCATCACTCAACACAACACAACAAGAACAGAGAAGGAAAATGCATAATTTCTTTAGAAGAAGGAAAAAAACTTTTAAAATTAGCATTGCTATCAAGAAAATTGTTGCTCTGTGGCAGTAGGTACTGCTTCTTTGCCTAGAAAGTACTCTGAAAAGTCCTGTGTTATGGTTATGACATTTCCCTTTCCCCTTTACTTAGGGGCTCGATATCCAGAATATCATGAAATACATGCATCTTATAAAATGGTTGTTGCTATGGAGACTTCATCTATTTAATTGGAGAAAAAATAGCTGAATAAGCTTTCATTTACAAGCCCACAAGAGGTGCTTTGATAGCCTTAACTCAAGGAATGTTTTCTGTTCCTTCGCTGCCCTTCTACTTCCTATTTTAGTTTTGTTACATATTCACAAAACAAACATTTCCACTTAATTTGCTATCCTGTTTCTGTCTGAATTTGAACAGAAAACGTTTTTAGGAAATCCAGAATGAAGATTTTTACTTGAGCTAAGAATGGTGGCCTTTATACATTTCTTGTTACAATAGCAATAATGTCTGAATGGGCTGCATTTTGTGCTTTAACCAGGATAAATTGGTACCCTGAGCACACACAGCAATAGTAGGACTGCAGAAGAGAAGCCTGTACTCCTCAGCTGTGACCAATTATTCTTCCTTACAAATGCCTTCAATGTCTCAGACCGATCTGCTGAGTCTGGGGTAAGTGAATTTACTGCTTTTTAAAGATACCCCAACAACTCTTTCTCATTTACACATAGATGAGACAGAATAGCTGGGTTGAAGTTAAATGGAGTTCTTCCAAAGTCTCAGCTCCAACCTGTTTGTTTTTGTGGAAGAGAAGTCTGTGCACATTTAACTTTTGCAAGAACAGTTGTGTAAATAAGCCAGAACCACCAGCTAGGTTTATGCTTTCATGAGTTTCTGAATGTTTTTAAACCTGAGCTGATTCAACCTCCCCAGTTTGCATTTCTTCCTTTCAGAAAAGTGTCAAATATATTCCTTCAGTAACCTCTAGAAACCAAACTTTCTTTCAGAGATTTCAGCAGAAATTCTGTTTCCCGACAACTGCGACACATGAGGCTCGGTAGAGTTCTGCTTCTCCCCTAACCAGGAGTGTGCCCTCCTAGAACAGTTGATAACTGCAGCACAGATGAGGGAGGAGACAAACTTCAGCGGAGTGACAGAAAGAGGTCTGGTCTGGATCGCAAACTCTCCAACACTGAGCGCGGTAAATTACTCCAGCCCTGATGCAGCCTCTGGATGGATGGCTGATGGGGTAAAGTGAGGGCCCAGCCATATGGCAAAGCCTGATGACCATATGTTCTACCACATGCTTTAATATTGCCCGTAAATTTCCTTAATAAATTAATACTAATTCACAGGGATATCTTACAGTATCGAAACACAGATTTAATCAGTGTATTGGCTGATTTTCCTCACTGCTATTTTCAGTCCCTGGATTATTTTTTTCCAAACCCACCTGTAATTCTACAGAATAAAATAGCAGTATTTGTACAAACACATAAATCTGAGATAACTGAATTTCAATGTGCTTAAAAATACTCAAATATGCCTAAAAGTAATTCACAGGTGTCACAGAAGCAGAATATTCACTTGGCGGTTCCTGAATGTCTGTGAGACTTCTGACGTTTGTTCAGTTCCTCTGTGATCTCTTCATTTAATTTTCAACAATTGCTTTAATTGCTTAACATTTAACACAGGAAAAAAAAATCTATGAAATCTAACTAATGTGTATTGTATCAGAAGATGGATCATAGCTTTTAGACAGGATTTTTTGTCTTGGAAACAACCAACTTTCTTGATGAAGTCAATGACAATTCTAGAATTGATGCATCAACGTAGAGGAAGCTACAGCAAGTACGGAAATTAATAGTGAGCCTTAGAAGCAATTGTGAGGAGGTAGAAGAGTTGTTGAAAGCCTTTATGTGGCTTTACTTGTAAAGGACTCTGCCACTGAGCAAACTTGCAGGTTGTTCTGGTGCTGTATCAATGCCAATAAAGTTTTAAATCCCCAGAAAATGACTATCAATGTATCCTGATGGCTGTGCCTTTAGAATGACTACAAATTAATTAAAAATCCTTGCCTTATCCACTAAAATCCAGTCCTTGCAGGACTGGTGCCCCAATCAGTTTGGGAATGGGGAAAAAGGTTGCAACACAGGAACTCACCCAGGGAAAACCAGGCTTGAGGTACTTTCTGCATGCTGAGATTCCCCAGTCAAAGAAAATGTTGCTCCGGAACCCACCAGTTCATTTCTGTCTTTCAGGGGTTTTGAGAGCTGCATACATTCCCTGGGGCTGTGAGGGCGCTGTTGTGTTGAATATTCCATTAGATTCTGCTGGATTCCCTCATGGTGTGCTGGAAGGAGTAGATCTTTCTTATTGTTCTGTGTTTGTGTTTTTTTTGTAAAGAAATCCAAAACTCAAGTGGGAATTATGCTTCCCACTGTACCATCATGGGAACCTGTTGATGCACGTAGATGAGCGTTGGGATAAAGGATAATAAATGTAAATAAACAGTGATTGAATAAAAAGCATACATCAGCTATTCTGCATGGACTTCCAGAGCAGTTTCATCTGTCTTTCATGAAGGGTCCCTTGTGCCCAAGTGGGTTCATCCGTGTCTTCAAGAGCCTGAACTGCACTGGAGGTTCGTGCTGTGGTTCTGCACTGATTTCCCGCAGCACATGCACTCCAAATGAGGCTATGAAAAAAAGAAAGTTTGAAAATAAGTCTGACTTCTAGTAGTGTTTCAGGTAGATTTATGGGGTGAGGAAAATGTCTTTTTTAAATTTTTAGCAGACTAAAGCCAATAAATTAAATGCTTTACATCTAGTCTACTATTATGGTATCTCTTTTTACAAATATACTAGTTTTTAGCCAGAGTTATCCTTTTTACTTGATAACTTGTCCATTCTAGGGACACTGAGGAAAAAGAATGGCAATATTTGGATCATTTATCCTCTAATAGTAATGTGAAATTTTGTAGAAAAATAGTATTAACAGAGACTGTAAGTTCTGCAGCTCAAATCCATCTCCATGGTCTTCACTTTGCCCTTGCTCCTGGGCTCTGTGCAGCTGTCATGGGGAGTCAGGAGCTGAATTGACATTTTCTCTACCTAAAACTTGATTTTTATTTGCATTTTAAAATATTCATAGCAAAAACTGCACAAACTACCAAAAAGAAAAAAAAAAGTGCAACTACTAATTCTCAGCTTCAAATAACAATGTTTATTCCTAATTAAGACAAATTTTAACGGTATAGCACACTGGTTTAAAGGACTGCAGTTACAGATCTATTTCCAGATTCCTATTTTAGGACTCAATGCCAGATGTTAAGTGCTTTGCTCTATTTTAAGAATTTAGATAGTCTTGTTGTCTTCAAATGAGTCTACTCTTGTGTTTAAAGCCCTGGATAAATCAGGCCGATATTAAACAATTTGCATTATGTATAAGGAAACTCTCAGGACTTGTACTATTATGTCTTGTGGAAATATTTAAATCAATGTCAACCAGACCCACAGCTTAATACCTGTGTAATACACAGAGCTTTACAGAGCAATAGAAGTTCATTTAAGCTACATATATGATAATAACCTGGAATAACAGTTCCAAAAGATTATTTATCAATATAAGTCTAATGGATATTTTATTTGAAACTGGTAGCGGTATTAATAGTTTTGCAGTATTTTATGTCACCAGGCAAAATGAGTTTTAGTGAACTGTTACCTGCTTTCAAAAGGACTCTTGCAATGTGCAAGCAGACTGTGTGCAGATTTTCAACCTTTTACTTTTTTTCCTAGGATAGATTTCATGGGTTGTCTGGACTGTGCAAGGTGCGGCATCAACAAAGGTCTAGTCTAACACATCTTTCCTTGTTTGCAAGCTTGGATATCTGTTTAAGGTCTGAGCATACCACTTTTGCTAACTAAACACTTCAAAATACACAACAACTAGATTTTCTTGCATTACCTGGCCCTGCAACAGGGAAATTTATTAGCATTTCTTTTCACTAGACAGTTAAGCAAAGCCTGGCACTCACGTTATTCCTCTTCAGTAAGGTTAACCTCAGTGAAAGGCCATACAGGAAGGTAACATTAAGATCAGTGGTAACATGGCAATTACTTATGTCTCTGTGGCAATTCACGTGGTTCATCTCTCTTTATACTCTAGTAAAATTGCAGTTATATACCCCTTCCCCTTTAATGGTTAGACAAATGGCTCGTGCTTTATGGGATTGATAGAAGAGGAGCTGTAGGAGTGAGTGGAAGATTAAAGACATTCAAATCATGTCTGTCTTTGGCTTGTCATGGAAATAGCTGGTGGTGCTGATTCAAGATCCAGTGCTCCCAAAAGCAGAGAATTTAAATGGAAAATGTCACTGTAGTACTCATAGCTAATGGCTTTTGAGCATAGAAACACCTCAAGTTAAGAGATTCTTTAGCACCACTCAAGGCAATCTGGCAGTAAAGAGAAATCCATACCATGAAACAAAATTACTATAATTTTATATCTCCAAAGGTACCTCCAAGACTTACAGTATTCTATTAATTTGATTTTGTTCTTGGTACGTCTGTTGCATGGCTTTTATTCACTTCTCATTAAAATGTTCCATTTGAGGCAGATATTTTTTTCACAACTGAGGAACAATGGACTTAGAGCAGCACGTTGAATTTTGATCTCCTCAAAATGGTGGAAAAGAACAAACTGACAGAAATAAGTTCCATCCATCTCCATTTCCTACAATTCTGTGAACTACTAAGCATAAGCACTTGTTGACATTTGCTAACATCAGTGTGAAATCTGAAAGAGTAAAATATTTACCTTTGCTGCAATAATTTCCACTAACAGTTTGGCAGCCATGTCTGTAATGAAGAATGCTTTTGAAATAAAATAGCACTGCAATCTTTTCTCTAGCTGCAATAAGATTTGGCTGGAGCTGTAACAGCTTCAGGAGGAGAACCTTTAAGTTCAAAGAATAGATAAGCCTGTAAGGATGTTCTGTGCATCCAAACTGCTTTAGAGCCAGTCAGCTCTGTGCGAGGTTTTTATAGAATGTGCCAAGCCATTATATATTCCAGAGAAAACTGATGGTGCCAACAAGCCCTTGCTTCGCTTCACTGGTCTATTCCACTTAAAATACATAGCGACATGGTACTCATCCTTGATAGGAGCTTGCCAAAGCTGGGGTTTGTTATGGCAATACTCAGGACACCCTTCGGCTGTAAGTTCAATAACAATGACACTATTTGAAAAGTTGTTTATACTTCTCAAGTTTGTATCTAAAACATACCCAGTATTCACTGTGCCCCTGGGCTCTTCAGTACTCAAACATCTTGACTGATCAAGTGAAATAGCTGTCATAGAAAGAAATCCTTTGATATAAGAAAACATGAAATATGTGCTTTTAGAAGGTGAAGGAACATATTTCATCTCTCTGCGCACTTTTGTTTTTCAAGGCTGCTTTGCATACTTCCCAGCAGTTTGCTTTACACAGCTCTGGCTGTTACTTCAAGGGCTGGGCCAGGTTAAATAACTTAGCAATAACATGTATTGTCATGTACTGTTATCGTTCCTTCGCTTTAAAAATTGCTTGAAAATCTCCATAAATGCATTTGCTCTTCACAGCTTTCACAGAAAAATCTTTTCGTTTTCAGGTTCTTAACAGTGTTTCTCTAGTCACTCTTCAACTGGCTGGCTCGTTGGCCTTGGTTGTTATTTTTATGGGCTTAGGTGGATGTACAGCTATTTCTGCCCAGGGATGCTGAGGGGAGAGCTCCGTGTTTAAAGCAGGCAACTGGTTCATTCCTGTCCCTTGGTTTCCAGAGGCTAAGGAGGGATTGGCTAACGGGATACAAATACACACTGGGCAGAGGATAAGGACCATTTTTACTTGCAGCCTGCCATATTATAAACACACTTTGAACATGACCCACTTTTGATTTGACACAGAAGATGGCTTGGAACCAAGTTAAAATTGTCACTGTTATCCTTTGTTTCTTTCTTACAACTGTATTTTGTTGGAGTAGAAGTGGCAGCTCTGGTCAAGCTGAGAGGCTTAGTATGCATCCCTTAAAAACATCAAATGAAACATTTTGTGCGTGTCCTGTATATAATAAAAAATAAGAGTTTAAAGCCAAAACCTAGTAGAATCAGAAGCTGATTAGTCTGCCTTTAATTCTCTAAAAGAAAACAAATTTCTACACCTTATATATGATGTGGAAGATCCAGGATGTTTTTTTACGACATTATTTCTTGTGAAACATTACAATTTTACAGTTTATTTTAAACATGTTTGGTTGGATTTTTTGTTTTTGGCTTTTTTTTTTTTTTTTTGCTTTTTCTTTCCAGAAATGCAGACACTGCAGACTAAAAGAGAAAACTTTTCATATAATAAGGTTTATTCAGCACACATCTTTTCTTCCTGCTGTCAGCTGGAATTGACTGTCACAGGGAAGCATCAAGAAGAAAATGTGCTCTATACGGAGTTCTAAATTTGGAAAATCTGCATCCTTCCTTCAGTACAGATGCTCTGAAATAATTCAGACAGGAAGGTATCATGACAACTCTGCATGCTCTCCTGGAACAACCTGTTTCACACACAAGGGAGATTCTAATCCGTCACTTACCTGACATGCCCTCTTGTTTGTCTCTCATTCCATCTTCTCTGGACTCTCAAGAGCTTATTAGTCATTTAATGAACGGGGATCAGTGGGCTTTCCATGAAACGGCAGCAGCAGTGGATTAGTGAAAGTATTCATTCTTTGGATGGAGTCAGCAGTGTAAAGTCCTTCACTACTAAATGCTGGACATTTCAGGGGCAGCGTTCATTTCTGTACATCTGCTTCAAGGAACAGTGCCTTCAGTTATCTTCAAACTGCCCTAAGCTGTATTCTCATCCCTTCCCCTTCTGCTGTGCAGAAGGGTGCTTATCCACTGAAACCTAAAACCTGGATGTGAACCAACTCAAAAGTACTGCACTGAGCAGTGGTTATTGCTGCTGCAGCCTCTGTCAAAGGCATTGACACCATCAACACTAAGTGGCAAAGTTGTCAAATGCTTTCTCTAGAATCATGTTGTCCTTAGGCATGGCATGCAAATCTCTGCAGTCCTACCCCAGCTGGTGCAGAGAAAGCCTTGACACCACATGAGCACTGTTCTGCACCAAACAGTGGGCTTGGATCAACGCCTCTGGTGACAAATCCAGAACAAAGCACTGTACAGGCCGTGCTGGAGAAAGTTAACTTGATCCCAGCCATTCCCCCCACTCAAGCTGTGTGGCTTTTATAGTGGCTGCTCAAGTCCACGTTCTCTGCTTAGAAGAAGGCCAGAATCACTTCTTCTGCTATAAAAAAATCTTTTAAATAAATCAAAGCTACTGCTATAGCTCAAATCCAAAGGTAAAGAGTAAATGGAGTTAATTTTCTCTAAGGACATGAAAATACTAGGAGTTTGCAAGCAGATGTTTCCCCAGTACATCTTCCAAAGTAGGAATGTGAAGGACATAATGAGCAGTAGTTGCAATAGGATGAATTAATGTTGATTAGTTTCGTGCACTTATTCATAAAAAAATTAATTATGGAAAACAAGCTGCCATCTGACACCAGGAGACCACCCAGGACCCAGGGGGAAGTTTCTACAAACACAGGCACCCCCCATCTTCTTTTGGCCTTCCACCCCCTTTAGCTTCTATTCCACCCTCCAGCTCCTTTTGACCACTAATTTATGTCCAGCTTCCTGCCCTTTGGGGAGCTCCAACCCACTTTTGGCCACTACTTTTTTCCTGTCTCTGAACTGCTTTTGTCCCCAACCCCCTTTCACCCTCAATTTTATTTTGGCACTCCAACGGCCTCTGGGTCTACCAACTCCTTTCCTCTCTACTTTGTTTCGAGCCTCACAAAAACTTTCAGCCTTCCACCCCTTTCAATTGCTGCTTATTTTCTGACACTCCTGGGTTTTTTCCTTTTTTCCTTCCTGACCTTTTTTCCTTTCAAGCACTAATCTGTACAGCCAAGGGCAATTACAGTCCACTTTTAAAAACAGTTTGTGCTCCCAATATTGGTGGAAAAGGCATATAGTAGATATAAACCAGATTTCACATTTCACTGCTCTCTCAGCAGAATCAGAAAGCAATTTGTCTCACTAGGCCAAATTCTGCTGGTTTGAATTAGGAATTTGTATTTATCCCAATTGGAATGCCATGTACTAAGAGAGTGTAAAATCTAGCTTTATTTGTTAGCTGTTTTTCTCTCTCATCCCCAGTACTGTGAATCCTTAAATTTTTGTTAGTGTTAACTTTTTGAGGAATCACTGCATGAATTTGTAATATATAAATCTGAAACAGTTTTGGTAGAGGAAATTTTAAAGATTAATTTTACACCACACACAGAGGAAACTTTGTTATTAATAACAACCAGTGCAGGAGCAAGGCAAAAGTCTTCTCTGAGACATGCCAGCCTTTGAAACATACTTCATATAAGAGATCAGAGACATGCTTTCTCCCTTAGAGATGTTTTAAGGAGTAGCATTTCGCAGGGATGTTTGACCGGGTTGAAAGTATTTGGTCATTGTCCCAGCCTTTATCAAAGTTTTATTACCTAAGAGAAAAAAATTTTCTTTTACTTCACAATTTCCCATTGACAAGCAGGAGAACTTAGTGAGTTGATGCTTCCAACAGCCCTGCAGCATTTGCTGTGTGCAATGACCCAGCAGCCTCTCTCTGAAAGAAACAGGAGCAGAAAAGACAGGAGCTGGCAACGAGTGTAACAGGGACCCTTCCCTTCTTGCTTCATCCACTTCTCCAAACAGCAGGGACCTTCACGTGCCACCTACTGCTACTTCTCTTCAAATATATTCCTTAAAGATTTTGACCTATTTCTCATTGCTCCACAGACAGGAGGCATCACCCAGAGAGGTTTAAAGGCTGAAGAGCCACATCAGAGCCCCATCAGACCACACTGACAGGACTGAAAGGCTTCCCCAGACTCAACCTCACATCCTCTAAATTTCAATGCCCATGAAGCAGAAACACACCGAGAGTCACCCACACCTTTTTAAAAGCAGCAAGTTTGCTCCACTAATTTGTTTGGCATTTTGAGGGATTTAGCTGGTGTCTCTCAGCACTGTAATTACCTTATCAGGTATTTTGGGGCATGGTGGCTGCATTTCTTCAAAATCTGGATGGTGTTTATCACAACAGGAGCCTGGCACACAGGGAGGCAAGACTATGTAGAGAAGGGGCACCAGACCCCCGAGGAAAGGTGTTGTTTTTACAAATAAATTCTAGGTGGAATATTAGCCTGTCATTTTTACTGTGCTGAATTCAAAGTGAAAGGATAAATGTATCCCCTATTTAGACTTGACATTAAAGGTAAACATTTATGTCCCTTGATGGAGCACAGATGAAATCTGTTTGAAAATCTGTCATAGGAGTCTGGAAAAGAAGGTGGCATGGGTGCAGTAATGGGAAACCAAGGAATTCAGCTACACAATCAGTAGCATTTGGAAAGGACAAAGCATGCTACTTATGTCTTGATATGAAGAGAGTGTCCCTTTTTAGTGGAAAAATAGAATGTAATACTCAGTTAGCATTTTGTGTTGGTGTTAGTGTGCCATTTTTATTTGATCCGAAAATTCATTTTTATCAGAATTCACCGTATGATTTTTCTTATTTATCTTAGTGAACTAAACAGACTCAATATGCAGAAATAAATACACATCCCATTTTCTGCACAGTGCAGCAGTGAGCTAAGGAAAGGTTGGCTATAACAAATACTAGGCTTGATGCAGAAAGACATGGAAATTTTAAGTTCTTCTAGCTCACCTTTTTTCTAGCCTGATGTGTATATATAACAATAGCGTTCTTCTGTTGCCTTTAGATTTCTGCTTTCAGTGTAGGATCTCTTTCCAGGCTGTGCCTTTCTTGCTTCTCAGTCTGAATGTCACGGAAAAAAAAAGTGATGAATAATAGCTACTTTGATAGGGATATTAAGTTACATTCCTCAGCCTTAAGCCAATCTCTAATGATTACAGACAAATGACACCACTGGGGAAAATTAAATCCTTTATGTGCAGAAAACAAGTTATTTTCTGAAAGTCACGATGAATTTCTTTTTTTCTGGGACCAAGTAGGACTAAAGAATGCCAGAAATCCATGGGGCAATGACAAGGGGCAATGGGCACAAATGGAACACAGGAATTTCCACCTGAATATGAGGAAAAACTTTACTTTGAGTTGACAGAGCAGTGGAAGAGGCTGCCCAGAGAGGCTGTGGAGTCTCCTTCTCTGGGGATATTCAAAACCCACCTGGAGGTGACTCTGTAATCTGCTCTAGGTAAATCTGTTTTAACAAGGGGTTTGGACTGGATGAACTCCAGACAGTCTGTGATTTTGTGATTCTGGGATCTCTGCTTTTATCACTTATAGCCATATGTTCCTATGATATTCCTCAGCAATTGGCCAATGGTATGAATTCGTGAGAAATGAAGATAGAGAGAGACAGAAAGGCAGGCAAAGGAAGACAAACAAAAATATTACACTAATTTCATAAGTTTTAAAAAAGGTTTTAAGAAACTTCACATTACAGATATGGAAATGGAAGCAGAGCACACAGTTAGGTGTAAATAAATATTATCATCTACCCAATAACTTCTGGTAAGAACTCAAATGTTCTGCAATCAGTCACAGCCTCAGCAGTAATTTGAATGTCTCACCTGTAAACTGTAGATGTCTGCACTAGCATTAGCATTGTCATGTTATACGTGAGTCAAAATTTAGGGCTCTGAACTTATTCTGCAGCTTAGCTTTCTTCAAATCCAGTTATTTCATACTTAATAATAAAAAATCTATCCTTGCTTTTAAATTAATCATGTAACTTTTCCGATATAAAAAAATATTAGCCCATATTTTCTATCATGCCAGAGACATTTTTTACATGTCTCCTATCTTCTACTCTGTCATTCTGCAAGTGAGCTGAGTGCTTCCAGGGGAGAAGCATTAGAAATCAATTTACAAGAGATGGCTGTGATAGCACATTTAGGGAGCCTTCTGCCCTCATCAACATCCTAGTCTCTACCTGGTCCCACTAAAATCCACTGGCATTACCAATAGGGTCAGTGTAATCGAAGTCTACTACAAATTTAATATCCTTTTTTTGTTTATAGCATAGCTATTACATGTTTTGCCTGTAGCATCAATAATGCAATAACAAACACTGAACAATTCCAACATTAAAAAAGCAAAATGCTGGTTTGCTAAATTTTCTATATTATCCTTTTTTCTTTTTTTTTTTTTTTCCTGTGGTAATATAATGAGAAAAGGTTTCCAGAAGTGAAAGGAGAGCTTTTGAAGATTTAAAGATTCTTGGTAGACAAGTAAAATTGTGCAGAATGATCACTCCATAGTGTAATTATTCCAAAAATACCATTAAAAGACAGCACTGAACACTTTCACAGTGCCCAAGGAGACTCAATTACGTGCTTTTGGAATTGCTGGGTCAAAAGAGTATTGTTATACTCAGCAATTACTAGAGGCAATAATTTAATCTCCTTAAGAGATTCCTTAATGGTCTAAACCACTCTGTCAATGGAGTTATCGTGTGTCAAATGATTAAAGTCAAAATTTTCCCTGCTTTTTATTACAGTAAACTGAAAGTTAAGGATCTGGAAAATATCCTCATTTAGCAAACTAATTTCAAGGAAATTAAAGAATTAGCCAAAATTATTAAACATATTATGGTATAAAACAAGCCTGGAAACTCAGAAAAATTTTATATTCAAATCCCTACTGTAATCACAAAGGCATCAAGCACCTTCCTTTACAAATAATGAATTTTAATGCTTTGAAGGTCATTATACATTCTTCAAATTTACATACATTCACTTTAAGCTCTTTGAAGAAGTTTATCTTACTCTTTAATGTTTATAGGAGTAAAGAATTGAAGGTCAAAGCCTTGTCAAAATACAAGACTGAAACTAAATAACAAATCATTCCCTGTAACCGCACATACTTTCTTTCCCCTTTAGTTTCTTAAATATGATTCTTGGTCATTTTAGACTCTCAGACAAAGTGTTAGGGGTTTTGACCTTTCCTGGAAATAGAGTTGTTGATTTCAGTCATAGTTTGTGTTACCAATGTTGGAGCAGAATCTACAAAATTGCACTCAAGATCAGAATCTACATTTTGGTGAGTTAACTAAATGAGTAGCTAACCCATAAATAGTCACCAAGTGATTTATTTGCATTAATTTCAGGCAATGGCATCATAAGGAATTATTCCCTTCCTTAACTTGCTACTCATTGAGCTCAATAGCTAACCTGAACAGATCAGATTTTGGATGACTGAAACTCTAATAAAAATAAAATCATAAAATAAAATTAACTTCCAAGTCCAGATATAAAACTACAGACGTAACAGTTAGTGGTACACAGCAAATAGTATATCCAGTGACTATTACACATTAAAACTTCTACAGAGACTGATGGATAAAATTCCCATTTATTTATTTATGCAGTTTCTCATCCAGCAGCTCTGTATCCAAAGCCCTTTGGGGAGAAAACTAAGACATTTCAATTAAACCATCTGTCTTATTCCTATCATACCAGAAGTCAGAGAAATGAGGACTTCTTTTCTTTTTCTTTTTTTCTTAAGCAGACCTTTCATTACAACCTTTCTGACAGAGCCTCAGCCCGGCCTGCCGTGGATGCAGCTGGTGAGAAGATCCCTTTGCAGCAGGAAAGGAGGAGGTTGAGCCGAAGGTACATCCCTGCAGGGTAACCCAGCAAACACCCAGCTGGGGAGGGGGCGTCAGGGTGTGTCTGGGGAGCTAGACTGGAGTGGGAGTAAAAGACCAACTTTGTTCTGAAAGGACAGGGCAAGGAAAAATTGCGAATGCTCATCCTGTAGCTTTTCTGTCTCTCAGGTGTGCCAGAGTTACCACGTCAGCAGCTTTCACCTAACAATTCCTGATTTTCCCTTCAGCCCCATCCTTAGCTTTACCACACATCTAAAGAAAAAAAAATAAAGTTGACCCCCTGTTTATTTCAACTCTCAGGCAGGTGGGGTTGAGTTCAAGTTCAAAGAGCAATGTTTCTTTCTCTGTGGAGAAAGTCAAAGTTTTATACAACATGCCTGTCACCTTGTCCTCCAGTCTTCCACATACAGGAGCATTTTAAAGACAGCATCAGCTAAAAACCTCATGAAGCATAAAGCACATTAAATAGCAACGTCAACACCAGTTCACCTCCATGAACAGCATTTCCTAGTGGAACCTGTTGTGACTCACTGAGTACGAAAATCCTTCAGGAGTTCCAGTCCAAATACACATGCATCCCACATAAAACCACCTAGTGATCTCTCCATTCTATTTTTTCAAACACAACTATTTTTAAAAAGGACAAATTTGTGTCACGAGGATCTTGAGTGAGACAGTACTAAGTTGTACATCTTCAGAGCACACTGGTTATATTCCAAACACCATATATACACTGAAGGAATTGCAAAGTGTAAAGAAAATGTTCACCGCTCACTGAACATAAGAAAGGAATTCTGCTGTGGCACAACCTTTTCAGAATGTATTTACAATTTACAAGTGTCAGATGAGTAGACTGATAGCTATAGACACAGAAAAAATGTTTAAAATTGTAATTTAATTGAAAGAAAAGCAGCAGAGACACAAGCTCTGAAGACTTTTGTCCTTAATACCGGAGGTCACATCTCTTCTAACTTTACCATTTTACCTTCAGAGAAAGCTGGCATCAAAATCTCTGGGATATGAAATATCATGGTTTAATACATTTGTTCACTGATGCCAATTTGCATTTACCATTCCTACTTTTTATAATCTTCTTTTACTTTAATTGCAAATAATGGCCATCATAAGTGAACAAATTCTTAGATTTTTAAGCCCTAGATGAAATGGGACAGAAAAAAAAATGCAACAAAAAACTGTAACTAAATATGAACCACACAGAAATAAGTGGATGAAGAAGGTCAGTTTCTGAAATTTGCAAAGTATTATTGCTTATTTAGTTTTAGCTTTTCCTTCAATAACTATATTGAAGAAGGAAATAAACTGATCTGACATTTAAACACAAGAAAAAGTTCCCAGCTCTGAAGTTCTGTTGCCTCAGTAAGCAAGATTAGACCAAGATAACGAAAAGTGCAATTTGACACAACTACTGTGAGGAATGACAATATTTTGAAATCAGCATATGCAGTAGTTCCTGATATTGCAACCTTCTCAGTAGGTAAGAAATTAATTCTTCCTTTTTATGTACCTATTTCTGTTCACTTAATGTAAAAAAAAAAACCCCACAAAATAAAAACGAAAACAAAGACAAAAATCCTAATGGGAGAATACTCTCTAGCCTTTCTGCTGAAAAATGTTAACATAACCCATTAAAACTTACGGATCAAAAGATATTTAAATAACTTTCTTTATGGCTTGAAAATTAAGGTGAGAAAATATTGTTATTTCCTATGGAAAGAGAAAAGGTTTCAAACCATTTAGAATAGAAAATGTTCAAAGCACAAGTTTAATTTTAGCAGTGCACATAGTCATGATAAAAAAAGATACAATGCGCTGTAAAAAATATTTGTACCAACATTCTTCCTTTAGATATCACCAAAATAAACCGTATCTTCATTCTTTCGTATTATCTGTCTTCTCAAAGTATCAAGTAAAGCATCACCAACCTTTTCCTATGAGGACATGATGTTCAGCATCTACCTTTTATTAACTCCCTTGAAACCAACGCTGAGACAGGAGCAGCACATGTTTATAGACATTTCACTGCCAGAAGATTTCTCACCGGTTGCATTGAGATAAGCAGAGCTATTTACCTGCCTATCCTAAATAAACAGACTTGTTACATTTTAAAGAGTCTAATATCATACAGCCTATACTCCATGGAATAAATCAGAAGATAATGCTGATGGTACTAAGAACGTTATTGGAAAATCTAGACTTTTCCAGCAGTTAGAAAAGTGCCTATATGAAAGCTACTCATAACGTGGGAATCAGCTTCTGTTGCCAACTCTACCCAGGGCTGCCGTGGGATCAGAATTCCTCCCAGCCCTGAGCCAGTGGATCAAACTGCCCCTGGTGCCAGGCTGTGCAGCGGAGAGCTGTCAGCATCGGCTGTGGAGCAGCCACGGAGCTCTCACAGCTGCTGCTGGCCTCTCTTACACACCTCCTCAGCTCCAGAGCATGAGGAACCACCCAGCTGAAGGGCTAATTTAGAATACAGCCAGCAGTGAAATAGTAACTACAACATTAAAGGTCATTGATTACTGTGCCTATTGAAATAAATGAGAAAAACCGTGCAGACGTGTACTGGAGAGCTGAATAGCTGATTAGGTGGCTGCACTGAGTGAAAAAGCCTTCTGTCCCAGAGCTCCTAGTGATTGCTGCCCATCCTGCTCCAGTAGAAACTCTTAAACAAGACACACTGATTTTTTCTTTTTTAAACATAGAAAAATGACAGAAATTTTTTCATTTTAATAGAAGAGAAACAGACAAGTTGAAACAGTGGTTTGCCATCCCACATCTGTGTAGGGGCTCCTTGTCTGGAAAAAGCTGTTGTGATTTTGCTCACAACTTTCTGGACTAAACCTATTAGTTGTGTTGCATTCCTTTTAGTGAACATCAGACACGTGGGAACCACCAAACCCACAAACAAGAAAGGGAAATAACAAGTTAAGGAGAGGCAAGCTGACAGCAAATGGCTCGGTGATTATTCAGATAAGCTGTATTTGTTTTTCCCTCTGTACTTTACAGTTCAAATATAAATCAGAGCTGGTACTGAGCAGGGCTCTTGTCACAGCATTCTCCCCAGCTCTGTTTCCATTTTCTGCATCTATTTCCAGTGTGCATTAAAATAACTTGAGTTCATTTGTAGCATCAGCTCTGATCTCTGCTGTTACTTTCATATCTAAAAATAATTCGAGTTTATTTATGGCATTGTTTTGACTACCAAACTGCTGATGTGCACCAATATCACAGAAAGAGAATCAATGACCAGGCTTAGATTATTTTCAACCACAGACAAGAAAATTTGACAAAACTGGTGATAAATCAGGATGACTCTGCAAGAAGCCTCTGCAATGGACTGACATTTCAATTTTATTAAGAAATAATACACAGCCTCCTGCAATAATATGTTTCCACGTGACAGTTGTGCTCTAGTAAGGGTGTGTGTGCCAGTGTGGGAGTTACTTTCACACCACCTTGCTCTGGACCTGCACTTACACAGCTGAAATGGCACAGCTACAGAAAGGGATGCTGCCATCCCAGCAGCCCAGACTGGACAAAGACTGGCTTTGTCCTCTGCCTTCATGTTTTGTGTAGCCATCAAAAACTGTAAATATTTGAACTTTTTTAGGATACAAAATCATCTCAAGACAATGCAGTAGCTGCAGTTGGAAACTGCTTCTGGAAATAAATATTAGTATAATTTTCTATGGAAAGTATTTTTAATTCTACTATTAAAATCTTGATTACTTTCACTTTTAATAGCTTAGTTTTAATGTGGAATTTTTGTCTTTCTGTGTCATGGCTGGAACAGCAGATCATTCTTCCAACTAAATCTGTGAATTGTTGCTGATTCATCCCTGACTCATTTTGCTAAAGTTCTTAAATATACACATTCTCTGGTCTCATTTAAAGTAATTTAATTTTGGTTTGTTTTTTTTTCATGTAGGTAGAAATCCCTTTTCTGCTGGCATTGCACAATTTAGGCTGAAAATAAAACACAATAAAATTCAGCTGCTCAGTTCATTTTGAACTGAGTAAAGCCAAATGTGGGAATTATCCACATGTGTAAGAACAAAACCAAGATGTTTGTCCTGGAGGCCCTACAATAGTGATTTCCATTTGTGCCATACCTTTATGATCCATCCAGTTTGAAATGGATTTGCTAAATTCAGTTCAATGCTCCCAAACAGTGTAGAGTAACAGAAAGGGGATCCACAGATTTGTTATTCATCAAGTCTTTTTACAAATCTGAATCTTTTATGACTAAAAATCTACTATTAACTCATTTTTCAATTGACTAATTCTGAAGGAGCAGAGAAATTTACATTAAAATACTTATTTTTAACATGCTTTTTATGAAATGCTTATCAAGGTCAAACACCATAATTTGAAGAGTGAAATGTGTTATTTCCTTACAACAGATTTAATTTTATGCTGTTCAGAATCATTATTTTAAAAAATTCTCCTACAGACGTGCATTAGTTGCACTGAATTTGCTCTGTTTTCTTTCTTCCTTTGAAGGCATAAATAACCTCTGCCCACTTCTGTCCAGCAGGTATGAGACTGCTGTCAGGAGAAGCCAAAGCCCTTCAGCTCCATCAGCTGCTCCTTTGGCCATGGGTGCCTTGGGCTTCGCAGGTGTCTTTGCAGCTGCAGAGCACGCTGTGGTGGCAAGGGCAGAGCTGCTGAGCTGCTGTGCTGGCACTGCTGCAGTGCCCACTGCTCCCTTCGGCTCTGCTGGCAAAGTTTTTCCAGCATTGGCACTTTTAAGAGATTTATGAACAAACAGAAGCGAAAACAAGGGCACTTTTGGTGTGGAATGTCCTCACAGCTCCCTATCGTGGGATTTCATGCCATCTGTTTGTACCATGTGTATGCTGGAAGCTTGTAGCTTAGCAGCTCTTCATTCATTAAAGGCTTGCTCCTAAAGATCAGAAAAGAGCTCCTAGAGAGCTGGACAGGAGCCATGGTCACTCCTCAACTTCTGACCAGCACGAAAAATGTGGCTTCCCCAATCACCGTCTCTTCATGAATGACAGAACTCAATTCTTTGAGTCTGTTTGACCTGAAGCAGAACTCATCTAGACTGAAAACAGCAAAGAAATACTATTTTTTCCTCATGGTTAAGCAGTTTTACCTTTGTTGCCTAGTCCAAGCCTACCTCAAACTGTTCTTCCCACAGGAGACACAGCTATCAAAACATGCTGACAAGGATGTGACTCCAGTTAAACACCACCAGCCCATTTTGCATTATCTGACCCCAAATGTAATTCTCTTGCTTTAGAAGGGAAGTAAGAAACCTGCTCAGAGAAGCCTCCAAGCGGGCAATGTTAACAGAACAGACTTCTCCAGCCCTCCATGTGCTTTAGACGTGTGTGAGGGATACACCTTGCGGGTAGGGTGTACCTTCTATCCCAGGTCAGATGAAAGAAGAGGGAACAGGAAGAAGAGGGATCACAGCTGAAAATCAACAGAAACAGCAAACTTGGTGTGTTTGATGCTTAAACCATGAGACCAAGTTAGTTGAGGTAGCCACTGAGTAACATCTGATTACATTTGTACCTGACTCATGCACACACAGGGAAAAAGCTGATGTGGAAACTCTTAGTATGTTTGTGTTAACAAAGCTTTTATGATTACTCTGACAGGCCTCCTGTGCCTGATGTGGTTGACAATTTATTCCTCTGGACTTCTTTTGTGTTTCCCCCAAATTGCTGGGTTTTTTTTTTTGGACTTGCACTTTTAGGTTGAGGTGAGTTAATAAAATAGTGATGCCATGAATAAGTTCTCTAGCACTGAATTTCCTCACACCTGCATGCACCATGAAACCCCTACTCCTTTGCAATGTCATATTTAAGGCTTGAGTAAAATAAATCTTTTGGTACATTTATATTGTATAGCCAGACACCTACTACAGAACCTTACTGTTTTGGAGTGTACAAGTACACCCGTGTACGAAGGCTCCTTTTTTCCCCATGGTTTAGAGTATATATACTTCTTTAGTAGTAGGTCTAGAAACAGATATAATTCCTTTTTATGCAGCATTAGTATTTTCACTGCATTGTTCTAAAGTCACATATTGTACCCCCTGCATGTTAGTATCAGTGAAGATTTTCCACAAGCAGCTGCCTGCAGTGCCTACTTGTTTACTGCTCACTGCTTGCTCAGCACGAGAAATGCAAATACAGGGAGTCCAGTGGAAGTTAGGAGATAATTAGACTGGTTCCCAGCTCCTGTCCTGAGCCTGTAGCAAGGTTTTTCTGCCTCTTCTCAAGCTGCTGCCCTGACTTTCTCTCTAGCCTATCTCAGCTATATGCCACATCTTGCTTTCCAGCTCTCTCCTGCTCATCATGCAGCTTCTCTTTTGTTAAAAAAAAAAAAAAAAATTGCAGTTAATGTTTTCCTGAACTGAACGCTTTACAAAAAGGATTTGGTAATTTTTTGTCATGTTTAATGCATGCTCGCCATCCTAAAACACGGCCCTGCAAATGTACCGGAGAGATCCTGCCAGAGGAATGAATAATTGTCCTCCAGCTCAACAAAAGATTGATCGATCCTTACTTTCATTTATTTCCTGGCCTTCTCCTTAGTGCACTTTCTGCAATAAAAAAAATAAAAAACACCGATTTTTTTTTTCTAAATAGTCCCTAAATGCTGCATGCACAAGTGTTCTTTAGCATCTCGCTTCAGCCCCCTGCTGCTACTTGGAAAGCTGTGCTGTGCCTGTGGCAGAAACATTGCATACAATACATTAATCATCAGGGAAGATGGTGCCAAGTAACTAGGTAATAGCTTTACTAATATTTGTGCCTTTCAAGATCAGGAAACAAGTAGTGAACTTTAAAACTCTTGTTAAAATTTAGCTTTCCTGAGAGTTCATTATTCCAATGTATGACAGCACATCGATAAAAAGTGTATGTATCAGAAAATAGGCAGAGCTAAGGCTGCTGCTCACTCACTGCTGTCTCCACATCAGCTGAGGGTTTTTGACCCTGTGGAAAGGAGCCACACACAGAGGTTTCATATAGCTGTGCGTCCTATAGATGCTGAAGAACCTGCAGCCTCTGTGGGCCAGACCCAGCAGCAGAGGGAAGGAAGGCTGGGGTTTGGCACAGCGGTGAGTTATGCGAGGCTGGACCCAACTGCTGACAAGGTTGTGTGTTCACTGCAGGGGAGGACAGGCTCACCTCCACCTGGAAAAGCACCACCTAGCAGAGGCTGTTCTCTACTGTGGCATGTAAGAAATGCAAGTCTTGCACATACTGCTACTTTCTCCTCATTTGGTCAGGCATACATTTCCAGCTCTGCAGTTTCTTGCTGCTGCCTTATGCTGTATTGCTTCCATCTTTCCTCATGGATGTAATTATTCAATTTTTTTACATTTAATGTGTTATATATTTGAGAAATGAGGAAATGTCTATTGTGTTCATCTGTACCATTATACTTAATGTCATTGACTTAAGAAATCATTTCCATTTCATAATCTAACATCTTCATTGGAGAAAATTAATAGAATTACTTGTCCATTTATCATTTCATGTTAGATTTAATGGTAAAGTGTTACGTGTAAATACAATAATCCATAATTAATTAAGAATGGCTGCACTTGAACAGAAAAGTGTGGGTGAATAGGAGGAAGAAAAATAAGGAAACTCATTTCTTTTTGAAAAAAAGATGTGATTTGTTTTTCATACTTTGGTCATTTACATTCATGGCACAGAACAATCCCAGATTTTTAAATTCTCCTTACATTTCCTTTTCATATGTTATGACTTCAGATGGTCACTTCTCTTGTCTCTCTACTAAAAAATAAAAGGGAAATAAATTTGGAGCCATAAAGCTGTTACCTTCTTGCTGAGTTCACATAGAGGAGAATAAAGAATCAAGATACTCCATCACTAGACTAGTGATGGGAGAACAACTCCCTTTCAAAAAAGAACTACTTGACATTTTTTTGTTCAATGACATGAATTACAGTGTTGAGCAGTTACAGCTCAAACACAAAGAGCTGGGAGACAATTCCAAAAGGGCAAAGGATTAATATTGTGTTCACAATGGTAAACACTGAGCTGTTGCCTTCAATCTGACTGAAAAACTGCCTGAAAGCCTAGACACTCCTTAAAAAACTTGGAAGACTTTTATGCTTGTTTCAGCCTCAGTATTTGAAAGTAATCTAATAATACACTCAGAAGCGAAATTTAAAGAGTGTAGTTTTAAGCAATCTGATTTCTTAAAGATATAAATAGTACCTGCCTTTTTTTGTAAGTCAGTGTGGTCTGTTAGGATGCTGCATGCAATGCTCCAGCATTTCTGTCATGCCAAGCAGTGTGTGACAAAGAAAGGCAAAAGAAGAAGTTCTTGTTTAGCCCAGTATGAATATAAAAGCCAGCCTGGTATCATGACAAAATCTAGAAGGACAGGACAGTTTTTAAACAGACTCCATTTAAATACAAGGGTGAACTACTGGCCATGTGTACTACAGTTCTCATCTGGGTGTTGTTTTTCCAGCCTACCTTATGTTGCTTCCAGGGATCTGCTGCCCCAAGCCTGTCCCCACAGTCTCTACCCTTATTCTGAGTTATTCCTCTAATATATTGTGAGTTATTCCTCTAGTAATTTTGACAATAAGATCCACTAATTGATTTCTTGCTTACAAAATTAATATCTGGAAGTGGTTCAGAGCTTCACAAATCTCAGTTCCTTCTCTGCTGCCCTGACCCTTTTATACACCTGGTTCATCCTGTTCATCACTGTGGATGAAACCCTGGACCCCCCTTACCAGGAGGTCTTCCTGTTACCATTTCTCATCACAGGGTCGATTCCACCTGGTAAGTCACTGAAACCACTTTCTTTTTCTAATTAAACATTAGTTGTGTGTTTCTCATAATGCAACAGAAAGTCTGATTTCAAACAGTGGGTTTTACTCTTGGCTCTTGGGTTGTCTAAGTCTGAACCCCCTTGTCTGACTGATATCACTCTACCCTGCAGTTCATTCATTTTAAAGCCTAAGTAAACAATGGGCCCCATGAATCTCAGTTAGGTGGTGAACATGGAAGCACACAGTCCCTTCACTCACTCCGCATTGGTTCTGTACTTGTAAAAGGCAGATCATGCTGCACTTTGCCCAACATTTGGAAAAGGAATCTGTACCCTGGACAGCGAGTAGCACCGCAGAAAGGCCGTTAATTAATATCAATTTTTCCTTCACACTAGGATTGGAATCATTACTACTAAATGGGCCACAAACTGAAAAATGAAGAGAGAAACTACTAATAGCTTTGTTGATATTCTGACTTAATGAAGCAGCAGACCTACAAAGCATAGTACAATTGCTCTTGATTATTATAATGAATAATGTAATGTATTATACACGCAGGAGCAACAGCTCACAGTTTCATGCAGATGGTCTGACTTTGGAAAACTTGAGTTTATCACATTAATAATGTGATGCAACTTATATGGGCCTCATACTGCATGTTCCTTCCTCTCTGTATGAGAAAAGGGAGACTTATGGACATACTGACATTATATGAATCCTGTTGCAGTGAACATGGGACCCTCTGGGCGGAAAAGGCACAGAGAAGAGTGACTCTGCCTGTTTCTGGAAACCCAGGAGAGCTCTGGGTAGACAAACTGGATGACTTCTCTGCAGCCCCATAACTGCCTCTTTTTCTACAGTGAGACAAAGGAAACTGAATTTTCTAGCACTTTTATTTCCTAAGTACTTACTTTCTCCCATGGAGATTTCTATGAAAGCATATGATGTGGCCCAGGCAGTGCCTTCTGTATTGTTTTCCAGTATGGATATCGACCCACATGGGTCTTCACTCACTGCTTATCCACCTTTGCATTTCTGGGGCCTTCATCTAACAGTGTACCTGGGTCTATCAGTAAAAAGAATACTTAATGAAGAATAAATAAGGCATCTGTGATTTTAAAAATCTTGCATCCTATCTGGTATAAGATTGTCCCAACTTTCTGAGATTTCTGTCCTGATTATGATTATAACAGCTTGGAAGATTCTTTAACCAAATCAGTGAGGAAATGACCTGAAATCCTGCTCTAGTCCTTTCCTGTGAATAAAATACAGATCCAGTTGTAAGTTGAACAAAGTATGCAGAAACTTTGGTAAGCTAATTCTTTCAAGAAAAAAAGAAGTAGCTTTATTCCCTCAGTTCTTAGAAGAAAGAAACCCACTATCTGGTGTACAAATTATTGGGCTTCTCCCACAAAATAGATGTAATTTTCAAACCAATTTTGCATAGTTAAAATAGAAGTTATTTTCCTTGTGCTACCTTCCCCTGCCAAATTTTATTTCTAATTGCTTAGTACTGATCATTTGCAGAAGTTTGTGAGCATGTTCATCATCACTGTTGGTGATGATATTGGATATTATACCAACTTCTGGACATAACAAATGGGGCTCAGAATAGTTTTTGTTCATTTTCTTACAAAACAAACTGTTCTCTCCATTCCTTTTCCAACGATTCTCAGAACATCAACTATCATATCCATTTTCTGGTTGAAATGCAGTTTTCAGAGAGAAACAAGTGGTATGAGATGAAATTGTCCTGAGTCACTCCCTGTCCCCGGGGTGGTCCTGTTGTTAGTCTAATGAGAAAACTGCAAACATCCACTGGCACTTGCTTTGCACAGTAACATCACTCTGTCACGAGAAATGTCATGATATGGCCATCACAATAAACAGAATATGAACAAAAACAGCCTGGGAAGGAAACACTGCTCTGTTTGCTGAGTCCTGTATGGGCAGACAAAGGACTTGGCAGGTTCCCTTCGGCTCATGAGAGACTCTGCAGCAGCAGGAATTTTGTGAGATGCTCCAGTGTGACTTTCTCACCTGAAATCCTAAGTGTTCTTCCCAGGTTTGTGCCCATCGGGACTGTTTGGAGGGTTGAGACGTTGCTGCAGAATTTGTCTTATCATCTGATCATATTAAATTGATTTATTCCTTGTTTCTCATATTTCTTTGCACAGAAACCCACAAAAGCCTAAGTCTGCAGCCTTCGTAACACTGAAAGCATAGGAATTTGCACTTGCAAGATTTGGGAAGCCACAAACCCAGATATTCTGCTTCTGAAATCTCTGTCGATATGCTACATAAATAGCATTTTCTAAAGTCACCATCCTGTTTAGCATTCAGACACAGTAGTAAACTCATCAGCTGCAGTTTGCTTACTTGATTATTTGAAAAAGAGACAAATTAATTTAAGTCATTTTGTCTGGCCTAGCAAAACTGACAACATAAGTCACTTCACCAGGGAACTACAACAGCACATTATGAAGATGTCTGAAAAATACAGATCTGACACAATCTCTCAAAGGTACAAAAAAGTCTGACAAAGCCATAGTTGAAACCTCACATCTTACAGTCCTTGTTAGGCTGAGAAACCGAAGCAACCCAAAACTTCATGGAGCTGTGAAAGAAGATCCCAGCTGCCAAAGTGCTCAAAAACATCTGATGCCCAATCATCCTCTCTTGCTCATGGAGAAGGCTAATTACCAATGTCTGTGACAAATTCACATAAAATAGTGTCCTTTATCACTCTCTGCATCTCTAATATCAATTGATTTTACTATCAAATGATATATATCCTTCATTCAAAATAATATTTAATCTTCCTGTTTTTCAAATATGGCAAACTGCATTTCTACTGTAATGCAAGTAAAGGCTGCAATATTTCTGTGTCTTGCCTGGTCCCCAAGTTGGGAACTACTGTCAAGCTGTCTGTGCCAGTATATCCGTTCACTCCATATGTGGATACTACCTTTTTAAAACAGAGCAGCCCATTATCTCACTCATGCCAGCGTACTACACAGATTGATTTCTGCAGACACCTACACGTCTCTGATGAAAGATCAGAGATAAACATCCCATTTACAGCTCATTGCCCCTCTGTGTGCCCATGCCTTCACTCTTGATCTCGGTGAGGCTTCCAGGTTACAGGAGCAATGAGCTACTACTCTTTTTGCATCAGTGCCCAGTGGAGTAATGAGCTGTTTCTGATAGATCCTTGGATATTGTAATAATAATAATCAACCATTTTATACGAATTAATAATTATTCCCTTTTTTCTGTTGTTTAAAGCTGTATGCTGGCATGGGATGAGATGTTGCTGCCTTCACCCACTCGGTACTGCTCCATGAGAGGTCACCAGCTTTCCCCAGATGAGCAGCTGTGGGCTCTCTCCCAACACTTTTCAGGCAAAGCAGCCAGCAGCAATTAGTGTAAAAGTATAAATTAGGATAACAATATAAACAATTTAATCAGACTGCTTGAATTAGACCCACAGTTTTGTTTAAAATGGATTACTAGACAGCCTGTACCTCCAGAAACTGGGCACCAAGGGCAGATCAACATCTTTACCCAGCCAGGCTCAGCTGGATCAGTTCAGGTCCACAGCCTCATGCCTCTTCTGCACTTGTTCTGCTTCCTTGTGTTTTTTTCCTGCTTCAGTCACTTGACATCCTGATACTAAGCCCAAGAGCAGAATTGAATATTTTTGCAGGTATTTTTGCACACAGCCACCTTGTCTCTTGTGCTCCACCTGTGTCCATGGTAACAACTTCCATCTTCCCCATCTGTACAAAACAAATTTAGTTTGTTTGCAGTTTATATTTTTCACTGCTGTCAGACCCATTAAAAAATGAGTTTCAAATACAAAACCAACTTCCTTGCTTATGGGAAAGGGCTTAACTTAAATGACTGTCGTGTGTTGAAATGTAAGATGAATTATTGTTCAGATCTGCACATCTCTTGAATAGCACAGAAAAGCAGTCATCAAAACAGACCTGACTTCAAAAGGCCAAATATAAGTGCTGGAATGTTCACATCCAAATAAAATTAGAAGCAGTCCCATTATCCAAGCAAACTTTAAAGAAGAGTAATTGTATTAAAATAACATCAACTGTCAGACACCATTGAAGGAATGAGAAGTTTTTCTGAATGTTACATGCAAATGGTGACTGATTCAGCATTCCTCTTTCAATTTAGTAATGCATTTTTCCCTCCCAATGGCTACATTCAAACCAGGCAGCGATCGCACTTCTCCAACTAGAAACTCAGTTTCTAAGAGCAGTGTGTAAAGAACAGCGGCAAACCCTCCATTATAAAGGGGAAGCTTCTTAGAAGGCTGATAGAAGAAGACACTAAAGGCACAGAAATCAAGACAGAGAACACACCTGTTCAATGCGCCTTAAGACATAAACACAATGCCTGTATGTGATATAGCAGCATCCTGTTCTTGCAAAGGCAACATGCAAACTAATTTTCTTCGAAGGTTGATGTTCTCTCCCACCCTTAGTAAGTTCTTTTCACTTTGTTACCTTGCACACAGCTGTGTTTAACAGAAACTTCAGGATTAATATTTGCCTGTCTTTGATGCACGGGTTCCCTTGCTGGAAATAAAACCTATTTTCTGCTCCTGGGTATTTTATGATGGTGTTCCTACAAGAACTATAAGCTGCTTAGATGTTACCTAACAGTGTAATACAGGCAAAATAGTTTTCCCACTGTTTGTATTGATTTTTCTGCTAGCTCATTTGATTGCACAAAGTAAAGGTTTAACAGCACGTGCTTGAAATGATATATTACAAAATATTGCCTCAGTTACTTAGCTCTGTAGATATCATGAAAGAACCATATGCCTTCTCTGAGTTCAGAAATGTAATTCACAGGAGAACAACAAAATTTTTTGTTTTGAAGCCTATCATCATAGAAAGGCTCTGACTGTCAAAACTGAAATAAACTGAGGAAAATGAACCGTGAAAGCATTTTGAATTTCTGATTGCCTTTGGCCCAAAAGGAGCTTTAAATTGAAAGAAAATGGTTATTATACTACTGCTCAATTAAAAACAATTAAGCTTTCTCACATTGCACTGAATATCAATATCATAAAACACTGAAAACCCCAATTACTCCCTGTGGTATTGCAGATGAGTTAGTAAAGGATAAATGGTGCACAATCTACGCGTGACTCATTCCAAAAATTCTCTCTGAAATATACACCCAATAAAACCTATTGAGAAGTGCAACATTATTTTATCAGCTGATCCTATATGTCTCTATTTTAAATAGTATTACATATATGTAAAGTGAACCTATATAGCAGGCTAAGAGGTCTTAACAGAAAAAATTAAAATTATCAGAATAAATCATGCCATTCGGATCTTCTGCTCTCATTCTATGCTTACTTTTCATCCCCTGGCTATATGACTTTATAGCTCTGATTAGATATCCCATTTAAAATTCTGAGTGAACATCCCTGAATTCCAATGAATTATTAATAGCAAAAACGTTGCTTATAGAAGGGATAGATTATTCTTTACATGGGATATTTAAAAGCCAGAAAAACATCCAGAAAGTACAAGGCAGAAACATGAAGAGCATATATGTGACTAATTTCTCTGTAATTCATTTTGAGAGCTCTTTCTATGACTTTTTCTGGAAAACAGGAAAGGGAATAGTAGTACAGTACTGGAAGATGTGGTAGATAAAAAGTGTAAGTCTTGCAAACAGTGTATTGTGCAAATACAACTTCTTGATTTTTTTTGCCTTGTTCTACAGTTACAGATGAACTTTTCTCTCATAAGAATCCACCTCATCAAATATAATGCACAACAGTAACAGTCAAGCTTTAAAAAGAAGGATGCTGAAAGTGTTCCAGTGGAAAGTGAATGCTCCATTGAATCTGCAAAGCTACTGCAGGCTCAACATTCCTCAGATCCTGCTCCTGCTGGAGTGCATCACCTCCTGCTTTCAGTGAATCCTCAGGTAAAATAGTGAATAGGACTAAAAACAGGGCAAACCTGTGTATCAGCAATGACTTCTAAGGATGAACTGAAACTACCTGCCTTTATAGAAGAAAAAGACTGCCAGGTGACAAACCCAGCCAGATACACAGGATTTCCCTGTGCAGACGCAGCCACAGAAGGCATTTTGCCACGAGAAGATTTCCTTAGAAAACAAAGAAAAGGAAAGCAGATGTTCTGCACTGGCCTCCTGCCAATATCATCTGCAAAGGTTTCTGCATTGTCTGTGATACGATTTGGTCAGCAGTTTCCAGGCTTTTGGCAAACCCGGGAGCCAGCCACAGTGGAGCGCACCCCTCAGCGCTTCAGCAGCACCGCTGAGCTGGATGGAGGAGCACCAACCCTTCCTAAGGAATGCCCGCTCATTTGCAGGCCCTTCTTCATTTATCATTCCCACAAGGACTTGATCATTTGTAGTCCAGTAGATGATATATTAAACATAATTTTATTTGCTCGCTTCTGCCTAAAGGAAACGAAGAAGCAGGTTTCTCAAGGCCCACCTTTCCATGAGAAATTTTTCAAACCTGGATGCAACTTTGAGATGTGTAATAGTTTCTGTTGAATTAAGGCCTCTCATCCTCCAAAACCAGTGAAGTTGCCCAGTGATAGTGAAAACTAGGACAAATATTTCGTTGAATGAATAGAGAGCTGGATTCCACATTTGAGATATTCGCACTTACAAGCACCAACTCACAAACTGAGTAAGTGCTCAGCAGGAACTCCACAGAAGTCAGGCAGAGTCCCTAAAGCATTAAACCCTAGTTTTGAAAGTTAAGGGCTTTCTGTGAAGAGAATATTTGACGCAAAACCAAAGTACAGGAAAACTCCACACAATTATATTACAAATGCAGAAGAAAAATAGTAATTGAATTCTGTGTTCCAACCACCTTTAAAGTCCTAAGTGAATCAATTCCCCAGAATTCTGAGATATATGCAGACAAGGTGAACATTAGCAGACATTCACATGCAGAGTTTATAGCTGACAGAAAATACTAGAGAACATCTGAAAATTTGCATCTCTATTTCCTTAGGAATTTGCAACTGTTAAAATACATAGTTCAGACCAAGTGCAAGCCATATATGATGATGGGAAATATTGTATTCCCTTGGGCCTGTACTGTTCCACTGATTAAATACGCACAAAATGCCATTCACAGTAATGCAATAAACTATATTATCAGGATCAGCATTAAAATAACTAGATGGACATTCCTCACTCAGGGCGAATCTCATGCCTCATCATTTCAATAAAACATTATTTCACTTAAGAACACACACGAGAGCTCCTTGGTTAACAAAGCACAAGCACTAGACAGAACTAGATTCACCAAAATCTTTTCCACTTACCCCAAGCACTGCACAAATGGCATACCTGGTCTGTGCAAACTGGGAAGGGTAATTCTTGAATTAAAAGTTAATCTAATTTTCAGAAGCACCTTATAAACTCTGTGCTAGCTGACATTCAGTTGTAACAGCCTGGGAACGCAGGACACTTCTCACTCTCAGGCTTTCCTGTCATGAGCTGTCGCTCTAGGAATGCATGGAAGCTACTGCCAGTGGGTGTGCTGTCACTGCTGCAGGAAATCTTCTCACTTTTAGGACATCCTAAGAGCCCTCCTCTTCTATCTGTGACCTAAATATTATTATTTACTTATAGCAAACATCGAGCGTTTTGGTCTGTTAAGTCTTTAATACCCATCAAATCAACACCCGAAGCTCATTTAAATTCCGGAAGCAACCTGAACGCTCACACATATGTGTGTGCACACCAAATCATGCCTCTGATATCTACTCAGAAATTAAAGCAGTCCCCACAAGAAATTTCTATCAATCTGTTCTTAGAGATTTTATCAACTCATTGCAGTTTCAAACAGGAGTTAAATTTCAAGTTACTTCCGACATGGCAACAAATACTTTATACTTTTTTATAACCCGCTCTGATAAATAAGATTTTCTTCCAAGAAAGAGGAAGGAACTTTGGAAAAAGTTATGGTTAATATCCAACTCCATAAATGGTTGGAAATATTTCTTTCAATATTTTTCTCTAAGTGTTGCATTTTCAAGAGTAAGTGTGCTGCACTCATAACCTTATAAAAGTAGGCTATTCTTTCCTCATGTCATTTAATCTTATTTCTTCTCCCCAAATTGTAAATTGGTGACGTTACGCCACTGCCTCTGCAATTCATCTCTGCCGTAAGGTGGAGCCCCAATAACATGGTCCCAAACTGCCTGACGATCTGAGTTCAATTCTGCCGCATCAGCAGATCTGAAGGCATTTTTGTCAATCAAACGGAGGAAGCAAAACTGGCCGTGGGTGGATTTGAGAAAATCAGTATATATTAGCATAATTCCAGAAATATCACATCTGCGCTGGCAGACACAGAATAACAAATAAAAAGGAATCAAACTTAGATCTAAAATTAGAGGTGACTTCTGGGAAAAAAAAGATTATTTTTTTTAAGATAAAACAATTAACAGTGTTTGTCATACATCGCACAATAGCTGAACAAACAACTTGGGTGAAAAGTAAGAAGAATTAAGTAAATAACACCTAAGACATACAAACAAAGTTTGTACATTTCTTGAAAACAAGCAGCAGCTAAAAGAGTCACTTTAAGAAAATTGTCTTCAAACTTTTCACCCTTTGTGTTTCTAAGGAAGAACAGCACAATGGAGAAAATCTCCCTTTTATCTCCACCTAAATGATCTTCTGCTTCCAAAAACAACCACTCATTCTCATGAAACTTGAATCTAGCCAAGAATATTACAATATACTTCAGTTTTCCCATACAACCAAGAAAGATATACCCTTCATGGTTCATTCACTCAGTAGCAATGGATGCAATCTCAGTCTGACACAAAAATTAAAGCTCTTCAGAACTTTGTCAAGAAACACTTCTATTGGAAAAAAAAAAACCCATGTGGTAGAGACATGTTTTCAGGAGAGAAGCAAATATGGTTTATAAATTTTGGGCATCACAGTCAGGAGAGAAGGAAGGGAACAAAGGCAAAATGAGAGTTGGCAAAATGAAGGCAAAGAGGAACATGAAATAGAGGAGAGCTGAGCAGTGGGTTAGGGTAAGGTGGTGAGATTTACTACTTGTAGTAAGGAGACATCCAGATAGGATGAGTGGATTGAGCTTATTTGCAAGGCTGGCTTTTCCCTTTCTTACACAGCTGCCAATGCAGCCATAGGTACCAAAATAATGCACAATTCCTCTGAGGAACACCTACGACATCCACTTGCTAATTTGAGTTATACTGATCCTGGTGGGCCCCAAGAAAGAAATATTAAGGGCGAGTAAATGCAGAACAGCAGAGTGGCTGCCTCTTACACAACTATCACTCCCATTGCACTACCACTGACATGCACTGATTGGGGTTTTTAGGTAAAACCTCCTACTGCCTAACTGGTTCTTTGTCCCTACCAGAAACCCACTTGGACACATGCGGACAAACAGGCTCAGCTCCTAGGTCTGAGGAATTTACCCAAGAAGCAGTCTGGATGTTTCAAAGATACCAAAACACGCAGTGGTGGTGCTCTCCTTAAGCATTTGCAAAGGCCTCTGCAGTGAGACACTTCCTGCACAGCATTTAACTGTCTTTAAACTTAATGAGGTTATTTTTAGTTAAAATTTGTAGAATACTCTGACATATTTTTGCAATAACTTAATCTTTCCTTAGTCGTGGAGATGAAAGCATTTGATTCGCTGTTTTGACACTTCTGACTGTACTAAATAAAATCTTCAAGTACTTCCCAATGATAACGCCTCCCATCTAACAGATTTTCTAGAAAGATCACATATAGTGAAAGAGAATGGGGACATAATCGATTACATGGGCAGTCCAAAAAATGAAAGGATAATACCATAGGAAGAGCCTTGGTAGAAAAGGAAGAGTTGCTCATTAATTGATGTTAAAGTGCTCCAGAGTCAGTCCTGTGGAGATCTTTTCTATCATAAAGAACACTCACCAGCTCCAGGGGAGAAAAAACCCTCAGAAATACACCCGAGTATCTCAGCACATTATTAAATACATTTTGAATACAAATGACACACAGCAGTGACACAGATGACAAACAACTTCCTTAGAGAAAACCTCTGTATGACGTGCAGCAGTGCCTCCTTCCATCCTGGCTGGACCAATAGTTCAGATAAATCCGGTATGCCTCTTGCAGTAGAAACATGTATGAACTAGGCCAAGGAAAGTACATAAAACCTCAGAGAAAATCCTTATAGGAGAAACTGGGAAGCTGTTTCTGCAGCACATGAGCCAGATGCTTCAAATACCCCAAGGCTAGTGGAGCAAGACTGTCCATGATGAATACTTGAAAACACGCAGCCATGGAAGGACAGTCAAGCTTTCAAGGCAGAAAGAAGAGACGCATTCCACCAAAGCCCCTCCTGCAGCTCAGTTGCTATTCTAGGATTAGAGGAACTTTTCCAGAGCTTGATTTAACCGCTTTTAGTATGCTTAAAACCTGGATTGTTTGCTTATATGGAGAAACAGTGCCTTTGACTCTGCTCCCATCCATGCACAGTCATGGTGGGATGTGTTATGGGCTGGACTGACTGGAGCTTCCTTGCACCCAAAATAAGAAAGGTTTTAAATGGGAGGCACAGGAAAACAAGGAATAATGTATTCACTGGGAAACAAACTGCCAGTGTCTTTTACAGGAAAGGAAAATCCCTGAAAGAGGAACTTCTGGTGTATAGCAATTCTAGCTCAGAGATACTGATCCCTGTTTTGTTTTGGGGGTTTTTTCCCCTTAAAATTAACTCCCAATATCTATGTGGAAGGGGGTTTTTTTGTTTGTTTGGTTGGTTTGTTTTTTGTTTGGTTTGTTTCACGGGTTTTTTGTAAACTGACATTTTCAATATTCAGCAAACAAATGTATGATTATTTTTATTAATATATACTTTTCTGTAAGTCCAGCTCCTTTGTTCACATGAGCTGTCTTTGCCCATCAGATTCAGACCCCTTTTACCTAAGTAAGGGTCTGTTTGCTTTTGCTTATCAACAGCTACATTTCTGCTTATGTGCCTTCCCACACCTGTCCACTCAGCATCATCCCTGGGATTCCCATTTTCTACATTAGATTAGCTCTTTGTCCTTAGAGCTGCCCAGCCAGCTGGACTAGCTAATCACACTCATTTGCAAAGAAAAATTGAATTTTCTGTAGAGAAAAGTAACCTATAGCACAGCTGGTTAATGCAAGCGTTAACATATGCCTTAGTTAACTTTCACATCAGCCATAAATGGATATGAATGCTACATAAGAAGTCTGAAAAAATCCTAGTTTTCAAATAAATGCATTTTGGTAGAAATCAGCAATTACTCTTTATCAAAATTACAAAATTACCTAAGTGATACTACTTTATAAGTCTGAGTGGAAGACTGCTGAAATCCTTGGACATTTTCTACTCCCCAGGTTTTGGATAAAGACCAGATCAACCACAATTACAGAGTTTATATAAAAAAAAATATATACTTTCCTGATCAGTAATGTTAGCTGTAGTTGAATATACTAATAAAATATTAATTTTGCCCTTTGAGAATATTTTATAAGACTGATGCAAAAAAAGTATTTGATCAAAAATGAAATGCAAACATAAGGGCCACAAATTTAGTAACACTGTTGAATTTTGCATAAGGAACCACAAACAAGGTCTAGAGACTGAATAATATAGATAAATCAAAGAAATGAGTAAGCCTGTTGTCGAAAGCATCAAAGTTATGTCAGATCTGGAATGAGACTGGAAAAAAATAATCCTTTGTTCCAAGTCACATTTCCTTCCTGAGGCTCCCACACAGCCTATTCTGTTATGGAAATGTGTGTCCTTCGTCAGAGTGGGCTGATTTCGTAGGACATGCCTCTGTCTGTGGGCATTCATTTTCATGAATGCAACTGCATGTTTGCAACCTGAAGTGACAACCTCCTCTGTCTCTTGAAACAGGATATCAATTCACAGAGAACGTCCAAGGGATGAAGACATACATAGTTCCTTGTCGCTCTCCTGTCTGATGAGCAAACAAAAAGGGGCACAGTCTCCTTTACAATAATTCCAGGTTCTTCATTATTAGACAAACGACGTGATTCAAAACACAGGTTGCTCAGCCTGCTAGGGTTACTATTTCAACCAGTTTTTTCTCTCCCAAATGAAGATGGACACTCATGTAATCCCCCTGGGTTGCCAAAGTAATAACAAGTAGAAAGGAGATGAATGGAAAAAACATGGCAAATGCTACTGCTGTCATCTCTGGTCTGCAAAACCTGCATGACTGATAAGATGAAGGTACAGCAAACGCTTCTTAAGATACAGCATTTTAAAAATCTTGTGACAGCTTAGAGAAGCTCCACCAAAGCATCTCCTTGGGTACATTTGCAATTTCTAACGACTCTGTTGAGCAAATGAGTTAGGTGGTGAGAGTGACCATCAGGGCTGTGTTTGGTAAAACCCATCTCTGTTCCTAAAATTGCCCTCCTGTTAGAAAAGTGATCAAGACAAAACGATCAAGAACAGAAGTGAGAGGTAGGAGTCACATCCCACTTTCAACACCAGGGATACAAACCAAGGATTCTGAGAAGTTTATGAGATAGCAGCAAGCACGAAGTGGGGAGGATACAACACCTTTAAGACATGTGGTATGTGCCTAGGACTCCTTCCTCATCCAGTACGTCTCTTACAGTATGTTATTGTTTAAATATTTTAATCAAGCAACACTTCGTCCAAAACTGAAAGATTGTAGTGAATGAAAAGGGAGGGTGACACTGGCTGATGACAGAAGGATTGTAGCTCCCTGGTGAGCTACAGGGAGGCAGGCTTGACAGGCTCTGTGCTTGAAGCAGCTCTTTCAATCATCAATATCACTGTTTTATCAGTAAGTTGTAGCAAAGCTACAAGTCTGTTTTCCCGTGGAAGAACTGCTACTGAATCGTGCCACATACAGCTTGCTGATGATAAGGCAAGGCAGGCTGTTACTAAAAAAAGAGCAGCCTCCCTGAGAGGTAGGTAGCAATCTCACACCTGAGTGAGCACGGAAATGAAAGGCAGAGGAACAGGAAGTACAAATGGCCATTTGCACAAATTCGAAGCCAAATTATATCACCATGGGAATGCATATTCAGTCAAAATACATCTGTGCAAGACTCACCACGGGGTGCGTGCGGTCCGAGGTGGACACTCCAATACAAAGGATTTGGCTGCAGTCCTGGCTGGAAAGCAGAGCTTTTCTGAAAAGCAGTGACTAAACACATGGAGTTATGGACCTGACCCAGGACACCGACCACATAACTGACCTCTGGTTATACAACTGATCATTATAGTCTTGCAAAAATATGTTCTGAGATGATGCTGCATGAGCAAACCAGTCATAAGGATACTTTGTTAAAAACTCCATGACTCTTTTATGTACTTACATGACATGTTTATATACATATATTTCCATGGCTCTTTGCCTGCAAGAAACCAGTAGTAAACAAAAGCCTATGACAGAATGACCAATAGGATTTGAGTTACAAACATAGATCTAAACAACCTGCTTGTGCAGCTTCAAATAGCCACATTTGAAGAGGAAAGTGTGCCCAAGTCAGCCAGTGACAAAGGACATGCCAGTTCAGGATGCACTGTCAAGGTCAGGATTCAGACTGCAGGAACAGCCAGTTTCAGCCAGCTTGGGTATGTCTACAGAGGCTGCAAACATGTTTGGAGAAGGCAAGAGTGGCAGCTATAGAGTCCAGGGCTATTGGCCTTTCTGCAGCTTAGGTGCTTAGCACTTAGTATCTCAGCCAAATAAATGATGCTAAGCATGCAAATACCTGCCCCACCCTCAGGTTTCATGGACTCAGCACAAGTAAAGGGATATGCTGGTATGAAATAATCATCAGCATGGATTTATAATAGGTCAAACTCCACAGTGTCCTTCATTCTGCCATGTGTTTGTGGTGAATTTAGACAGGAAATAACAAGTTAAAATCATAAAATGATAGGATTCAAGGATCTGAAGTTAACTGGATTTCTAAGAACATATAAAGCTGTGCAGGAAGAGGGTTACCTCTCAGACACAGAAGAAGTGCTACATGTGCAGTGAGTGCATGGCTGAAATGTGATGATCTCTAGGAAAAAACCCAAACCAAAACCAAGCAGCTGATCTTAAAGCTCATTTATCTGAACAAAATTGAAGATGGCAATACAAATGGCAGCATGCTTTTAGAACCAAAAAAAGGTTGATTAGTTGTGTTTGTATAGACATAGCTTCTCTGCCTCACTGGCCACCTCAGTAAAAACATTTGCCTATCAGCTTTCTGGAACACAGAGAAAGCAGCCTGAGTAACCCAAGCACTTTAAATACTTCAGTGAAACCAACAGTACACAGTAACTCCCTCGATTTGAAACCCATACTAAAGTGAGAGTGTGCAGTGAAAATCCTTACATTCATAATGATTACTTTTTGTGTGTGTATTTACAAAAATAACACCATTTTTAAAGGCCTTAATAACTATCTAATTTCATTTACCCAGAATTTTGGTTTCTTGACACTATTTCATAAGTTTATGTTAGTATATTCAAATATTGTTTTGATTTATCATACTTTTAATGTCAAAAATTAGATAAATCCAGACTGCTTTGATGCATAATATCAGTAAAGTAGCCAGCATCTAGGGAAAGCCTCAGCATTAGGGCAAATAGCATGTGACAAGGACTTAGAGCTAAGAGTTAGCACAGGGATCCTGGAAAAAGGAGAGTGATTTTGAAAGTGTTCCTAGGTCTTTTTCATGGTATAATTTAACAAGCATGTAGACTCAGTGCTGTTTAGTTATTACAAATCTTTGTTGAGTGAAATAGCCAGGACTGCAGTAGATACTTGATAAAGGCATGCCAGTTTTAACAAGTTTGCTGTTATTCTTGGAACGGGATTTTATGTGTTCTGCTGAGACACACAGTGGTTCACTAAGGGGCTTTCAGGCATAAAATATATGCTTGTAATGGTCAGTGAATGCAAACCAACTTTAATATCAGAGTTAGAATCTTCCCGTAATTTTTCTGTTTGTGTGTTCAGTCTACACTCTTGCACCTTAGGAAGGATGAGGTTCATTCAAAGGGTTGCCAAGGATTTTATGGTCTTTGGAGAAGAGAACCAGATGGTCCCAGGAAGATGAGCACTTCGAACATTGCAGTAGATTTGGGAAACAGGCCTACAGCTGCCTGGGGATATACTTCAGAATTTTAAAAGGTTATTAACTGAACTACCACAAGCTGCGAAAACAACTCAAAACCAGATGCAATCACTAATTGCTCACTTGAACCTTGCCTGTGAAGTTATTTCAGGAGGAAGAATATTTTTATGCTGACTCCAAACAAAAGTTAGAAAAGAAGATAATTAATAAGATTAAGAAGGCAATTATATCTGGTGCTGCTCAAAATTCTCTGCGAATGCTGTACATTTGAATTCATTAGGTGACAGTAACCGCATGGATTCATCATACATGGAAACCTTTTCCTGGAATTGATACCGACAACCTCAACTGCTCATTTTCATTAGTTCACACACAGTTAGGAGAAACCACAAATACCATAACATCTTTCAAATACTGCAAAAAAAAAGCTGCATTTTAGTTTTCTCATTGGGCAAAAAGAGTCCTTGTGCATAATAAAGCCATGCATACAGCATAAAAACTATGTAACCACCACTGATAAAAGAACTTTTCATCTTAATGAAGTGTAGTAAAGCCTTTTGTCCATATCTCCAAATTAAAACAGAAAAATAAATCCAATCAAAGCAGAGTCATCATATAGTTCTGACAGACAAACAAACCCAACCTTAAGTCTTCAAAAGACTTAAGTATCTGCAATAGAAAAAGCAACTGCACAGAAGAGGCTGAAATGCCATTGATGCGAGTGAAGAGTACACAAGAGTGGCAAAAATGTTAGTGTAATCAGTTACAATGTAAAATTCAACCAAATGGATTTCAGAGTTATTCTGCTGTAAGATTTTAAGGAAAAAAAATAATGGAAAGTGAAACTAAGAGCTTTGTACTTGCTGCCACTGCAAGAGCTGTAAGACTGCAGGAAATCTGTTATTATGAGGCAACAGCAGCACTCACGAGGTTCTACGTATCCCTCCAAGCAGATGCATAGGAACACACAATAAAGATTTTTTAGGCTGCCAGCAGTGTTCATATACAAGACAGAAAAATGCCTCATTTCTTAAGCAAAACTGAGCGTTGGTTGTAAAGAGCAGCACACACACACTCACTTTGCAGCCAACACACAGCTGCACAGCAACACCAGCAGTAGAACTCTCTGAAAAATGGATTTGCTGCCAAGTGGTTCAGAATTATGCCATGACTGCAGACACGAAGAGTTGGCCTCATGGGATGGAAAGAGGACCACAGGTTTTTTCTCATGTACGAAGTCCTCTTTTGTACAGATCTTGCCTTAAGGTAGGATTTCTTCAAAAGGAGTACTGAGTGGAAAATTAAAAATGCCCACATTTTAGCAGGAATGCCACCAAATCTTTCAGATGAAATAACACTACCACCTTTTCACCTTTTAGTTATCTAGTGCTTAGAAGTTCCACGAATCTCCCAGCTAGAGGCTATCAAGAAATACAAGCTACAACTGCTATTACCCAAATACGAATTGACAAACATGTTCAAAAATTATTTTGGAAATTTACATGAATAGCAGAAAATTAATCCATGGAAAAACACAATTTCCCCTTTCAAGAGATCTGGAAATAGAGAAAAAACTAGGAAATTTATTCAAAGTGAATTATTCAGCTTATGCTCTATGCTATGGCTCCAGGTGTATGGACACCAAGGTGTATATCAGAGCACTTTTGAAATTTTAGGGAACTTCCTACTTTCCTTTTAACATATGCAAAAATTCATGCATGGAAAAGCTCTGGATCCACACTGTTCTTGCTTATATTTCCAAATATACTCCAAAATCTTTAAGTTAAGGCTACTAATTTAAACACATGGAGCTTTCTCCCCTATGAGCCTTAAAATGTGTGCTATTCCCACTGATCCCCTTTTCAACATGAGTTTAAACATTTGTAGATACTGCAGCTATAGCATTTTCCCAGCTGTATCTATTCCCCTGCCCAGGATTTCCAGACTTTGCTAAAGAAAGATTTTTTTAAAATCCACTTTTGTTTTTCATTTGTTCTTCATTGCCCACTTAACTCAATGTGGAATTACAGACGTACATTCATGTTTTCACATTAGAACAATTATTTTTACTATGTGGCCCAATCTAATAATCCCTAAGAGATGAGACCTAAGACACCTGCCCCCTCCCCAAAGCCCCACCACCAAAACCAAGTATATACCTTCTGTGCACTGAGTGCTGCTGACCCAGGTGATTTCCCCATTTCCCTGCCATTTCCTTACAGTGGGCCATTCACTAGGACTCGGACTCTCTGAGTCTTCCTCAAAACACCCTTTTGAGGCAGGCTAACACTTTCTTTTCACCCAGGACCTTACTGTCAAAAATAAACTTGACATTTATAAGCAATTCCAATTGTATTGAAGAGGTATTTTGTTCTGATGCAAAAATCCCTTAATGTTTAAATAGATTTTGTAAATACATGTCTAATTTCTGGGAGCTGAGTTATTATAAAAGACAATGTATAGTTGTTTGGTTTGTTGTGCTCTTGAAGTAAAAGAGAACAAGTAGGAGATGTTGCATCTTCGAATTATTGTGGATGATGGACAACAGGCTGTGGTACCAATTCAGTGATAATGTCAGAAGCAAGCTCCCAACAGATAAATAACAACGCTCATGTAACAGCCAGACAGCTGAAACACGCCCTGCTCAATGCACTACAAAGATAGATTTTCTGTACTGTCCCATTCAATTATTCTCCTCTTGTTTCTTGTTTCCCAGCAGATAATTGGATTTTAAGAGAAGGCATCTCCAATTTCCAGGGCTTCATTTCTCTTCTGTTTTCCTTCTGATTTAATACAGACACTTATCCTCAAATCCTATTCAGAATCAGACAAAGACTTTCTAAACTTCTAAGCTAGTCTTCAAGTCAAATAAAGAGGAAAAAAAAAGTCTTCAAAATGAAGGACTTGATCCTGCCAGATGGAGAAAGATGTTTCTGGTGAAGGCATCACTGTTGCAACTGCTGGAGAATCTGCAGGAACATAGGTCTCCACAGAATCAGTCTCTTACTAAGAATAAAATATGATTTAAATGAGAAAAAGAACTTCAACATTATTTAAGCACACATTAAAAATGAGAATAAGAAAACAGTGACTGATCGTATCCTAGTATTAAGACCCTTATTCAGAATGCATTCCTGTAATAACTTTTCTTCCATAACAAAAAGAGGTATTATCACACCCTGTAGGGAACAGTATACATTTTATTAAGAAATTATAAAGAACATTTCTCTCTTCAAGACTCTTAACACGCATAAACCTTGCCAGTTTTCAGTGACTTTTTATTGCTGTTTGTTCAGGTTTTTTCTCCTCAGCAGAAAATGTTTGTAACAACTTAGAGAAAGTCCTGAGGTGATTAGAATGCTTACTCACTTCTTGGGTGGACGAGAGGTACTCATTGTACTACTTTCTGAAAGACTGGTCTGGCTGGGGTATAAATGGTCATAGGGTCTCTGAGAATGACACCAGAAAAAGCACCGGAAAAAAAACTGCATCACAGTCTACACACAAAGAATGTGCTAGAGAATATCTCAAATATAGTCAATATTACAGCTAGAATACACCATAAAGCTTATCTAATGAGGCAGGCCAGAAGAAACCACAATGGCGAGTCTCTCACCTGGTCTATTTCTTCAAATTAAATTTCCCTTATTCATTTTGACAGGTTCAAAGCCAGCCCAGGACACGCAGCCTTCTGGGCACAGGTGGTAATAAACGTGACTTCCGTCACTGTTTGAAGAAGATGCCACCTTCAAGCTGGGAGTAAACATATGCAAGCCAAGGCACTCCAGGAGAATTCAGATATTTTCAAATCACCCATATACCGCAACCATCACTCTTTTCAGCTTTGGAAAGTGTCTTTTCAACAAAGCTATTCTCAACTCCATACTTTATTTTCTGTAAACCTGCTTAACTCCCTTTTTTAGTGGTTTTGAACTGACTATAAATGAACAAACACCTTGTTTTCCACAAGTGACAAGTTACAAAGGTCATATTTCCCCCCTTTATACAAAGTTTATGGCAGCACTGTTATTATTGCCTAAAAGTATCTATAATTTGGGTTATGCCCTTTGCTAGCATTATGCTGTTGCCATTATATAGGATGAAATAATTAAAAATAAAACTATATTGTCATGTGCTTATATAGTCAAGACTGATCTTTAATTATCAAGTTTTCATGCCTTAGAGTTGTGTAGAACAAGTATTGCTAACTAAGATTACTTGATAACTTATGGGATATGTGTACACTGAATTAATTATGACAACAGTTATCTATTACATACCAGAAACCTACACTTTTGCCATTTAAAACCTAGGGATGCTTTATTAAAAAAATATAAGATTATTAGCTATTTAGAGAAGTAGAAACATTAATAATGAGATAGGTCTGCACCCAAAATTGAGCTGATACGCATCGAAATCTGAAGATCTACCTTGATTTCTAGCCAGTTCTGGCAGAAATAACATGGAAAAAAGAATCTCCATGGCAGAGAACAATGCACAAGCCTCTTTTGCAACAGCAAGCAGCAACTTTTAGATAAAAAATGGTTATTTGTCCCCACTAACAAGGAGCATAATTGAAAATGTTCTTTACACAGAAAAAGAATATAATGCTTTACACAGAAAAAGACTATAATCCTTTCAAACTACCAAAATTAGTTCAAAGAGCTCCTGATGCATTGACTTTTCTCCCCTGACATTAAAATAAAAGCAGAAAGAACACTAGTATAGGCTCCCTGTGAAGTACACTGTCCTGCTAAAACTGAAATAGAGCCTGCAGGACAGAGATCAGTCGGGCAGCCTGAGCTCATCCGGCCCCAGCTGAGAGCACTTCAGAGCGGTGGAGAACTGCTCTTCAGAAACCAGCCTGGGGATGATGCCCTTTAATGCCAGATTGGGATGTAGCAAAACACACAGCGAAATTCCATTCATGGGCAATGTGAGTGTCCTTAAACCCAGCAAATTATCCATGACATACCCAGCAAAAACACTCTAGTTTACAGTATTTACTTAGACTTTAAGACATTCTTTAAGTATTTCACATCAATTCTCTTTATCAATGCAATATAGATATAGGAAAAAAAATGCTTGGGTTTAGGTGTGTTCAATTTCTCTCTTTATGCATTTTCAGGGGGAATTCTCAAATGCTTTTCCTCAGTCTTCAGTCTGCTGAATGATGGGTAAATTGTACAACTAGTTTCATCCATACCAAATGAGGGTTATCACATGCTAGTGCAGATAAGAAGAAATGACACAGACAAAGTGACATTGCTACATCCCAGAGGTACTCCTTGAGAAGGAGCTAAATAGAAAAGCTCTAATTGTCTACTTACATAAGTTAAAAACTTCAGCTTTTGGCAATGCTGTCTGTGAATGGAGTTCAAGGGTTCTCATCAAGACAGAGATTCACTAGTCACTGGCACACCACCACTTAGGGTTTCTACCTACCTCCCATGTATTGCAGAGAAGTGCCATAACAGATTCCTGGCAAAAACAAGGAGATCGTGCAATTCTCCATAAATGCATGTCTTTCCAGGTTCACATCAATTCTTGTTTTTCCCTGCATGGCACCCAGTGTGTTGTACTCACGTAGGTCTGCTCTGCAGTCCTTTTTTTCCCTCTCTGGGTTTGCTCGTGTAGCACGTGTGTTCAGTCAGTCTGTACGGTTCTGAAGGGTGCCAGTCAGCCAGTGTCACCAACACTAACACAGCGTGCCTGAGGACCTTTCCTCGAGTTCTCACCTTTACCTCAGAACTTATGATACGTAAATATCATCACTTCAACCTTCACAACTTCAGAAAACCAGAGCATCCTGTGGAAAATGTAGGTATAAAGTAAAGCCATTTATGTCTTCAGTGTGTTCAACTCACAAAATAAGACTATGCCTCAGGTGTTTTAGCTGTCATTTTAATGTGTCAAGTGAATGGGTTATTGGCTTATTTCAGAGAGGGCACTGTCTCATTGTGAGGGGACTTCTTGACTTTTATGTGACCTGGCTTTCTCCCTGAATAGCCAGACTTTGATTCAAATGCAAATATCTTCAGGGCAGCTTTCAACACTATCCGTGTGTAAAAACCACCAATAAAAGGAACAAAAAATGACTAAAAATAATAAATGTCAAGCATGTGAGATGTCCATTAGTTTCTTTCCGACCTAGTTCCATAAAATAGAAAGCAAACAGCAGGTGCCTGGCAAATTGATCTTTAGGAGTGCTTAGAAAGCTTAACCTTCTCGCACATAGTCATCTACATTGCTCCACTCCATGTTTAACCCCCTGAATAATTCCAGTTCTCTGTGCATTTCACCTTTTTGTTTATGAAAAAGAGCATATAATTGACCAAGCCGTGCTCTATGGTTCTCATTACTCCAGCTTTGTTTGTCAGAGGAGGGATGTGGAAAGAAAAAAAAAAAGCGCTAGGCAAAACTTTTCTTTAATCTTCTGCAACTCTTACGGAAATTTACGCAAAAGTTTGAAGTAGTAGTAGAGACAACTTTTTAGGCAAGTTAATACCAGAAATTTTTGAAAATATATCTGTTGTGTGAGGAAAAGTCCAGGTCTGAGCTGAAATTCTTGGCTCGTACCTTATATGAAATGTCCCTGAGTTACCAGGAACGCTGTACATCCACAGAGACAGTCCTTAGCCCTTAAGGATTTGAAAGTGACATTCTGCAGGGTGGACTGTACATAGAGAGGTACTGCTTTAGTGAAAGGATTAAGGTTCTATCAGTTTCCAATCCCTAAGTAAATCTGTACAGGAAGAGTAGCTGGGCTACTTTAGCAGACACAATTAGACGCAGGCCTAGCTGCAGAACATTTTCTCTGACAGAGACAGTCACGACTGGAGCCAGCAAGTAAGCTCCTTGTATTGGAGACAGAGTGGCAAGTTCTGTTCTGAGATACACAGATGAGTTCAGGGGTTCTGCTCCTCCATTTACAGTGTTACTGTGAACAGAGTCTGACCACTCCTTTCCAGGGTACTTGTCAAATAACATAAGCAAGAAAGAGATGACCTAAATATCTTCTTTCCGTGTACTCTCCACTGCCAAATTACTCTGTAAGAAACTGGTTGTTATGTGTCTGCACTTCATAACTAAAACTAATTTATGTACAAAAAGCTGTTTAGTGGTATTCAGTCAGCTTTGACATTTGAAAACTCTCCTTTGGTTCTCAGCATCCAAAATTAATTTTTCTGTAATACTTGTCAAGCAAACTGGGACTTTCAAGTGGTTTTCTTCCAGGAAGGTTTTTATTATGTTTAAACAAGATTTCTTGTATTTCAGTTTCAGCCCATTGCTTCTTGTCCTGTCTTCAGATACTCCGAAGAAGAGTTTGGCTCCATTGCTTTTCAAGCCTCTCATCTGACAGTTATACTCATTGACAAGACACTCCTGCAAAGCTTCTGTTCTCCAGACTAAACAAGCCCAGTTGTCTCAGCCTCTCCCTGGAAGAGAGATGAACCAAGCCCTTACTCACCCTCATGGCCCTTCACTAGGCTTGCTTCAATAAGTCTCTGTCTCCTAGACTGGGGAACCCAGAACTGGACCCAGCATTCCAGATGTGTCTCAGCAGTGCTGAGTAGAAGAATAAGGATCAACTTTTTCTAACCCTCTGGCAATGCTTTTGCTAACATAGTCCAGCAAGCTGTTAGCCTTCATTGCCACAAAGACACGTGGCTGCTTCATGGTGCAACCTGGTGCTTGTGTAGACCCTCAGAAACGTTTTTGACAAGTCTCCAGCTGGTCAGCCACTGGCATGTGCTGTACATAATACAGGCATGTAAGAAGATACAGGAGAACAACACTCAATCCATCTCTTTTGAAGGATGTGAATGAATTGGACAAGAAGCAAAAATAAGTCACAGAGATCATCCAGGGATTACAGCAAGTGCTTTGCGGCAACCTAAAAATGTTAATCAGAATTAAAAAAAAAAGTGTAATCAAGTCACCACACCAATGAACAGAGCTCACTCAGGAAGAAAATCCTAGGGTCTCTACTGCAGCAGGAAGCATCATTGCAAAAAGCAGTGTCTGGAATCCAAACAAAACAAACACAGAAATTAAATACAAAATGTAAGCCCCTGAGACAAAGAAAATATTCCTCTCACGTTGATGGAGACACAGACACTTTATGTCCTTGAAGATAAAACGTAAAATAGCCCTGTCACAGCTACTTTCTTCAATTCACTCCATGCCCTGATCATGCACATTTTATGTATATTAGTCTGTACTGAGACCCTATTTTTAGGTTGGATGAACCAGTTTCCTTTCAGTGCTGTAGTTCATCCAGGGATAGTTTGTTCCAGGGACTGTTCTATACAGACAGTACGCAAAAGGTGCTCTGTCACACTGAATACCATTTGCTCCACACACTAGTTCACCAGCATCCCAGCAAGTCTTGCAGCCTCAAACACTTCTTCAGGCTGTGCCATAGCCCCTTGGAGTCCCAGGCCCTTCTACGCCAGTCCTGAGGCCACAACGAACAGGAAGGAAAAGACTTATCTCCTGATAGTGACCAAGCAGGTTCCTGCAATGCTGGGTGTCAAGCCAGCCAAGAGACAGCATAAGCACATCCAGCGTGCCATTAACAGAAAATAAAAGATACTATGCAAGTGTGAAATATATCTACCATAAGGCAGAGGGATTGAAGTGAGGAGAAGAGTAAGCACATAGCCCTGTGCTCCACCAGCTCATGCTACCACAGAGCCCGTTTTGACACTTAACACTGCAACCTCTGCACTCCAGTGGGAGTGGAGATAGATTTAAGGTGTATTTACACTTCACTGGCTACTGTCACAAGCTCTACAAGAAAATCAAGTAAATCAGTTCGTCAACAAAACAAGTGGGGCTAGTAAAGTCCTCAGAGACAGTTCCTTTAGGAGAGAACGAAACAGACACTGAAGTTCTCCCCAGAATGCCAGTGGAACAAATGTCAAGTGTAAATACATCTTAAACACATCTTAAAATAGTTGCACTGAGATTTCTCTCTAAAGGTCTTTTCATAGATCACTTTTTTCTGCCATGGCTGACAGAACAGACACGAGTGCCTTCAGTTTCTTACAGGGCAAGCTAGAAAAGATGCCTATAGTTTTGCATAAAATGCCTGAGAGTCCACAATAAAAAGTCAGAATTTACCTCTTTTTATTGTATACCCAAAGTGAACCAGAGTCAGAAAATGGTACTGTACCAAAAACAAACAAACAAAAAAAGAAGTTTAAAAGCTAGGGATCATAACATATAAGGACACAAAATGTATAATGTTTTGCCAAAATTGTATTCTTACTGAGGCCTAAGAGGGCATCAAATATGCTATTCTGAGTGCAGTTCAAAAGCTACAGAGGTTTGATAATAAAAGTATAAAGTGTAATAAAAGGCTGAGTTCAGCAGGACTTTTCCTCTCTGAGGTGAATTGCACAGTTTTCATTCCTGCAAGGTAACTACTCAAGAAGAAAAAGACCTAAATCCCCTTCAACACTAGATTTGCTCAACAACTGCTATAAAATTATTTTAAAAGTCAAATTTGAAAGTGTACTTGGCAGGAAAGAACATTTTGCCAGATAAAGACCTAAAAATACAAAAACTCCTTTCAAAATTTGTTATTTTTAAAGGAAGGGGAAAAAAACCCCTCCAAGTTTGGCTTATTCTGTACTCACCTAACCTCATAAAATCAAGGAATAACTCTGCCAGGTAATAACAGAGGAAGTTAAAAACTGCTTGGGACTCAATTCTGTGCAAGAATTTATCTGTATAAAATATAATCTACTATTTATATGTTGATGGCTCTCAAATAAAAAGGCATGCCATCTCGTGGAAAAGGTAAGCAGGAGAGGGATGCAGGCACATTATTTCAACATGGGCATGAACTGTGTACTTCTCCTTAACTATTTGTTTCCTACATTCTACTCTGCAGGATTCTCACACATGATCAGCTTTCAGCTATCTCTGCCACCGCTGGAGTTCCAGAGGTCACACACACGACCCAGGAGTACAGGAGCTGTGCTTCAGTGAGGCCATGCAACTAGCAGCCTAAAATAAGTAGTTCCTATGGTTGATTTATCAATAAAAATAAAATAAGGCATATATTCATAACTCTGTTTTTGCTTTGCTGCAGATAGAACTTGATAACCTTTGAGTAACTATGAAACTGAGAGAGTAAATTTTGCAAGGTGCACCTGAGAAGAATGAATTGCAGACTCATAGAGTGCTCAATGAAACTTCCAATTAAAAAGCAATGAATGAAAAATACATGTAAATGTATATTGCCAAGGACATTACAAATTTAAACATGAAGATTAAGATCAAAGTTTATTTCCCTGAGTGAACGTTCATTGAAGCAATCAAGAAATTTTTGCATAAATCCCATTAACTTTCTATAGCAAAACCAAACCACCCAAATATAACTTTCCAACCAAATTATGATCTTGGCTCTTGAACAAGTAAGCATTATCACTTAAAAGGAATGACAGGTTTATGGGTGGAAAATAATGTTCAGGAAGCCATATGAAGTAGCATGATTTTTTAAGCAGCCATCTCTCTTGATCTCAACCAAATGAATATTTTAAGCTCTCTTTCTTACTATACATTGATCAAACTTGCCCTCTGAACACAGCAAGGAAAAACTGTCAAAGAGTCAATATTCTTCTAGCAGTGTATCTGAGGGGCACGTCTTCCAACATCACAACCTGTCCTTCCGCTGTGGAAAAGTCTGACTGACTTGGGGTAGATGAATAGCATTATGTCTCATCTAGCATTACTGAAACTTCTCTTTTTAATGGAAGGATGGCATTTCTACAACACCGAATACTGCATTCCAAAGTTAATTTCTTACTGTTAAAGTGAAGGTTTTGTTCACGTGCCCGAGCTGTGGCTGACAGCTCAGGATGGTGGGAGTTACATTGTTCCCCTGGTATTCAGCCAGTCAATGGCTGGGCAACAAGAAAGCACAGCTGACAAAGTATGGATGTGGAACTTTACTGTTTGCTTCCAGTTCTATCAATACAATGCAGGAGATGTTGAACAAGAAGCGGTTTTCTTAGATGCCTATGCAATTTTCATGAAAAAAAAGGAAACTCCTTTCCAACTTGAAAACCTTCTGAATCTTTCCACACCTGTTTCCCCCCCTCTGGTGAGATGAAGAAAAGATATTTGTTTTTACTGCAAAAGATGATAAGTGTTTTTGATCTGCTACTTGCATGAACACATTTCTCCAAATGTCACTTCTCTAGACTAGTTATGGCCTTGAGAATGACATACATTCTTGAACTCTTTGCAAAACTGATTTTCCACAATGAAATACTGAAATACACTGAAATTACTCAGTTACACAGACACACACAAAGATATCTGACTGAACTAACCCACCTCTCGGGATGGGATTTCCTCAGAACTGGTTCCATGCTGTTTACTGGTACACTCAGCAAGCCTTTCCTTAGTAACTCTGCCAGAAGCCAAGGGCCTGGGAGCAGAATATTGATTCCATACCATACAAGTCAAAACCATGAAGTTTGTTACTGACATTGCACTTTCCATCATGGCAGTTCTGCAAACCACTTTCAAATTAAAGCAGTGAGGTGTGTTCATTATGTTCATTACTCAGATTGTAACGAGCAAGACCTGACTTCCTTTAGTATTACTCCACTCTGCCTTCACCAGGCACAGTTAACAAGACAAACAAAAAAAACCCCAAACAAACAAACAAAAACCCCAAAACCAAAACAAAATGAAAGAAAGCAAGCTACACCCTTATTATAAGGAAATATCATATAAACACTATATTGTAGAAGAGCCTGGGAAAGTCTAAATAGGGAAGATCATTAGGTGCTATTTGCTTACAGAATTTTGAAGGATTTTAGGGAGATAGTGAAAACTTTTTTCATTTCCACCTGAACTTCAAAGTACATGAGAAGTCAGCCTTTACAACTACAAATAATAAATATATAAAATGAAAGAACAAACACCTTTCTGAGAAAATATCCACTAATGGAAATGTCTCAGTCCCTGCAAAAGGTCGTTTTCATGGAGGAGAAATGAATACATCAGTTGCTTCAGTTCTGTCTTCAAAGGCTGTTTGGAAAGACTTTCAAGTATGTCTGATTAGCAAAGGTGCAACACAGCACCTGAGACACTAATAGGGATTTCTACCTTGTTATTTCTTTAGAGGCTTTTTAAAATCAAAGCAAAAATTTAACTCTCCGTTTCATTTCTAATATTTTGGACAGAGATTGAAAAAAGTTCCAGACCAACAACTAAGAGAAATTAAGCATTATTATAACATGCTCTAATGGGATATTCACTTTCAAAAAGTGTCCCAGGAAGGCTGTGTGGTCTCCATACTTAGTTTTCATGACCAGACTGAATAAATCTGTGAGTAATCTGATCTCATCTCACAGCTGTCTGAGCAGAAGGTTGGACAAAACCTCCAGAGGTCCCTTTTAACCTGAATTACCTTATGATCCTATTGTAGCAGGTTCATATGTAAAGATTAGTAGTATTTTGCCAAAAAAAAAGAGAGAAGATACGTCAGCTACTTAAACTGCAGTACCTATAACAAATAAAATTGTATGTAACAGGGCAGAACTGAAAAACAAATTGCAACCTTCTAGAAAGATAGGAAAAAAGTTTAATTTAGATGCTAATTCCACCAATTAGCATGTTTATTTTCAAGAGGAGGGCTGTTCCCTCAGTTTATTAGTAGTATATTTGCATGGGAATGTGATCTATGCTTTTTCACTGCTCATCTGCTCTTCCTGATTATGTCTCATTTGAAGCCACAGCCTGCAAATGACTCTTAAGCTTCAGAGTGGGTGTTGAGCTCAAGAAGGGAAAAGTTGCAGGAGGAGAGAGAATACTTAGAAAGAAATATCATTTTTTTCCTTCTCACGATCATCTGTTTATCCACAAAAAGTTGAAAAGAAAGAGTGAAGTAAAATACAACTGAGAATAAAAAAAATCGGCAGTCAAATAAGAATCTTCCCATTAGGCAAAAGCAGCTGTAGCAAACAACTTCCAACTAAGAAGCTGTGAGGGAACAGACTCTTGGAAACTGCACTTGGGAAGTCTTGGCTACCAGTTTTACAAAAAAGGCTTTCCCTTTTTCTTACTGCTCTGTTTATTATACACTATATATACACTAAAAATACAAAAAAGTGAAGGATGTGAATTTCTTGAGTATTATGAAATACAATGTTTTTTCTGTTCCACAGATGATGTCTGCATCAATAATAATAAATCTCTTTGAGAATCTGGTTTTTTTGAATTGTTCTTTTCACTGACTTGATTTCTTATAGAAGGAAATTCCTCTGGAAATATTTTTTCAATATTTTTTGAGGTAAAAAAAAAATGAAGTTGGGAATTTATGTAACTAATAAAGAAATATTTACAATGAAGACATATGACCACCACATTATTTTCTTTCTAATAATAACATGTGAATCCCAAAAGCTTTGAGAAGTTTCTAATCCAGAAATAAAATTGGTATCAACAGTATGAAAAAGGCGATGTCTTTACTGTCTTTCAGAATTACATCTTCTAGTCTTACAGCATATCCTTCTTTCCAGTTTGCCAAGCAAGCTGACCTAGATTTTGAAACAAACAGGATCTAAAAATAGAGTATTTGCTAAAATAAGTGTTGCTCAGAGACCTCTGCAGTGAGCAATACTCTAAACCTGATAAGAAGGACATTCTGCTGCAAAAACATGGCATTTTTGTGCCAAACTTCAGCTTAATGCACTTAATTTATGAACAAATGTTCTCTTTATTTCAGTGCAATAAAGCAAATAAGGTCCTAAAATACGCCAATAACGTTGTGATATTTATATTAAAGATTTACCAGAATATATAGAGTGAAATCTTAGTTGCACTGAAATTCACAGGAATGTTGTCATCAACATTGGAAGAGCAAAGCTTTCACTCAGGGAATTAAGTCCTACAGATGATTCTGGAAGTTGGCTCTAAAAGCCAGAGCCAGCCTTGGGGTTCTGTCCTTTCAGAAGGGGCTCTAATTTCTTCAGTCCCTTTTTCCTAACCATTATCTTGGAAACTTCTGAACCTGATTGCTTCGTCTTCAGGTTTGGCCCTCAGGCCAACAGACTTACCAGGACTTACCCCAGACTTCCTACCACTGGAGTCAACAAAAGCCCTGTCTATTGGGCCTGTGTGATGGAACATTCTTGCCTCTTGCAATGGCTTGGCACAGAGACATGGTCCACACAAGTGACATCCATGGAAGAAACACAGGACAGGTGATTCTTCCAGTCTTCTCAAAAGACTTTGATGTGCAAATCCTTCCAATTCCTTGATCAGAAAACCCTACTGACAGTAGGGCTTGACATTAGTAAATATTTAAAAGCTCACATTCCCCATTACCCACTGAAACAATGGGCAACTGTAACCCAGAGCTGAGTTATTGAGCAAATTGGTGACAAACTCAAATTATTTCATACTAGGTGGGGGTCTGACCAAGAGCTAAATTTCATTTTCAGAGATTTCAGATTAAAATACCACACAGCATCCAAAGAAAGACTTGAATAAAAGGTATATGCACGCATTACTCCATGCACATGTTCATGAATATACGTAGACACTCTAATCATAAACAGATGCCTATAAACAAACTAACATGTCAGTGAACAACCCAAACTGTGATCAAGTAATAAAGAATTCAGGTGAAGCCCAAATAAACCTACATTTGCCTACAGATTGTAAGAAGTTTTCCTTATCAGCACAGGAAAACACAAGAGAGAAGAAAAAAAAGAAAGGAAAGCACTGTCACAAGAAGATTTTTAAAAACCAACCAAACAAAACCAGAATTACTTCTTGTTTCACAGTCAATCCTCCTAATGGAAAGCTACAGCCTGGGTTTTCCCAAGAGCACAGATATCCAGCTCTTTGCAGCTCTGATTTTCTCAGGTGGAATCACAGACTGCCGTGTTCAGATATGTGCAGAATAGCAATGCTGACAGGGATCTTGCCATCCTCAACTCAGCTGCCTGGGCTCTTGGTAAGCATTGCAGAGGGGATAGTCAAGGGCCTAGCACAACTGAAAAACAAAGATGATCCAGTACATTCCACCCTGGAGTGGTGACATCTTTAACCCTCTGCCAGAAGGAAAAAGCCGTGATGCTGAAAGGTTGAGCCCTGACTTCCAGGTGCTGAGATCCTACTCAGAAGTTTTGGGGATGAATTTTTCTTGAATGCTGACCCTAGGCACTAATTTTTTTTATTTTTTTCCCCTACATATATTTCAGGTCTTAGCTAGACCTGAATTAGGTTTACTATGGACAAACCAGTAGATGGTAGCTGGAGATAAGAAATTGCTGAGGCCAAGGCAGCAGTGTCATGGGGGGAAAAGCAGATTCAGGTGATCAAAAACTCCAAGTATGAGGAATCCAGGCAAAAAAAGGAGCAGAGATTTTTACCTGTGAAGAGGTGCCTCTTGGACACTTCTTGCGTCCCAGTGAATACAATGACATTTGCTAGGAAACCAAGGGTCTGGGTCTAATCATTTAGTAAAAGGATTTCAATGAGTATCAGATCAGATGTTAACAGCAGATGGAAATACAGATCACACTTATTCTAAACATAAAATATTTGAAATTATGTATTCCCTGGGAGATAAAAATTCCACATTCATTTTAGGGACATAATTGTGTCAGCTGAAAGTTTCAGAAAGCAGTATCTGTTCTTTTTGCGAGTGTCCTCCTTGACAATCTATCATTTTAACCAATGCAATTAGGAAGATTGAGTATTTTCTAAGTTCAGTGTTGAAACAACTTCTAAGTAGGCCATGTGAATCACAGTGTCTGCCAAAAGGTCAGGTTGGTGTGATTTAACCAAATGTGTCCAGTGGGGACAGTTTGCAGAAGACACATATAAACACTTCACAGCACATCAAAATGCTTATTCTAAAACAGACATCCTTTTTTCAGCACATGAAAAGAAAAACCTCAAGAAAATAACATGAATTTTAAAAGCATCAAAGATTGCTTGTCACGTGGTGTTATCAGTCAATTAATAAAACATCTAAATCCATCCCATACACCTAAACCAGCAAGCCAATCCTGAGAAATGGCCAGAACCAACAAATGAAGCCGCGTTATAACAGATGTTACCAGAGTTGACACACAGTTCTTTATTTTAAAGAATCTGTTTTCTCTTACTGTAATATAAATCTTGTAAGTTTCTCCTTAAGCATAGAAAAAAATCTGAGATGAAACAAATGAAGATTCAACATATACCAAAAATATATTTTTCATACTTTTCCCTCATGATAGCAAAATTAATGCTTTGCAAACATGCTCATTTAGAAGAACCAATTATCTGATTGTGTTTCACAAATTATACCTTAAATTAATTTACAGTGTGATGTACCAGCTGCTGTGCTCATTTATTTTCTATAGGGAAAATTCTATAAGCAGCATCAATATGCAGTATGCTTTACAGGCACATGCAAGTTTTTCTTACCATAATTAATGTGGCAGTACAGTTATATTCAATATGTAGCTGTACTTGCCAATTCCTTACCTACTATCAAATTAGTTACTTACCCAAAACAAGCAAAGCTGCTGATCATGGTATTTCAAATAACCAAATTTTAAACTCACCCTCTTGACAGCGACAGCTGCCACACTGTCTCATTTATCTCCCTCAGTTAAGAAAGAAAAAAAACAACTCCCAAAGAAAACCCCCTAATTTCAAGCAACCAGCACAAAGCTATGTCCTGAAGTTCACTTTCAAGGTCCTCTTTCCACACCAGTTAAGCATTTAAAGACATGGAAGGCTGCCACAAAATCAATGCACTTATTCTCCTTCAGCACATGGATTTACTGCAGATATTCCAATAACCAGTAGCTAAAACCTTAAAATGAAGGGCCTCATCATTTAGCCAAGAATTAAGAAAAGAACTAATGAACATGCTCCAGATGGCAACCCCAACACATACCAGCAAGTGGGAAGTGTAGTAAATCAATGGACTGTGATCCAGGATGTCTCAACATGACAGACTCATTCTGAGATGCCACAAAAATATTCCTCTGCAGAAAGACTGTTTCTTATGAAGCAAGACTTAGCACTAAATTTTACATGGAAATTAATATGTTTTGGCTCTAGGACTGTGACTTTGAACCAAGTGGCATCTCTCCATGTTTGTCCCACCTATCCTGAAATTCATGACAACATGTCCCCGTTTTGAGGTCAATACACTCACACCACCACCGATTTCAAAATGCCTCAGGCTTGTTTCAGGAGCTGGATCCAAGTAATAAATTCTTTCCATCAGTTAAACAATCGATTTGGGGAACACTAATTTAACAACTCTTGGTACAGCCAGCACTTTTTTAATAATTAAGATGCTCAGCATCCAATTCAGTGCTAGTGGGAGGGCAACTGCTCTGAAGGCTATGTACACAATTCCTGCATTCAATTCCATATATTTCTTCATCACACATTTAAAACTAAGTTTCCCCGCAAGCAGCTACATGTTGTACACATACAAACAGGTGAAATTGTAATTCACACCAGGCCTGGAGGAACAACTACATTTTTGAGGATTTTCTGAACTTGATATCAGCATGAATTGGCAACTGTAAAAATATATTTACCTTTTTCTTTTATGTATTCATTAAAACTGCTTTGATTCAGAAATTCTGCAGAAGATCTGACATCTAATTACCACAGTTAAACAATAAATGCAATGTACCTATAATGCAGATATATATTCAACAGAGTAAAAACAGACTTGAAAACACCTTAAAAACAAAGACCAACAAACATATTCCCAGCTGAGTTTCAGCACTTTCCGCAAACCTGTAAGTGCCCCTTGTATATATCTATTTTTTCTGGCAGTTCCATTTCAGCTTTAGAGAGAGAGACCAGCTTGTCAAAGTTTAGAAGGCTGTCAGCAGACACAAAGAAACCCTTCTGTATTTACTCTATCAAGACAATATTAGTAATAGTGGTTTATTTGATCCTCATCATTACATATCATTAAAAAAAGAGTTCACTGCCTTATCCCTGCAGTAAGCAAAGATAAATCCTTTGCCCTACGAACTGCAGATTATTGGGACTTTTATTTTATTTTGTTTCAGCATAGGAGGGAGGAAGCAGGCAACAAACTTATGCAATCACCCTTCTTCTGATGAAAAATGAAGTTTCGCCTCATTGACTTCATTGGCTACATGTTGTGCAATGCACAGGTTTCTTCAGACCTGGGCAACCCGTATGAACTCCCAGGGAAGAATAGATTAACCCTAATTCAACAGGACAGGTCAGATTTTAATAGCAGTGCAGAGAAGTTTCCAGAAAGATTGATATGTGAGAGTGACCAGTGCTTAAAAGATTTATCAAGAGGCTAACACTGACGTGTATGCAATCTTCCCTGCACAGTGATTTTCATTTGCCACAACACCACTCTGGACAATTATAGCAATAAAATGAAACCTCAAGAGGCATGTTGGGGTTTTTTTTCCCTTAGATAAGCAACATGATTTACATAAGCAGTAAACAGCACCCTTGGCTGTTTGCAAGACTGTTCCCAGGATATTTGGTCAGCTTTCAAGCAGTTCAGACTACTAGGGAAATCTTAGAATTCTGGGTTTTGGTTGGTCTTTTTGTGTGTCTGTGTGTATGTGTGCACATAAATAAATATATTTCCATAAAGCTGCCTTGATCTCACAATTCTCAGGCCTGTACTTTGTCTTAAAATCACAAATATTTGCATTGAAGCCAATGACATCTGTCATATGTTTATCACTCAATACAGCTGGCAATGGCTGCATGAGTGGAAAGTAAAAAAAAAAAAGGAAAAAAAAGGAAGCTTTAAAATGTCATAACGGGTGAACTACAGAAGTGAACCACCAACTGAAGCAACATAGAGCATTCTGCAGAACCTGGAGTAATCAGACTAATTTACAGTGCTGATAGCAGCAATAATCAAATGAATGTACAGAGCTTCTTAACACTGTGTACAAGTATATTTGATTCAGTTTTCAGCGGTTCTGCTGTATGTTTGTTCTAAGCAAGTAATCCAGACAAATAGGAAAGTTTAAAGCATGGATTCATCTAATTTGTTTTCCCAAAAGAACCTTATCTTAAAATTCTTAAGTTAAATTCTTAAACCACCCTATGATCTTACATTAATTTGATGCTTTACATAGACTAAAGATAGTTAATTCCATTATTTTTTTAATGAAGAAAATCTGAAGTCTAAAGCACTGCTTTCCAGAGCAACCTGATATGGAGACCACTGTAATTATTGCAATCTGAGGTGAGCTGCTGAAATAATCAGGTTTTCGCAAAGCTTGTAAATCTTTCATTTGTTTAATAACATTTACATGTCACTCTGCCTTGTGAAATTATTGCATAATTCAGAACACTGTGAACTTTGTAGCTAATTGTTTCCAACTCAACTGACAATATCTTCTGGAATTCTGACTGTTCCACTGATACAAAAAATTATTTCCCCTTCATGGCTGTCAGTGACTGTCAGGTCAAATGATAGAGCAGATCCAATAGACAACTACCAGTCACCTTTCTCATTTAATATTGAGAAAAATGAAAGTGGAGTTGGAGGTTTGGGGGTGATGGGCATTCTATTTGATGGATTTTTTTGGTTTGGGGTTTTTTTAAATCCCCAACACTGTCAATGAAGTTTACATGTCATCTCTTTCAACAGAAGCCCTTCCTGAAATTTTTGAAAAGTCTTTTTGAAGAAGGTATTACAACAGTTTATTTGGAATAGTCAAATGACAAAAGCTCAGGAGCACCTGTTGAGGCAACACAAGAATTTAGCCACTTTCAAATTTATTTTACTTCTTATTTTTCCACGACATGAACAGTTTACCATTAACTTTTGTTCTGCAAAACAGGTTGAGACACTTCTGACAGGATTCTCTTTTGTCATCACAGGCCTAATTAAAAACACAAAAATAGAAGTGATTTTTGCAAGCAGGTTGCAGTTTCATATCAAACCCAAAGCAAACATCACTGTATTTGCAGAGCTTTATCATCCATCACACATAAGCAAGGGAGGATAACAGTATAAATACCATACTTTTTATACAGAACTGCATCCTACCATGAAAAACTGAAACCAAGAATGCCTTCGAAGTACAGTACATCCTTTGTCAACACAACAATGAACACGAACAGCAACAACTTTATGCTAGATCTGGCAACCAGGCGGAAAAAACGCGCTGTTTGGGTTGAAAAGTTGAAGCAGTCTCTGTTCAAAGCATATCATTAGGAACTCTCCGCTCTCAATAAGGACAATAAAGAACACCGTGGTACAATTAAGTGTTAGGCTCCAAAAAACACAGAGGAAATGCTTGTAAAGTTACTGAAGAATAACAGCACCATTCGATCTCTTTTTCCTTACAGCTACCTCATAGGCAAGAAAAGGCTTTAAGATCTATTTCTAAGAAACTACAAATAGAATGGGCAACGAGGTGGGTGACAAAGGGCCTGACTTGCAAAATGGAGAGGTGTTTAAAGACTTTTAAACCATCAAAACAGTTCAGATACCTTTTAATCACTTAAATTACAGGAGTAGGGCAATCCTTAGAAGGTGTGTACTTCAGTGTTTATTGAGTTTTTTCCTCTTTTTAATGTAAGTGGTTCTGCATTCTTCTTTTATATGACTGTAAGGGAAGTTTTATAAGCCTCTGTTGCTGAGCTTTTTCTGCCTGGATGATCCATAGTACCCATTTATTACTAAGGCAATAACTTTCTGTGATAGTCCTGAATTCTTCTGATGTCTGAGAGGTTGCAGGCAGAGTGTGGTTCTGCTGTTAAAATAGATGGGATATTCAGAGAGTCTGTGTGACTGACATTTTCCATGAACATAAGAGCTCTGCACAAATGGGTGCACCTGCAGGGCAGCAGACAGGAGAAAGAGGAGGTGAGGAATGAGACATTCAAACCTCCTTGCTTTCCAAAAAATTTTCAGATGCAGGAAAATAGAGAAGGAGCTGTGACTGCTGCATTGATTGCTAAAGATCAGCTCCACTGTGTTTAGAAAAGATTCTCTGACCCTTAACTCTGAAATCCTTCTCTGTATCAAGCTAAATTGTTTAGGGCCGTCAGCAGAAACAGCATTTAGTCTTCTGTGCTCCCTTAGCTTTCTGTAAAGGCTTTGAACCCACTAATCTAACTACCATGACACAGGGGAGATGAGCAGCAGCACACAGATTGCAAATCAGATCACACAATCATGGAATATGCTGAGTTGGAAGGAACCCATCAAGATCATTGAGTCCAACTCCTGGCCCTGTGCAGGACAACCCAAGAATCACACCCTGTGCCTGAGAGCATTGTCCAAACACTTCTTGAACTCAGACAAACTTGGTGCAGTGACCACTTCCCTGGGGAGCCTGTTCCAGCACCCAACCACCCTCTGGGTGTAAAACGTCTATAGTACTGCATATCCCTAACAACAAACAAACTCCATGGTTTGGCTTGGAGAGTACAGCATACACTAAAGACAAGCAGGACATTCAGGTCAGATCTGTGAAGGAATATAGGCACCACCTTGCTGAAAATTACAGTCCAGGTCTTAGAGTGTCTGGCCATTCATAGGACACTCTAGGAGAGAGAATAGTTTCCAAGGGAGGTATAGGAGCGCTGTAAAGGGAGCACCTCAGACCGGAGCAGCCAAACCACAGTATTCAGAACTTGGATTCAGCTGAACCATGGTATTTAAGATATCAGGATGCCTACTGTCATTCTAGATCAGAGTCCTAGATTTTGCAATGGGTCAGAACCGTGGATTCCTGTGAGCTGCTCCATGAGGGTATGGCAATCCATCCCATCTCTGCACATAGTGAAGCAGAGCTTCTCTGGGTATCAATGTCAAGAAAATTAGCCTCCTAAATTTCAAAAAGAAAGACCTTAGAGAAGGTAAAGAAAAAAGGAAAAAGTCTATTTGACCAAGAAGCATATTGCTGTTCTCTGGCTAAATCTGCACTACTCAGATAAGGGAGTTACACTTCAATAACCACGAGTAAATAGGGTTGAGGATTTCCACAGTACAAGGCATGGCAATGCTAATAACTTGGCACAAGTGAGCATCCGTTATCAGAAAAAACAGCCCATTTATTTACCCATAAGTTTCTGGTTTCAATATGCCTCATCCAAATTACAGGCAAGACAATTTTGCACTAAAATGATACCAAAATGCTAGTCTATACAGAGGGATATTAATAGCATTGAGAGAGGTAGCGCCACAGAGATTAACGCAAAATATATCCATACCACGTAGGGATCCAAGCCACTTCTATACCCACGGGAAGTTTTAGTTGCCTTTTTTTCCCCCCATATGCTTTGAAAAAATGCAGCATCAAAAAGACTGTCTACAAGGTCCTTCAAGTAGCTTCCTTAATGGCTTTTACTCAAAATGACCAAAAGGATTTCTCAGTTGCAAACTATTACCCCCTGAATTACTAGTTACTAGAATAACACCCCAAATCAATGAAAAGTATCACTCTGTTGTGTTTCAAGTGCTAACCTGAGAGACAGGATTCTAAACTCCATCCCTGACTGTCACCATCTTAATCCTCAGTCATTACTAAGTCACTCAGTTTCACCACTCTATTGTGTGTGTGCATATATATGCAAAACCATAAATATTTATATGTTCAGCAGTCTCAAAGTCTGCAAATGCCTTCCAGAAACGCAATAAATGTTTGATTTCAAACTGCAATACACATCTCTCTCCTTGCTCTAATTTCAACCTATAGTTATAAAACAGAAGTACTAATTCCTTCTTACCAGTTTCAGGGTTATGGAGGTTAATTTATTAATGCCCATGAGACTGTTTGAGGTAGCCAAATTGAGAGCCTGGGTAAATGCAAACATACTAAATCAGCAGAAATGCTTTAACTAAACTACAGTCTCAATACATTACTCAATAAAGCAAATCAAAACACTGTTTAGCAGGAAACTGCTACAACAGCCAAAGAATATTTGTAGAAGTTTAAGTTCTACAGAAAAAAAAGAACCCTTGCATCAGCATTTACCTGTGCGTGTACAATGATCATTATTTACTTAATGATTTTGCATTCATTTTGCTGATTTTTTTTGTTTGATTTTAAAGTCACTCCCAATTTGAAATAACACCAAGTTTACTTCTCAGTATTCAGCACAAAGTTTATTGCAATTTACAATGCAATTAACTAATTTTGCTTAGAAGAGCCAACTCTGATTTTGAGGATACTGTCAGGGTGTTCATAAATATAGAAAGGTTATTGTAATATCTCTCAGCATTAAAGGAAAAGCACAGAGAAGATTTAGACTTTCATTGAAATTAACGAGACTAGGTAACAAGTTATATCACTGTATCTCAAACACAGGGCAGTGGAAGAGTAATAAACTATTAATAGGCGTGTTCTCTAATTCAATGCTCTGATTAAACAGACATAACACAAAAATATGGCAGGAAAAGGGCTACAGGTACAGAAATGATACAGTGAAATGCTCATATTCTTTTAAAAAGATTTATCTTAAGGAGTATATGTAAAAGATCTTGTTGAAAACATGAATTCATTTTCAGTTCACTCTTACAGATGAAGTCAGCTGTGTTGTGGGCAGAATTATTTGCCAACCTTCCCTCAATATGGCTTAAACCTACCAGGGTTTGACTTTTTTAAATCCCGACAGTAACTGAGCCTCAGCCTTCCCCCCTTCCCCAGCCATCCGAGTTGTGAGTTTGCTACCCGAGACCCAGAGATGTGCTGTGACTGATCCAGAACACCACCAGGAACAACAGGGGACCCTCCTGAGTCCTTTGTGCTGGTGCCAGCTCCCTGCTGAAGCCCTCAGGAGATGTGCAGTGGCTGCAGAGCTTTGTGCTGAGCGGGGCACACAGGCGGGAGCCTTGGGTCAGCCCTGGCCCGCACACGGTCCCAGGGTGGCACTGGGCACGGCCAGCCAGCTCTTGCTTTCACTTGCCCACAAGGTCTACAGGGGAGATCCACCCTCCACCCGGGCCACTTCTTATTCCTGTTTTCGTTTGGAAAAATGTCCCATTGGCCTTCTCTTGAAAAAAATGTTTACAGAACTCATTAAGTGGAAACTGCCACTGACCTTTCAATACTAATTATTTCTGACAGTGTTCTAGAATAATTAAAACAGGAAGAGCAGAGCTCTTAATAGAAACAGCTGCAGTGTGCTCAAATGCTGTACCTGCCACAGTTGCCTCTCCTAACCCACAAAGACTTTCTCAACCACAAATCCCTGTGCAGAGCAAAGTCACTGCAGTGGTCTCCGTTCCTGCCTCCTTCCCAGTGCTCAACCCAGGGAACGAATCCAGAATTCCCCCTGCTCTGCCGACGGCCTTTCTGACTGCAAGGAAAAATAACCTTGGTCTGACTCGCGCCAAGGACTGGCTGATTATGCAGCATGGACATTAGAGAATTAGATTTACTCTCTGCTTCAGAAAACAAACTATTCCAGCAGCATCCCTGCCCACACCAACCAAAACATCCAGTCCATATTACAGCAACATCAAGGAAACTAGCTCTAAAGCAAAGAAACCAAATAAAGCAGTAAAGCCTCTGTTTTTTTAATTACGTACAGCAATTACGCAGACACCAAATTTTCTTTATGTCAGTAGATTGAGTAAAAGCCAAAAGGATCACTTTTTCATTACTACTTTCTAGTCATTTCATACTTTGTTGAACAACTTAAAAGCCTTGAGAGAACAAACAACTGGCAATTTTGCTTTGAAAGGTTAAGCCCAAAAGGGAATTGGAGGCTGAGGCAAGAACTTTACTTTCTGAAAAATATACATTCTGTGAACTGTTATTAGAGCTGTGGGAATAATTGTTTTGTCAACCCACTGGCCAAAAGAAAAGAAGGGAAAATAATTCATTCTAGGTTGTCAACATTGCCTCTCTGTACAATCACGTCAGAGCAGAAATGATCAGTCAGGGGTAACAGCTCCATCCACACAGGTGGGCACTCCTAGACCGAGCTAGCTTTTGCCATCTGAGCCATCATTTTCTTTCTGTTCAGAAAACACCAAGGTTCCTGAAAAGACCATGACTAAAACACTTTAAAATATGCATATGATTGTTTTCCACTTCATTATTCATTTGCTCCCTTCCAATTTATCCCACCTTTCCCCTTAGAACAGCAGCTGTTCCCAGTCTACTGTTTGGGTTGCTTGCATCTCACTTTCAAAATCTACACACATTGCAGCTTGCAACACAGGCTGGGATGCACACTGGTCATTGGGCTGAACATCTGCAAGGACTAATGACTCCCACAGCGTAGGAAAATGTAAGATGTCTATCACTATTGAATTATTTTATTTGACTTCAGGTTTCTCCTTTTGCTTCTCCTTGCTGTTAATGTAGCAAATTTGTTTAATTTTATTATTTTTATTAGAAGCCAAGACCTGTTTCAATTTTTTTTCTGGTTTTCAGTATATATATCATTAAATAACACAGTTATTTTTCCTCCCTTCTCTAGTTCTACTGTTTAAATACCAGTATAATCCAAAACCTGCCACTGTATGGAAAGAGTGTCCAAGAAAAGCTACAAGAACATGGCCTTATATGGGCACTGTCAACAACTGCAAACTTACTTTGTCTTCATGTTCCTTTACCCCAATTGTTGTTTCTAGAAATGTCCTTGAAACCCTGCTTTACATACTGTATTATGGCTTCTAAAATACATGAAAAAGCTTTGGTTTGCCCATGACAGACTTTTTCTTTCTTCATTATTCCACTAGGGAATAATACAGATGTAACTCATTCCTTATACTTGTTTTTGAATGAGAGAGAACGTTCTTATGACAAAACTTAAACTGATCAGTACTTGAGCAGGATGAGAGGAACAGTGAAAGGTTGGTTAACTCTTAGTGACAACTCTGGTCCACAATTAGAGACCAATTTTGTTCAACTACTGAAAAAGATACCTGTAATAATTTGATCTGTGGTACACCGCAGGTGGAAAACAATTCCATATGAACAGTTTAATCTTGAAACTCATCAAATTTTGGTTCAAGTTGTGACCTGTTTTGACGCTGCTGGTTTTTTCAATCCAGAGCCTGTAAAGTCAAGTGTCATGTCAATGCAGTGCCATATCCTCTCAGCTGCCACTAGTGTTTCAGCCTCCAGCACTCCCAAGGTTATAAGATTTCCTCTGTAAAAGAAATACAGCTCCTCTAAGCTCCGCCTCATCAGCAGAGTGCTGTTACTTGGGAGAATCCCTGTTTACCAAGGAGATGGCTGCTCGGCAAAGCTGAAGTTGTTTGACCCCATTATGGGAGACAATCATCAAAGAACAGATGTTTTAAACACACTTCACAATATGGTAAGTAATCTGTAGACATTTGATCCATCTTTTATAGAAAATACTATACAAAATGTAATTTCACTCTTGTGATATACAATGTTGTTCAGCATTCAATTAGATTTTCATACTGCTAACCTACAGGGTAATTCAATGTAATACAAACATGACAATTTTGTTCCAAATCCCTGATCTGTGTTATCTTTAAACGCCGAAAAGAAAAACAAGAGTACCAATAAATATTTTCCTCATTATCAAGTATTCCCTTTATATACTAACTTGCTTACAAAGGGAAGAACACATTGCTGATCTCCAGACATGAGATTGGTTCATAGGCTAGAAATTACACAGCAAATGTGCTTTAACTCTCAATTGGTTTACGTAAGTACTTATGAGTAGAAAGCTCTTGCACCTTTCCTTTAATTATAGCACACTCTGCAGTGTATAACTGAAAGGAGATACAGCAATCAAACATTCTCTTGTTCCTACACAAAAATCAATAAACTTAAGAGTAATGAAAAATTTATATAGAATCACTACAGGAATTGTAGGACCCCATTTTCTCTGTAACTGATACATTTATGTTACATACTTTATTACAATTCGTATGTGTGTTTATCTGTATTTCAAATTCAGCTCCAAAATAGCTGAAATAAGATGGAAAGCTCCTTTAGCTTTGAAAAAAAATGTAGAATACAGGAGCTCTGGATTCATTTGTACCAATATTTCTGAGTACAGAGACTTTGTACATCCAAGTTAAGCCCTTAATCCTGGCAGGCATTTTGAAGGACACACACTTGCAGCACTTCATTTGATCTGATGAATTTTCTTCTCTTCAGAAAAAATTGCCACAAAACTGTGCCACATGAATGCTGGAATGCACTTCAGGATTACCTTATAACAACAGGCAGCAATGTCGCTGTGAGAAATCCTAAAAAGTTCTAAATTTATCTAAGCAGTAAAAGATGACAAACCCAAATACACTCAGCTGGAATGACCCAGCGTCAGGTGTGAGCTGGCAGGGACAAGACCAACATTCAACCACAGCAACAAGGGCATGGTGGTATGGCAGCATCCTAAAGCAGCACATGATGCATCCTCTACAGCCCCTCAGTAAGGGCTGCATAATTCCTAATAAAGGTTTAATTTAAAAGATAATTAAATAAGCACAATTGTTTCAAAAATGAGGATTATACTTTAAGGAGAAAAGTATTGTGATGTTACATGTTCTCCTAGCTGATCCAGCATGCTTTTTTCCCCACTGCCTTAAAAACCTTCAATTACATAAGAAAAATCTTCCTATGTCATAAATGAATAAAAAATACTCCAGGCACATCCAAAAGAAATCCCCTCCCTTTAAGTCAGCTAAATTTTTCACCTCCATGACAAAGCTGAAAGCCACTATAACTTTCACTGTTCTTTAGTGTAGCAGAAGTAGAAACAAAATTTTGAGCCAGATGAAGTGCAAATTTGTGGTCCAAACCTATCTCTATTATATGCTCACTAGAAATTACTGTCATATGAAGAGGAAAACAGCAAGTATCCTAAAGCGATGGGTTTTCCTTCATTAACTTCTGAAAGCACTGAGGCAAGAACAATTCCATCCTGCAGTGCCTCTGAGTATAACAATCCCCCAGAAAAATTGTCTGAACTTCTGAGATTAGTGCTGGCTGCAGCATCTTCCTGTTGATAATTTTCTGGAATTCAACCTAATAGACATACTAACACTTCCAGTGAAATGAATTAAGAGTGATAGAAATTAGTCAGAGGGTGATATAACCAAATTAAAGACTATCAACTCATAAACTTTGCCAATTCATCATTAGCCTGAACTAGGCTTTCAGTTACATTTACAATATTATTTACTTGATACACTTCACTTTTGATGAAAACCAGTGCATTGTCATGGAATTTCACAAAAGTTATTGAACAGAAACACTGTAATACAACTGCAACCTGATTAATTGACTCCTGGGACAAATAATTTTAATTCACTTCAACAGGACAATAAACAGAGTTGTGTATATAAATACCCTTAGTAGGAAGGCCTTAGCTTTGTATTTTCACCTCAGGTTCTACCTGATAAATGATAAAAGATGATTTGTACAAGTTGTTCACTATTGGAATGGTTCACAAATGTTTTCGTCCTACTTTTATTTGCTGACATCTCATTTTAAGCACAAAGTTTATCTAAAACATTGCTCTGAAAACATACACATAATTACTTGAGTCCTGGATATTTGATAAGAGGTTTGTAAGCATGTTTTAACATTAAAGTAGACCTACACTGTTGCATACAATCTAAACAGTGATGACTTACCCGAGTTTCACTTCTACTGTCTCTTGACTGAAGGGTAGCACATGTAAGTCCAAGGATACCTGCAATAGGTTCAGTAAGCAGAACAGAGAATTAACATTGTCCCAGAATTTTCAAATATTTTGCTGAATTATGAACTGATTATTACGTTTTGCAGAAGTTCAAAGTTACATATGTGTAAAATATGGCATAAAATTCTGCTTTCACCACAAGAGTCATACTGAACAACCTTTTCTACTCTCAGGTGTGAGCACAGGCAATAATTTGCTAGAAGCAGTAGGAGTAGGCAGCAAATAGCTCTCTCTGGGCTTAGGCTGGGATGAACTGGAGCAATAGCACCGGTTTGTTTCAAGTCCACTCAGCACTTGGCAGCAGAATTGATATTTCCTGCCTCAAGAATGCTCTGCAGAGCAAGATCTCGTGGGGAGCAGAGAGATGTCTGGGAAGATCACCAGAACTCCAGGGAGCAAATGATGCTTCTGGAATATAGGAGAGAGCAGCAGGGGTAGAAAATGTCTCTTGCCTTCTTCCATTCCCTTCCCAAGGCTGACCTCTCTACTGCCATAATTTCTGTTCTTTTGAAAGAATAGAACAGGACATTGGGTAGCGCATTGTAAGATGCACAACATTCTCATACTCCATCAGGAAAAAAAGAAGTTAAAGCAAAGTCAAAAAAAACCCTTGCACACAGGTTCTTTTTGGTATTTTCCCCAAACAGCATATACAGTGTTAGCTACAGGGCTGAGTGTAAGTGCCTAACATATTCTGCTAACATTGCAGAGAAGCAAAGGGAGCCTGGGGAAAAATGGTACCAATTAATGCCACTTTGTAAGTCTCTTACAGCAGGTGTGGTACTAGATACCAACACAACCTGAACATCACACCTGCTTAGTCCTAATTAATACCATTAAGTTGTTAGTGTTTAGCTCACACACACAAAAAATGGGATCCCTGTGATCTGCCTTAACTTTATGACTTCTGTGTTAGTTTTCCCTGTCATTTTATGCCCAGAAAGGGCCAAAAAAAGAGTAGGTGTTCTGGTTTCAGATACCTGAAACAAGTTTTCCTAGAAAAGATCACTTGACCTACTGCCAGCTGCAGTGCTGCCATCAGTATGCTAAATGTACTGTGTTTCCTCTTAAAATAGAAGCAGGCTCTGCAGCCCTGGCCCAGCAGTCGTTCTGAACTGATTTATCTGATCAGGTGTCAAAAGTTGAATATCAGATCTAAGCTTCTTCCCCAGCTGGGATGACAGCATTGCTCAGTCCCCTGGCCATAACAGTGAGGCCTCAGTGGAGAAACATGATTCAGGCCATCAGAACATACTAGGTCCAAAGCACAGAAACAATGTCTTTATAACTCGAGATGACCAAGTCCTAATAAGGAACAGAATAAATCCCATGGAATACATTTATTTGCAGCATCAGAAAGCCAAATTTGTGGTGCACTAAGGATAACCAACCCATTGGGTGCTTTATGGATCAGAATATGACAAAGCTAATGGTTACAAAAAGAATCTACACACAAGGATTCTCCCACAGTCCTATGGAAGCACAATCCTCCTGTTTCAAATAAGGGATAACCTCTCTACTGGAAAGAAGAGTAATATTGAGGAAAACTGCATTTCAGCTCCTGTACCTGACCTAGTGGCAGCAGAAAGGCAAATCAAAAATATGGATGAAAAAGGAAAGAGCAATGTGAATCAATGGCATGTATTCTTTGACTATCTAAAGTGCCTACTCTTTTGTGACTGTGCAAAAATAAAGAGGAATACATTGATGCCTTAACATGCATCTGTTCTGAAGCTCTGTCAGTCCCTTTCTTCTGGGCTTTAAGTAATTGGTTGATCAACAGTGATACAGAGACTAGTTTAGTACTAGAAGTGCAAACAAATGCAAGATAATTGTGATTCCTAGTAATTTATTGCTATTGCTTTGAATGTTCTTAAATGCTAAAATCAAACTAGCCATAAACTCATGTATCCTTTGTTTTCTTGAATTCAATCTTTAAAAGTATATTTCTCTCTAAAGCTAAAGGAATCCATCAGTGATAGTGGAAGACAGAACATAAACATCTTTCTGATCACTCTCAAAAATCTGAGACAAAGAAATAGCAAGAAAAATCAAGCAACAAAAAGGTTTCAGAAGCAAAAGTGGAGAAACAGCCAAGCCCTTCACCAGTAAAAGCCACTGGAACAACTGTGTCTCCTAGAGCGGTAGCCAATATTAATGAGAGCATTAAATAGCAAGGGAAAGGAGCAAGAAGAAATCAAGCTTCAGAAGAAGCCTCAAGCAAGAATGGAACCGATAACATGAGTATAATGACACATTAGCTCTATCATCCAAGGCCAGGCTAAATGTGTGGTCCCTCGTTACAATGGGTAGCAGACCATATTAACACAAAGCCCGGTGAGCAGCTTTCCTCATGGCAGACACCGCAGCCAGCAGAGCAATAACAGTCTTTACACAGCCCTGTTAGCCTTGCCCTTAGTCTGCCACTCCCCATTTCTCACCTTCCACAGCAGCGGGTACACAGTACTCCAGCTCTATTATCTGCTGCTTTGATGCTGTGTACAATTACATCTTTTGCCCATTTACTAAGATATACTCTGCCACCCTTTAGAAGTGATTTTTCTCTTCCTCTATTGAAATAGTAGATCACAGAATCCGAAAAGACTGTCAGAGAAAGGACTTCTGAGTTCTTACTCTGCTTATGCACAACATTTCCCTTTCCCAGCTAGAGCTGCCAGCAGACAGGCTTAATTCAACTCCCCCTAATTGCAATGGCAGCTCAGTTAGATTTACTGACTTCAGCTGGTGCAGAATTAAAAGAATACCGGATAATTCAAAGCTTAGAGTTCTTTTTCTCCTAAAATCTGTGCAATGAATCTACTCAACCTGACTCATAGACAGATCTTGGAATTTATTGATTTTTTTCTATCATGCATGCAAGAAAGGTGTTAGTGTTGATGTTTGACACCTTTTAAGATTTTGCTTCTAAAATATTAATCACTACAACTCTATGGAGAGCTGCACATTATTGTGCAGGTTTAGGATCAATTTCTGTGAAATTAGTTTGGGAAAATTATAGCTAATTAATGTGAATAGTGAATTTGCTCTCATGTTCAGTCAGCTGCAAAATTCTAATCTTCATTTAACATGAACACACTCTGATGATTTCTCCACCAGGGAGCAAACACAGGGCATTTCCCAAAGAGCTTTAGTAGATGAGGTGAAGGATGAATGTCTGAAATAGATAAAGAAAAAAAAAAAAGGGGGAGAGGGGAATAAAAATTTTTCCCCCAAGTGCTGATGTGTTTGCAGCAAGATATTAAATTCTTCCAAGACACAAATTATGAGTAAATAGGACAATTCTCATGTCCTTCTTGTGCCTATATAGCACTTATGAACAAAAAAGAAATATTTCTGTGACAAAACACAGATTCCCTCTGCTTCACCAGAATGAATAGAAAGGAGAAAACAAAACACTCTGGGGACTGCGTCTCTCTTGCATGAACTCCAGTTACCTACTCAGTTCATTATCAGGCAAATGACTGCAGGTAGCAAATCCATATGTGGAAAACAGTTCCAGAGCACGGGCAACGCACAACAGAAATTCAAAACTAGTAACCAGACACTCACTTAAATAATGCATTAATAAAAGCATGCTAAGATTAACAAGATTATCAGTAATGTTATTGCTTAGGTCAAACCCTGAATTTCCTATTCACTTCTTTTCCAGATAAATCTGCTGTTGACTTTCATAAAAGCTTACTACATGGGGAAACCCTCTGGGCTTCCTCCCTTCAGCTATTACACACAGCTTTCAAAGCAACACAAGTGTCACTTTGTTTATATATTTTATCACTTGTATATAAGCAAAACAAGTACTTTGAGACAGGATCTACCGATTCTCTGGAGGAACAATGCACTTCACAGCTGCGAGTCTAGGTCCGTATTTGCAGCAAACGCACAGTGCAGTGATTTTGAACAGCAGACAAAGCACACAGACATACAGAGGTACAGGTGACAGAGTGTGGCTGTTCTAACACCAGCAAGCCAGTGCAGCGGTGCTGCAGCCTGAACTGCACAACAAGCAGTCACCCAAGACAGCGCTGACCAGCCCTGCCAGCCTCACACAGCACGCCCAAACCCCAAGCTACTGGCCAGTCCTTGGTGTCCCACTCAGGGCTGGGGACATCGGAAACAGTCACCTTTGGGCGAGCTCAGGGAAGCCTTTTGCACCTTTTCTCTTGGTACGTCCCGATCAGGACAGCACAGCCCCCGTCCTGCATCGCTGGTGGAGCACAACCTGAGCTGGCTGCAATTTCATGTAAAAATAAATCCTGAAAATGTTTGGGCTTCTTTCTGACTCACTTTAATATGGTGTTTTTGGAGTGACGTGCATCTCTGAGAACTGTAGTAGAACCTTCTCTTAAGATTTGAGGCTGCCTGGTCACCCAGGGACAGCACTTTGCATTTTCTGTCTAGCTCCATCCACTAAGATCTATCCAGGGAGAAAGATTTTCTTACATAAATTAGTCTTTCCAAACCAAAAGGTGTATGTGAATAGTTTCTCCATTCTCAAAAGCATGGATTAAAAGCTCACATTCTTGCACGAAATTGTCCAATAACTTGGAAATCAATCTTTGCCATAGAAAAACTTACAGGGCAGAAATCACCTGTACCACATAAGTGAGAAATATGAAATCAAGCTTTATGGTTCAAGTGAAAAAAAAAAAATCAATCATTAGAGGTTCCTGACAGAGACAAGTATTAGCTAAATGTATGCATATTTCCCTGCCTAGTAAATATAGATCATTTATATACTGCAATACACAAGAGGATCACAGAATCAGTTCCACACATTGTCAAACAATTCTATTTGATTTAATCCAGGGAACTGGGGAGCCTGTTCTGAAAATGCTTTAAATTATAACTACCATAATCAGCAGTCTTAGCGGAGTTATTAGGAAACAATTCCAAGAAAGCAAATACATTAAGACTTTGTCCTCCCTTTCACCTACATAATACGCACTGTCACTCTGCAACGAATACTTAGAAAAGATTAAAACTGCATCTGTTTTCCCCATAGACTAAGAGAAGAGCTGAAAGGCCACGTAGAAGCCGGCTTCCCTACATGTCAGCTTTCCATGCACGGTATGCAAAACATCCCTGTAGCAACAGGACAACTGTGATGAACTCTGAATGCCAGCCTTCCAGCTGAAAATAAAGCTTGCTGGGAAATTAGCTGTAAGGGACACCACAGTTACTATGGCTGTCTTTGTTTATCACATGCCACTCTATTAATTTGTTACACTGAAGCTACATTACTGAAGCAGAATTTAAAAGTATTGGTTTATTTACTGCAAAGACAAGAAATGGATGTATTAAAATCTTCTGGTTTAGTAGATGCTTTATAGCTTGGAAGATGGCACCCAACAGCACTTTTTATTTAGAGAAGAGCCTTTTAAATCATAATGACATAGAATCTTGTATTGAATTATTTACCTTAGTATCTACGGGGCAAGGTCAGCACAGACTGTGATACTTCGTATTTCCAAATAGGAGCCCATGTAGGGGTATAAGGAAATTACCTTAAAATATCTGTCAGAAACATATAACTTCTTAAACCCTCCAGCAGAACCAGCCAGGATGTCCTCTGAGTTGCAGTCCTGCAGTCATGCAGCATAAAATGTCACAGCTGGAGATATTTACAGCCTATTTGACACTATTTGAGCTCCCTGAACGTCACGGTGAGACCCTAGTGACAATGAGAGTTCCATAGGAATTGCTGGGTTATTCTTTGATGGCAACTAAAAATTTATGAGGATGACCTGTTGTGTTACAGACATAGTAAGATGCTTGTACTGCAAGAGGTTTTTTTGACTTTTAAGAGAGCTTGCTAAGGAACTTCTCCAGCTTAACACAGAAATACTCAGGTCGGTAAGGCAGCCAAGAGTGACTGTGAGCTGTGCTGTTAAGAGAATGATAATAGCATTTGATGCCAGGCATTCTTGTCTAGTCTAATACTATTTCATTTCACGCTTTTTGAGCTTGGTACACAATGCTGCTTTTTGTAAAATTGATTGCACTACTCCTCTGAAAACATTAAAAATATGACAAAAGCCGCAGCACAACTTAGTGGGAATAACTATAGTAAAACAGTCTAGCATTTTATGCATAACTTTGAATTTAACCATGCACTTTTAAAACAAACTTGAAAAATTGCCTTTATAAGATATATTTGGGGCTTTAATTTTGCTCTAAATTTGTTATTGCTAGATGTAAGAACATGCATCAAATCTGGATTTTTCTAGTATATAATAGAAGAAAGTTGGGGGGGTTAAATTACATGGCTATTTCTCTTTCTATTATAAGAGGGAAATCTTCTAGATTCAGTTCTAATTGTACACCAGTTTCATGCTGCTTAAAACCAAAAAACCCCTACATACTTAAATTATCACCATGATTCACCAGTTTGACTTCTCTGAAGAAAATTTACAGCTAAATTCCACCTAGATTATTCACTGGGTTACATTTACAGGTTAGCTTATACTTGTTACAGGTGGATTTAACTATGCATGGAAAAAAATTCAAATATTATATATTCTTAAGATACAGCATCAAAACAAAGAAAACCAATATGTGGTCATTCATTAGACTTACATTTACTATCATAGCAAAGATGTTATCACATTCAGTCACATGCCTACACATTCCAAGCAATCCACTCCTTTTGCAAAAGTCCCTTTTCAGTCACCGAGAAATTCAGCCACCTAGTCTTGACAAGTTGCTTCCGGGTTCATTCTCAAAATGAGGATACCTAATAAAACATTGGGGAGCTCCTCAAAAAACTAAAAAGTAAGTCAGGTGTAAGCTGTAGAGTTGGTGATTGTGAAGCAAATCAGATTTTCTAAAAGTGAAGCCAATATCCTCTTAAGCACAACAAATGCTAAGAGGCAGAGTGGGAAAGAAGAGGTTGCCCAATTGCCAATGAACAGTAGAATTAAATATAATCACAGTTCTCATGAAAAGGTTTTTCTCTGTGTCATTTTCTCCATTCTGTAAAAGTACTTCAGAAGTCAATATTTTAAGCATTCTACGCATCATACACATTTCTTGTATAGCCCATTCACTTTTAATCCTGGCCTCTGCTTTAGAGAAGGATGCAGACCAAGAACTGCTATTAACTGCAGGTTTTGTGTGGCCTCCGTGTGCCACCAACAAAAACAAACAACCAAACACAACCCAAACAGAAAACCCTCAAATTTATCACATCTACACAAAACATTTGTCTTCTACCTAGGGACAGTCTAAATTTTAAAAGCTAATGATCACCACAAAGTATTTTCTGGGAAAAAAGAAAAATTAAAAAGGCATATGATTCTTAGGGCTGTCCTGTGCAGGGCAGGAGTTGGACTTTGATGATCCTTGTTGGTCCCTTCCAACTCAAAATATTCTATGAAACAATTAGGTACAAAGTGTTCTGTAACTAAAAAGAGCTCAGCAGAGATTTCACACTCTGCCTGTGGGGACTGGGACAGTGGTTGAGTTGGTTTGGTCTGGCCTTTTTCGCAGCAGCCAAAGCACCAGGCTGAGGAAGGTGGGTGGAAGCTGTGAAAAAGTCTTTCCATGGGACACCTCTGTATGACAGAGAAAAACGACAGGGCTCTTTTCTGGTTTTCATAATGGTTTCCATGCCTGCCTTTCACCTGTAAAACTGACAGCACAAATAGGGCCACTCCATGTAGGACTTTTCATAACTACCTGGGGCACTAAAGAAGCTTTTCTGCAAGTCTCTCCCAAGCTCCATCTAAACCAGTGCCCTCTGGGAAACCAAGAGCTTGCAAAGCCACGTGAGCCACCACACATGGATAGGTTTAAGACAAAAAGCAAACAGCCCTGCCTCTTTCAGCTCATACATTGGTTTAGAGGAAGCAGCTTCCATTGATGTTGTCAGGAAGGAATCAAAAGGAATGAAGGCACCAGAATAGATCAAACATCTAGCTATGTCTTGCCAAGAGTTATATATATTTCAGAGAGGGGTATGACTTAATGGGACTGATCAGAAGAGCAACAGAAGGCAACACAGGGTAGGCCAGGACACAAGCAAGGCTTTTCAGCAGGTGGTCTAAAGACTTCAGTGAGCACCTGAGCCTGAGTACATCTCTGCCAGCCTCTGGAAAGAATGAGATTCTACTAAAGTGTCAAAATAGGAAAAATAATAAAATGTAAATGAACTAGAACTATTAATAGTGTTTTGATGTATTATCTTGACCTTGTATGAGGTGTAAGTCAGGAGCTACAGCTTCTCCCTCTCACACTGCTCTTGCTTCCCTCCCCACACTACTTGTGAAAGCACAGCACATATGCTTTCCCAGCAGTGTGTTGTTCCGCTGCCAGTTCCTTTGTCTTTCCTTCACTGTCACCAACTGTACTCTTCTGGGGGTAGATTTTTCCTGTTTCTAACAAGACGTGTTTCACAAATCACAAATTAAAACACCGCAACAAGTCTCCTGACATGTACAGAAAAATTGCGCTTACTAGAGGATGAGCAGAAAGGAGGAAGTGCCTCATTGCCACCAAACATGTACAACCAGAAGCAGGACAACGACCAAAAATTATTTCAAAAAAGAGCTATTTGAGAGTTCTAGAAGAAATCTCATATAGATCAGCTTAATGCAGAAGTGAAGAAAGTGCAACAGTCGTGGCACTGGACATGCTACTTCATGTCTCTCTGCAAGCCAGATGAACCTCTAAGCTGAGTATGGGACACCTTATCATAACAATTTGGAACAGACAAAAGTTACATACAAAATCCCCATTCAGTGTAGGAATAGATGAAGTTCTAAATGGTTTGCATTTGGGGATAATTTTATCGTCTAGAAAATTTAATTTCTGCTCCTACTAGGAGAGATGGTCAAATTTCAGCCAGAGTATTTTGTCATCTGTCAGAAAAACATGGTAAAATGTTTAAAACACCCAGACTCCTGTTAATGAGAACTACTCTTCCAAGTGCCCGAGGTACTTCTAACAAAGGGAAGTTTGGCATGTTCCCACTTAAAATGTTAACAGTAAATTAATCTCTAGCTAAAATATTTTAAAATTACTTAGTTTATTGAATGTAAATCTAAGTGAGATACTGCGTTCACATCAATCAAGGAAGAGAATTATTTGGTACATGTATTTTAGGATCTGTTAAATCTCCAAAGCATATTGTAAAGTTGTCCCAGATTCCTTATTAGCAAATTTAAATGAAGCAGCATTACTTTTCCTGTGAAGATCTTTTTTCATCTTTCATCTGCATGTTCTATAACACTACTTTCTATATTATAGGCTTCCCATTCATAAATATTTATATATCTAGTATTGCATCCCAAGACCAAACCTAAAAGAAAACACAACCAAACACGTTCAATTTATTAAAATTCCTCTTAGGTCATAATGCTATTGAAAATAAGAAAACAAGAGAGAATAAACATAGCTAGTTTCACAATAATATTATTAAGATAAGCATGTGGTAATTAACAATACATTGTGATTTTATGTTCTACAGTCATTGTGTTTTGAAAAGTAATTGAAGGAGCTTTGCTCCTATAATTGCACACGGACATGCAGTGCTATCGATGAGCCTTTGTTTACTGCCTAAGACAAGTCAGCCTAAGTGAGTACATTAGGGGTTGCTGAGAGATTTCTGGGGCTCAGCCACGAACCAAAACCAACAAGTGCACTCATTTCTTTGGACTCCCTACAATTACCAGATTCAATAATTGCCTCGGTTACTGTTTATGGCACTGAATCTCCTTGAATAAAATTTTTTGCAGATGATATCTGTTGCTTTTAAATTCAAGACTACAGATTATTTTGCTCTCAATACTAAGAACTTTAGGCTACAGACACGCTCCATGCACTTCCCGGTGCTGTGCCCTGAATGTCATCGGCTGTGTTAAAGCATGCAGAAATATTTGTAGAGCTGTTACTTGGCTTAAATCATGAGACACATGACACATTCTTAAGTCTCTCACAACTCCCTAATCATCAGAAGCACCACTTTCCTGAGAACTCCAGATATGGAAATTCCTCATTTCAGTGTTGGCAGAAGCAGAGCTCTTGTTCCTGGGTTTGACTATGGGTTAGAGGGTTCTATTCCATTGCTGATACTTCATTGACAGCTGAGACAAGTATTCCCTAAAATTAGACTGACTGTTTCCATAGAAACAAGAGAGCACAAACAGAATGGTAATAACTTGACTTCATAAAGTCAAAAGAAAGGACATTTTTATATGTTTTATTGACAAAAGGACACAAGATAGAAGTTTATTATTTATGGGATTTCACCTTTAGGCATAGTTCTGAACCTCGTTTTGTTCAAAAGAAATGAGTTGCTGGTTTTGGGGTCAGGGAGGCTCACATTGATCAAAAAGATAAAGGGGTATCACTGTTAATGCATAGCATGCTCTCCCAAACAGCACAAAGGAGAGTTTGAATATAGACATATGGTTTGAAGACATTTAGGTTAATGCTCAAATGCAATTTAATATTCATCTTTGGGGAAAAAGAAAAAGAAAAAAGGGAAAAAGGGGGGAAGCTGCCCTTTTTAATATTGCCAGTAGTGGAAGATCAATCTCAGCCCACACATTGTTACAGTGATCTTTTCTCTTTAAAGAGGGAAATAAAAAAATAAAAAAAAACCAAATGGCCTCCACTGCCCCAAAAACTGAAAACTAAAAGACAGTTTTAGGAGAAAGTTTGGGAGTGATTTGCATAGTTCTTCTCATCACTGCCCCCACTAAGGGTTCAGTTCTACACATACCACCGCACACACTCTCTCACATTGTCTGGTTGCTCACTTGTGTGTCACATGCAAGTTTTAATAGTTATTTTAACAGTTCTATTAACTACTTTGAAAATAACAATGTCAAATATCACAGCCTGGGAGCACCAACAAGGCAGCTCCCTGACAGTGATTGCTACTTGACAATTATCTGGGCTTTAATCCCTTCTTTATGTACCAGGTGGGTTTTCTATCATTCTCATTTTGTAGTCAAAATGTTGACTATTACCAGATCACGTTTTCTGTAAAAATAATTATATCAACAGTATTGTCTGCATCAGCTAAACCTGGAACCCAGTCAGAAGGGAGCAATCCTTTCAAACTAATGATCTTCTGATTGTTTAGTAGTACTTATTTCTTCTTTTACTATATTTTATTACTGAATCCTATATCAACTATCCAAAAACTATATGAGGGATCAATGACTCATTGTTCCTCTCTTCCCTTCAGCCACCACAAAAACACATAGATTTAGCTTTCTTCACTTTTAGGCAACTCTTCCAGTGTTCTGAAATGAGCTATTTGGATCAATAGTCAGTAGACTGCACAGCTCCTCAGGCAGCCCTCTAAAACTTTTTGATGTGAGTTTGATAGTGATTTCTAGCTCATTCTATGATGTGAATTCTGGTACTTTTAGTACCTATATTGATGATATATCACCTTTTTTTAGCCCCAGATAAGGAGAGGGGGAAAAAAAATCAACACACTTTCCTTTAGAACAAGCTGAAAGCACAACTAAAATTATGAGATTGTAATTTAAGTCTTCATTGCCTATTTTCTTTTTCTTTACATTTACCATATATTCCTTCATATATTTATAGCTGCCTTTGCTCTAAGTGCTCAGTGCAAGTGAATGGCTTATGGAGAATCTAATAAAATATTCTGATTTTGCAGTTACAGTTCATATCTGGTTAAATTCATTTTCAGCAAATTCACTTCTATCCCCATTAAAATATTACCTTTGTGTGTCCTTCTATGATGTGCATATATGCACTACAACTCACTCAGGTTGCTGATTTGGATTCCTGCATACAAAAGGAATAAGCTCATAATTATCTGTGTAAAAGCTACTTCTTTACAGCTCTTCATTCTGTCAAGAATTATGTAAAACAGCACTTTTTTACTGTGTTTGGGGCATGCCATAGCACATATTTCAGGAATACTACAATTTCAACAGCCTAAGATTACCATGATCCATCTCTTAGTTGGCTTTCCCCTGATGACAGCTTTTTATTCTTCAGCACACATTAGCGAGGCACTTGGGCAGCTCGTTAGTCTAACTTCCAAAGTGATTTGATAGCCCTGTAAAACTATCAAAGTATACTTTATCAATCTGGGTATGAAGTCACAGGTATTCAAGATTTAAAGACTTTGATAAAGTTGATTTAACTTCTATGCAAGTGCCACTCCTTTCATCCATATCCCCCTACAATCTTGTCTGTCTTTATAATCACTTAATATTTCAGTCGTACCATCTCCACCAGGTATCAGTAATACCAAAAGTAAAACGTTATTATAAATAATGACTGTTAGTAGTTCTCAGCATCAACATATAGACAAAATAAAACTTTTCTCTTGGTGGCATTTCTCAACTTCAATTTTGGAAAAAACCGACTTTTGCATACATAGAACTGAGCTAATATTTAGGTCTCGGAAGAACGAAAACATTTCTCCTACTGACAAAATACAGCCTGCAACTTGCAGCCCAGAAAGAATAACCACTATTACCTTGACTTGTTAAAGAAAGGAGAAGTGATCTGGGACAACAGGGATTTTTCTACTTCAGTAATGTGCTGTAACCAGTCAAAGGGACTGGGAATAATGCCTGTTAGGGTACATCTCCTTTACCTCTAGGACTGCACACCAGCACAGAAACAGACTGATGGCAGGCACCAGTATCAGGAAATGCTCATGGATTTGCTTTCAATTCCACTGTCTTTGGATTTGCCACTGAAGAAGTGAAAGACTTTCCTGGTTGGGCAGCTATTAAACTTTGAAGTTCTAGAAGAGCCCCAAATGAAAGGCACCAGCTTTACTCTCACAAAGCAAAGTGCCATAACCTTGACTGTAGCATTGGAAGGATACTAACAAACAGACAAACCATAAAAAGAATGAAGTATAATCCCCCAAAAAATCCATTAATTCCTCATTTTCCACGCAGGCAGGCAAGATGACTACTGGGATTTCTATATGCATGGGCCTGCAGTGCTTTATGTGCCTGCCATATAAATCATGTTGTTGCCACAGAAGTCAGTGTACTTCATGTAGAAAAGTCAATTGTATTGAATCCTAGGCAGGTAGACTGGTATAAAATCTGTCAAAGTAAACCCAAATAATGCAGCTATTTAAGATGGCTCTAGAAATTGCTTCAATTTGATTAAAATAAATATTGGTAATTTTGCCTGGCTTGGGTTTTTTGTTGGTTTGTTTTGGTTAGGGTTTTTTTTAGCAAAATTCTTAGTCTGCTTAATGATTTGGTTATTCTTAACTGCAGAGAAGTTAACTCCATAAATTGATCCAAAAACATATTGACAGCTGGTGGTACTGATACAAGTATTTGTACAGTAGCTTTTCCCTACAAGATTCCATCTGCTGTGACATCTCCACTTTAAGTTTATTCACTAAACTTCACAGTTTTATAAACAAAACCTTAATTTAATTCCTTTGTGTACTTCCCTGTAGAACATCCAAATATACTAATAAACTAACATCTTCTGAATGAGCACTACTAAGGCACCACTTTTTGTTAGAATTGTTTTTCACTTTCCCACTATAACTGGCTCAGTATTTTATGTTTTTTTCAATGCTGTTTCATTGGCAAAGATAATATTCTGGGACACAGATCAGGAAAGGAATCAAAAAGAAAAAAAACCCTGTGAAACTGAACCTGTGAAAAGAGATAATTTAACACAGATCTACCAATGTAAAAGTGAGAATACTGAAATGCAAAGCAGATGCCCGTTCTTTTTCCACTGCAACATGTAATAGCAAGCAAAGTAGTTTTAGGAGTGGTTAACTGAGGTGGTCTTCAGCAGAAGTCACAGGTGAAGTTGCAAGATTGGAGTTCATTTTTCAGATCTTTCACAAGACAGGATGTGGCCTTCAACATAGTTTACTTGTGTGTATATGAAAAAATAATCTAACACCACAGCAAAATTGCAATGCTGCCTATAAATGCCTTTATATGCCTTCTTGTCAGTATCTGCTGTTTGTAACTTTTCTTAGCAACACACATCATTGCCATGGGAGGTCAAACACACTTCCCTGACCATCCTGCATGCTGCTACAAGACTATCACAAAACATTTTCTAAGCTCACACCACACAAACAATATAAGAAAAATGATGTAAGCAAAGACAGATACCTGTGAACCTCATACTGAAAAAATTCTGAAGAACATATAAGGTTTTCACATCTGTTAGTACACAGAATTTTTCATAGATAAAAGTACTTCTGGGAGAAAAAATAAAAGGAAATGTGACACCATATATATAAATACAACTAAAAGACAGGGATGACAAATCAGGGTTAGGCCATACGATATCACATTCCCCAGCTTTTTCCTTGTCAGGCTGCTGGCACAGCCTCTTACATCAAGAACTGTGCAGCACAGAGCTTCCAACCCTCCCTCCCAATTCAGGGCACCAGGGGAGTAGGATCAAGCAGCACTGGAATTAGAAATGATGTAGGGATGCTCTTTTACAAATGTAGATGTGAATTTGCAATTCTATTTTGTGGTCTGTAGTGAGCCCGAGTAAGTGAATGTGACAGAGCACTGCAGAAGGGTAGTTCTGCTTCACAGCATTTTAAGGCAAGGGAAGTGGATAATGCTGATGCTTTATAACTGTAGGCATGTTTTCCACAAATAAGCTGTATACGCAAATATGTGTACACAACAAGCAGTCGAATGTACTTAGGCTTCCTTTTGGGGTGAGGGAAAAGCAGAAGGAAACACATAGTTACAGAAATACAGTCTTACAACCAACATTGAGCTTGCCATTGATACACCTAATTACAGCAGAATTCTCTTAACAGTTCAGGCTTGCAGAGTATCAGCCCTTCCACCTACAGATTCTGACAATGTAGTGAAATGGAAGGATAGGTGACAGTCTCAAAGCAGTAGGAAGGTTTCTCCTGCAGTTGTCCCTACTAAAACCTGAAAACCTGACCTCTACCTGGCATACTTTTGGCATCTGTTTTTCATTTGCACCAAAACAAAAGGCTCCTCCACAGCACTCAAACTTCAGCACTCAGTTGTGATACAGTAAATGCTCTTGAATTCCATGTGAAAACTACAAAAATAGAGTAATATAGGGGCTATTCAGGAACAGGGACAAATAAGTAGGAATCCATGCTAGAACTTAAAAGGCTCTTTTGGTGAAAGCTTTGCCAAAACTGACCCATTGACACCAAAAGATTGGTTTTTATGAACTTATATTTACGTGGGAGAAAATGTGCTGAAAAATCCACAAAGCCATTACCTGCCTTATGACACCACTTCAGAAAGTCCAGGGTTTATGGATTTTCTTTAACCAGGATTGTATATTATGGGAAAATAGAGTTAAAAGATAAAGCATAAACAAGGATGCAAATATTTTGTGTTTCCTAGAATTCAGCTATAAATGCAAAAACTACTTTGTGCAGGGAGAGATCCTGTTCTGGCATAGGCCACCACAAAAAATTTAAAAAAAAAAATCCTATGGAAGTAATTCCAGCTGGCTGCCTAATCATCCTTGTGTACTAGACTCAGGCATTTCAAGAGACAGGATGGTGATACTATCAGTCTAACTTGAAAGTTACAGTGATGAGAGTGAATAAAATCAAACCAAAAGAACTTTCCTCTCTCCTCGGGATTTTACGCAGGCATAAGCATCCACCATCAGCTCTCAGAGAAATTCTTCTGGGTCTCATTAGCAATAAGATATAAGTTTGCAGTTTTATGCTTATGGATTCCAGGAGGCAAATGAAAGATTTAAACTAATTTCAGGAAGGTGGAAAGTAGGAATCACTATATTTCATAATCCAAATACTCAGAAATAGCAACGAATGTGCCACCCAGTTTTAGAATAGTTATGCTTCAATATCCCTGACCTGCAGACACCTTCTAACCCCACTTACACTACAGTGAAGAAGCAGGAACAACTAAGTCAAGCCATGAAAATAACTATTTCCACCTTTCTTACGTGCAAGAGAAACTGCATAATTTACCAGCTGGTTGTGTTGTTGTTTACAGCTCAGGCAACGCAACATGACAAGAAAATTAATCATGCCAGAACCACAGGCTCACTCCCAGAGTTCCTTTGCTGTGTGCATTTCCCTTTACACCTCACGAGATGCACATCAGACTTGCCCAGACAAAATGAAAACAGATGGGCAAGAAAAAAACCATTCTCCAGCCTTGCTGCAGGTATGAATGCAGAGAAATCAGCTGCTTCCAAATGTCTTCCCTCCACCTCTTACGTTCTGTTCTCCTACTGCGAGCCCCAGCCATTGTTCCCTGGAAATAACCAAGCACCCTCAGGTCTGACTAAACTCAGGGTGGATCAGTCCGGATCTCACACACAGGAGCCCCCAGGCTCTCCTTCCTCTGTGTTTTACCCCAAACACCTTTGTGGTCTGGCCTTTCTTGCAGCATTTTTGTGATTTGCAGAGCAACTTGCAAAAAAGCCACTGGCTCTTCAGCTTGGCTTGTGACAAGAGGGGCTTGACCAGAGACTGCAATTGAGTTAATCCCATCCCCTGGCATAAATCACAATGGATTTGGAAAGAACACAGGAAGGCTAAAGATACCAGAATGGTATTTCTGCATGTTTAGGTTTAAAGCCACCCTATGGACCTCAGCAAAACTATTCACCTGTTGGAAGTGAAAAGGAGATTGGAATGTTTTCTTCAGCTAGAACACAGGTCCCCAGCACTTTACAAGCACTAAGAAACAGACAGATTAGCATAGTCTCAGTCCTCTAGAATGCCAGGATGCTGAAAACCTTGTGCATTTTGCTGTTTTATCATTTTTAAGACAGGGACAGAAGCTCTTCAGTGCCAGTTTACTCATCCCAGAGCTGGAATTGCTTTGTTTCCTCTTTTGCTGAATTCTTTTAGAGCCATTTGTGACACTGACTTTTTTTTTACCCCTCAGTCACATCACAGAGCCTGTGTATCACTGTTGAACAACAGGACTCAAATATTTTAAAGTAATTCAAACCATGCCAAGGGAGGACAAAGTCAGAATTTCTTCACTTGCATCCTTGAGTTTGGCAGACTCTTGTCCCAGAAGGGGCTGGGCTGCTACATACAGATGGGACAGGGCCATCTGTAAGTTTCAAGGATTTGTTTATATGTGATTTTATAGACAATATATATCTCAGAGATTATTGGAGGTACAAGCTAAAATTAAATTTTTTAATTAACATTATAAATTAATAGTATCCTAGTCACATCTCTCATTTTGTACAGTGTTGCCACATGTTTTGACCAATGGCCCAATTTGACTCTTCATTCACCAGCTGAACAAATTGAGAGAGGTGCTGGGGAGAAGAACACCAAAGGCTGTCAGAGCCTTTCCTCCCATGGTAGACTTGCCTTTAATATTGGTGGACTCTGTAGAAGAATTAGAGAAAAGCTGGATGACAGAAAAGACAACCAATGCTTCACAAGCTATTTTCACTTCGCCTGCGCCACCCCCCTCTTCCCCCCCCAGTACATTCCATCCTTCACACATCTCCTAATGTAACTCTCTGGTTTAGCTCTGCCTTGCCTATACATTTCAGACAGCTCTTGCCTCATGAAGACCTCTGTGGAGTTATTTACTGCCCTATAAAAATGAGAGTTTAGTCAGGTCTCTTAATATATGCATTTAGAAATACATTCCATGTTATCCAGTTTCTATTTTATAACCCTTAAATTTGCACTGTTATAAGAAATATTTTGCTTTGGGGGCCTTCAATTTAATTACAATTATTTTATATAAATTTGGCAAGTCACTTGTTAATATTTACTTGGAAACCGATGCTTAGACTGTCAATTCTTTATCACAAACAGTTTTAATAACAGAATCCTTAGAATAATGATTTTCTATACACTGCCTTAACAAAATGGTGACGAAAACAGTAATTAAGCAATAACCCGTGCACACAAAAGCTCTATACTTCCTAATACTTCACAATTAACCACAGATAAAGCATAAGTCCATATTGTTCAATAACATAAAAAATATCCTGCAACTTTAGCTTCCATTAAAAAACTAAGGAAGAAAAGCTTCAAAATTTTCCAAATGGAAAACCACAAATTCACAAGAGGGGCAAAAAAATATAATTTCAAGCTCTTGAAAGGATACAACTGAGAAGCAATTTTCAAGAACTCTCAGCTTGCAAAAGTTTTGATTACTTGGAAGTGACATTTATTTTAATTTTCCCTCTTTGAAGAGTTTGTTGCCAGTCCTACTGCAGTCACTGTCAGCACCAGTGATGACCTCGGTGCGTAGGGGTGCAGAGCTGAACTGCACTTACAGCCAGAGAATAATGCCTCATGCAGAAGCACATTTAATCACCTTATCGCATTTATTGCCTCTTGATGAATTTCATCCTGCCCTGCCAGGACACCTGCTGCACGGGAGCAGCGTGGGCTCAGTAGGACCCCCACAGAAAGCAGTGTTTTCTACACATCAAATAAACTCTGCCCACAGAGACTCGACCTGCAGGACCGGGAGCACTAAGGAGTCCACCAGCAGGCAGGGCATAAAAGGAGGCCACTTCATAGTTCCCTTTTTGGTATAATCAAACTTTTAATGCCATTTCAGTGGTTTTCACATTCAAAGCACCATTTCCCAACCACCATATTTAATTCTTGTTTAAAAGCTGAACTGTCTGCAGATGGCACACCGTGCTGCACAGGAGCAAGGCAGCACCAGAAGGAGCTCCCAGCAGCACCACATTGTCCCTCCCAGTCCAGTCTGTGAGCAAAGTATGTGCTGTGGAAATAGATTGCTAGAAAAATAAGTTGATATGAAGGAAATCACATAATTAATTGTAATACTGTTATATTACTGTTATGAATAATAGGAATGATAAACAAATGAATAGAAAATTAATTTGATCTTACATATTCTTTTCTCCTTCACTTGCAATATAAGTTCATATACAAGAACTCTCTGAAAAACTCTGAGGCTTTAAAACAATGTAGAAAACCTCTCTATTCTATCTTCCTCTATTTAAGGAGTGGATACCAATACACTGTGTCCATTAAAAGTCAATATAAAGCATTTCTGCTGCATTCCATGCCATCTGCATGGATAAGCATGCAGCTCTGTGGGAAGCAAAGTGCCTACCCAGAAAGCCGTGAGCAAGATGTGACTGATGTTTTTACTGAGAAAAGGTTAACGGGAGCATTCAATTCTGGGGTCAAAAACTCCATTTAGAAATGTTTCCTCTGATCTAAGGCTAAATAATTCAAAATATACCAACATTTTACAATCAATTTGTTCTATTGTCTCAGCTTTTGCCACTAGTCTTGAGCTCAAACTGTCCAGAATTTGGCTGTATTAGGCAACAAAACTGTTTCAGTGAATACTTGAGTCTGTGTGTTTCAATTAGATGTTGTTATTATATTATTCATGTCACACAATTACATCTTTAAAAGATTTTGTTTCCCTTTGGCCAAAAAAAAGATTACGTCTACAGAGTATTGTTATAGTACATTAGATTTTACATACAACAACTATACCTTAACTTCATTTTCGTGACCACTGTGGCAAAGTTTGCTTTTTTAATTTTTCTAAGGGAGAAAAGGTAACAGGCATTACAAAATATGGAGAATGAGAGATATCCAAGTATCAGGAGAATATTGGCTACAATCCTGTGAAGGCAACAGAAAGTCATGGCTCAATTATCAAAGAAGAGGAAAAGAAACTTTGCTTAATACAGAAATGCAGAGTATTTTCCAACATTTAAGAAAGGCAAGGTTGCCAGAAAAATGTGCTAGTTATTCCTTACTGCAAAACCACAAACTCAAAATAAAATAATCCTGCTAATAAAAAAAGGAAAAAAACCCACAAAAAACCCCCAAACAAAACCTTCATAAAGAAGCCTTGGAAACGTTAATACAGATACTTAAACACTCTTACAGTTGTTTGTGTTCTTCCACACTTCATTTCGTAACACCTTAGACTGCCATGAGCGTGTTTCTAGTGTTTCACCTCTTTTTTCACTTTGCAGTGAACAATTTCGAGGCTATTATTTATGTATGATAGCAATAAGCACAGTAAATTGTATTTTTCACTCAGATAGAAAGATTACGTGATTTCTTTGCTGCCTTCATTGCAGGGCAAGCGTTTCGGAAAGCTAAGCAGTAAAGTTTTCTCTAACATTTTGAAATAATAGAGAGGAAGATCCACACTGAGAGGGTTTCCTGCCCTGCTCCACACAGAGGTCCCACGTGCTAACCCTGCACTGGCCATGGATGTGGGATGAAGACTCCAGGAGAGAGATGACCCAAGTGGCTGCAAAACAGAAACTGCATATAGAGGGGTCAAGTTAGGACACAAACACAGGTTCAGCACCTTAGGGTTACTTTAACAGCTTCTGCTTAACCGTCTGGATCCTCTTTGACAGACCTGGGGCTACAGGTCTGTTTCCCTGCTCTTTATTCCTGCTTATTCCAGATGGGCTGTAGATCTCCGAGGAGGAGATGGAAGGAATAAAATACTAACAGCCACAGCTATTCCAATACAATAAAGGGAGTCAAACTGCAGTCAAACATCAGTGGGGAAATGGTAAGAACTATATATTCCTCTCCTCATATTGGGAAAGTCTGTTCCCTTGAAGTCCATTTTAAACCCAAGCCAAGCAAATCGGTATGTTCTGCTCTTTCAGAACAACTGTCTGAAGTGTGCACTGCTTAGCTCCACTTCGCCACAGCAGCCCTCCTCCCTCATGGGCAGGAGAGGGGCATGGAAGCTGTGACATGCAGGATCCACCTCCCCCTTCCCTTTTGCCCATCTCTGACACTGCAGGAGCACCAGTGCCTGGCTGCTCCCTCTCGTAGCCATGCTTAGCAAGTGAAGCCCATCCACAGACTCACTGAAGTCAAAGCCAAATGCAAATTAACCAAACGTGGATGAAGTCAAAAGCTGCATATGCCAGATAGAAAAAGGCAGAATTCCTTATAACAATTGTTTTAGGACACCAACTACACAGATACATTTTTAATATCATGTCTGGAGCTGTTTTGCAGAACACAGCAATGCTTTGCACCCAGACTTCTGATGTGGATTAACCTTTCCCACAAACTCCTTTTCAGCAGAACAGTTAGCAATTAGAAATAGAAAATCTTAATAAAACATGAGAAATAAAAAAGAAAAAAAAAGGATTTTTTTTTAAAAAATATTAATAAACTTCTGTTTGCTGTGGTTTCAGATAGTTTATGTCTGGCCCCTGTGATAAGATAAGAAAAACAACAAATTTTCCAGTTCTACCAGGGACACTCTCAAATGGACTTTCACTGCAAAGAGATACTTGCACAAGTGCCCACAAGTGCTTCATCCAATTAGGAACAAAACCCAAACAACCCAACATGACTTGTCTGGCAATCAGGTATTTGCAGTCAAATCTCTGGATTATGCACACACGGAGGCACTTCACAAGTAATCAGTCTGGTAATCAAATCCTGTTGTTATACAATAAATGTGACTAATGGCACAGGGAACTGGATGGTTTTGTTGCTACTGCTACTACTAGGCAAATCTTATTAGCACAGAAAAGCTAAGGTTGCTTTTCTTCCATTTCAGTAACATGTGACAATGGTGCCATTAGGATCCCTGTTCTGAGCATATCATTTTTAAGCTCTATGTGCATACACTTTCATGAGCACAATCAGGCTTGTCAAATCTACTAGTCTAAGAATCTCCATCTTCTTTCTCAGCTGAATTATTTATGCAGCCAATATTAAGTAAAATACACTTTACATATAAATGTTTCAGATCAACTTAATAAAAAGTTCCCAGTTCTCCGTCACACAGTACAGGCCTAGGTAATTTGCCTAATTTGTGTCTTCAGGGGGTTCTTGTGAGTAATCTAACCCACTGAACCTGTTATAAATGAACGGTTTATTGAAGTGATATGCAATTTATTTTTTTCACCCTAATTGCATTTTGGTGACTGAACTGTGAGTCTTCATCATAGGCTGGGTGAAATGAGGCTCTTGTTGGAAGAGACAAAGAGTATTTCTTCCCTGAAAGGTGACTTAATGAAGAGTGGAAATAAAAGACCTGTGCCAAACTCTTCTCTTCAAATGGAACTTCTTTCACACTTATGAGCTGACGTAAACTCTCGGTCCACAGAGAGCAGCAGGGTAGTGCAGAATAATGGCATGGTTTGGGTAGGAAGGAAACTTGAATATCATCCAGTTCTAACCTCCCTGCCATGGGTGGGGACATCTTCCACTAAACCAGGTTGCCAGAGCTGGCCTTGAACGCTTCCATGGATGGGACACTCACAGCTTCTCTGGGCAACTTGTTGAGTGTCTCACCACCCTCAGAGTGAAGAATTTCTTCCTAAAATCATTCTAGATATTCTTTGAAGTGCCGGAAAAATATTCAGTGGCGCTAAGACCATAGCATAAAATCTCAGTGATATCTCTGTGCTGATGTTCACCATGCAGGGAGAGCTATGGGGACCTTCTCACACCAGAGCATTTCTAAGAATCGTCAAGTCACATTTGAGGATCTGCAGTGTCTGTAGAAAGCTTTTACTTGTTGAAATCAATTAAATGTGCAAAGTCAAATCACCACCTGGACATAATAGTATTCAGCCAAGAGTTTAAAAGAATTTGTTAATGAAGTTGCCTGTTTACTCCCTGCCCTATAAAGCCCTATCACTTATGTTGTCCCTATATCAGATGATCAAATGTTGACAAGGTCAATACAAGCGACTACAAACCTTGAAAAGGATTTTAACTGGGGTACACAGGTTGAAAGTAAAATAAACCATAAACTTGCTCGGCACTTTCAAAAATATGACAGAATGGAAAGTGAGTCAACCTTTCTACTTTTTTAATAAAAGTAAAATTTCACCATTATTAAGTTTTTGAAGCTGAAAATAAGCTAGCATAGTCCAGTCACGGAGGATACTAGATTTTCTGAAAGAAATTAATTTAGAGAAGTCCCTCAATGACCTTTAAAGAAAATAAACTATCACTGGATAGGAAGGAACATCCCTTGGCAGATTAACAATTTACTAAAGCATGGGAGGCAAATTATAAGACTAAACAATTCCCTTGTTGATGATAAATTACTCAAGGTAATAAAGACCATAACAAACCCAGATGAATTCCAGAAAGACCTGACAACGCTGAATGAGTGAGTAATTAAAGACCAGATAAAACTCATCATCAACAAATGAAAAAATGCCCATGGGGAAAACGTAAGTACAAAATTATGTGCTTGAAATTACCTTTTACTACTCAAAAAGTAATGTAGTACCTCTGATATTGCTCAAAAATAACAGATACTTGGATAAAAATATCATTTCAGTACCAATGGACTAAATATAAATAAGAAATTATTAGGAAAAGAACAGAGAACAAAACATGAAACATCATTATATTTTTATAGAAATCCTTTGTGTGCCCACATTTTGAATCATGAGTGCAATTTTAGTAACCTCATAACACACATAGCAGAAAGGGGCAACAAAGGATGATTAGAAATACAAAAGGGTTTTCTAAAAATAGAAATTGAATAGAAGAGGACTCTTCAGAGTTGAAACCTGACAATAAAGATGGAGCATGCGCATTTCATGCATCTCTAACAATGTGGAGAGGATGAATAGGAAGTGATTATTGACTGTTTCTCAGAACATCACAATCACCCAAGTCATGTCATTTAGTGCTACATTTAAAAACATAGAAGAATAAATATTTTTACATACTTCATTGATTATTTGGCCACAGGATGATGCTAGGGGGATCAGGAAAACAAGTTCAAAAAGGAATTAAACAATTTATGGGCAATAAGTCTATTGATGGACAATGACACTGTTGATGCCCTGTCCAGCTTTGGTAGTGCTTTGACTGCAGATCTCCACGGCCTACGGAAGTGGAGCACTCCACGCTTATACTGCTTTTGCATCTATTTGCTACATCCATAGCTGAAGAGAAAAGATGGCTAAATGGACTTTTGATCTGACATAGTAAAATTGTTCCTGTATTTTTCTTTAATTTTCTTAAAATACTATGACATTCTGGTAAACAAAATAACTCCTTCCTACAAAAAAATAGAAAAGTCAATTGACTCTATTTATCACACGGGAAATCAATGTTAATTCCTGATCAGCGTTTCCTCTCTACTTGAATGCACACCAATTTTGATTTAGTTTCTCTTTTCAGGTTACAAAAGGTAGCACAAAACATTTCTAGCAGAATACTCTGCAAAACACCACCTCCTTCATTTTGTCTAGACATGCAGCAGGCACGACAGGTACCCAGGCAACCTTCCCTCCCCCAGACACCTCGGCTGTCTCCCCTGTCATCTGCCTCCATAGGGGCTCATCATGTCTGCACAGGGAGCTAGAAGCAAAATGAACAATTTGCATTCAGTGTTTTCACGTGTAATATCCTTAAGTCTCAGCAGGAACTCCTCTGTGTCCCTCCTCTCCCAAGATCCAAAGTGACAGTTTTCCTGCAGAGTAATAATAAACTTACATTTGGTGGTGTGTGTGTGTCTCCCCCCACCATCAGGTTTAATTAGGATCCTAACTTTCATATGGATATACTGGATTTTATGTGGGAGAACTGTAGAAAATTAGAGGTTATTCCAGAAGTCTGGTCATTAATCTGAGTCACTTAGTTTAGTTGCAGCGATATGTTTTAATGAATCTAAGTAAACGCTTGAGAATTCCAGCTTAAATGCTTCCTTTAATATGTGTACCACTTCTCACTCTGACTCCAGTGAGAGCACTCTAAGGAAAAATACAGCCCCCCCATCAGGCTCTTAACATGTTCATTGTCCTTTAGAGTGCAGTAGGAAAAAACAGTAATGCCATATCTAGAAACTGAGTTGCTTGATTTACTCCTCCTTTCTATTTTCTCAGTTTTTGGATTTACATCCTCATCATTTTACATTTTTTCCTACTAATGGTCTGCTCTCAAGCTATTTCCTGTGACATATTTACTTCCTTTATTGTTTTCAATATTGAACTATGGTGACTTAATTCCACCCCAACTACACAACCTCTCCAAGGTCCCATCTTTTTTATGGCCAAACCTACCAGTGTACACTAGATTTTAGCTATAGGAAGCTAGTATTTTACAAACCTAAGAACAAATTATAGGGTAAGGAAAATATTAAGATATTATGCAAGTCCTTTGGAGAAAAGAAAAATACCAGCTACTGCTGTGTTCATACTCCAGAATGGGGAAGCACCAGAGCTTTCAGCTGCTTCTTTACAAAAGGGAAGAGCACCAGTCCCGTTCTTGCCCCACACACATTGTACGGATCCTCAGAAGTTGCTGCAAGCCATCAAGTGATTGCCTCCTCCTTCTGGTGGGGTACAGACACGGAAGAGATGCACCAACCAGCCACACTGACTCTGCACCACACCGGGGCCCTCGTGTGCCCACTCACCACCACCACCACAATACCAGGGCAGCATAAACAGGCACCCCAGAGAGCCCTCAGTAGCTCTTTCAAAGTGATTTATCCCTTTTAAACACACAGATCTTACCAGAGAAGCATCCAAGGCTATTGTGCATGGTAGTTCCTCTTAGGAGAGTAGCTATCATTGGGCCAATACCAAGAACACATTTAAAGCAGGAAAGGAAGAAACAACAAGATAATTCAGCATATTCCACTGCTGATTAAACCATTTACTCTCCAAATAATTTTTCCCAGTCATCCATACTCAGAGAAGCACTTGTGACCTATTTAAAGTTCTGAAGTATTCCTGTGAAGATACAGACAGCCCTCAAGAATTTAGCCTCTAAATTGAAGCATCTGAAACACCTGCCAACCTCCTGGGTCCAGACGACAGACATACTTCGTAACAGACCTTGCTAAGGTCATAAACATGAAACCAAACCCTGCCTGTCAAAGACATGCTCCCAGGCTTTACACCAAACCAACCAGTTTTCTATGGCACCACCATATCCTTTCCCCTCCTGTCAGACAGGTACCGAGAAAGATCTCTGTGGTGGCAGAGCTGTGCAGGACACACACAGCTCCTCCTCACACCGCTTTGAGTGGAGCAGCAGCAATGCCACATGGACCTCTTGACTGTGGGGGTATCTGACCAACCAATCTTGACATGCAGAGAGCACAGAAACAGGCACAGAGAGCAATGAGTTCTCCCAAGGTTGCCTGGACTGCTCAGGATCCAAGTAACCAGGGCTAGATCATCAGACCTGTGCTAACAACCACCTCCTGTACTTTCCTATTTGTTTCCTTCACCAAAATTAAACCTGCTTCTTTCTTCACAGGTCCTCTCAATAGTTCTCTCCATTGACATATTCTAGATATAGTCCAATGTAGATAAGATCTTTTTCTTTACTCTCAGTTTCATGGGTGGTTTTGGTTTGGTTTTTTGGTTTGATTTTGAGGGTTTGGGGGATTTTCTTCATTTGTTGGTTGGGATTTTTTTGGTTTTTTTTTTATTATTATTGAAGTTTATGGCACTGTGCAAGTCATCTTGAAGTGATTTCAGAGCCACGCATAGACCAGAGAAAAGCCTGCTGAGAATAAACATATTGTAAACCAAATTACACCTGAAAAGGCAACACACTGTTTGAAATGACATATGGCTGCTGTACAGAACACAGTGTAGAACATTAAAAGGCTCGAAGCTGGGGAACTGTGTGTCTAACAATACAGACTGCTAGGATTGCTCTATTTATTTGGGTGGCTTTTAAAAACAAGAATGACACAAGGCTGATACCACAATTATACATAAGCTTTATCACCAGCATAGGTGAGCCATTTACAAGGTATTCAGAGAGATACTGCATTTTAACTTCAGAGAAAGGTATGTTTAAAAACCAAAAAACATCTTTATTGGGTCAGCTCCTATAGTTTACAGCAAGCGCAGAATCACATAAAGTGAGTACCAAAGCGCTCAACAGCAGCTTTTCTTCTGAATTCAATCCAAACTAATAAATCTACTGCAGCTCTGCTGTCTCTGTTCACTTTGGCTCTTATCTAAATGACAAGTCTTGTCCATGTGCCATGGATAAGTATAGCATAGTGTCAGGGAAACGACAGAAGCATCCTGAATTCTGCCAGACAAATCACAGTAGATGGGACATTATATTTTCTTTCACTGTTTGACAGTGCCATCTATAAATCCTGCCAATTTTCATGCATTACGCAAGGCAATTGCTTTCCTTTTGCTGAGAAGAAAAGAAAGGGTGTGACAGAGCCAACCATCAGTTAGGGCACTCATCTTTGTGCAACTTTACAACACTCCTACCTGCAACATGGAAGAGAGACAAAATGCCAACAAAAGACATGAGCAAGTAACAGACTGACAAAAATAAATGCAAATTCAGGAAAAGACTTGTGCTCAGTGTTTTTCAGTTCAGGGAAGCACTACAATTATACATGACTTGCTTAGTTTATAAGGGCAAGATGGGCTCTTGATGAGAATATCAGTATAGGAAGCACCAGGCTCATGTGGTTGGATGCACATGACCTAGTAAGAAAACAGCCTGTTATGCTACACGTGACTGAACATATTTCTACCTTCTTTGTGGAAAAATAACACTCCAACTTCCTCCATGCCAACTGCCCCACATGGAGTTCCTAAAATACTGCGAGAAAAGGGAAGAACGGGAGGAATCTTCTGTAACATTAGCATTGTCAAAATATAAAAGGTAGATTTCTCTACTAATATTACAAGTGCCAAATGGTGAATTTGGCCTTAGAATTATTAAACACATTGATAAGGTTTATCATGTATATACAAGATCATTGTAGGAAAGTTAGAAGCATTAAAGTGTTCAGACTTACATGGTCCTGTACAACATTTCTGCCTGAGTTCCTCTGCTACCAATTAAAGCAAAACAACATTTTGTTGACAAATCTCTCCCACAGCTTGGCTTAGATTCCTGCATGCCTGTGTCTCCTGCAACTTCTCTACCTTCCTCTGTTCAAATTAGGTGTTAGTCCTCAATACAACATTTTGCAAGAACATCAGAGCAGCAGTCTCTGTCTCAGTAGAGCTAAGACATGACACAGGGAACCCCTAAGTTTCCAACTGGCTCTACAATGAGTTTTCTGTATGGAGTACATTTTGCAAACTGGATGCTTGCAAAATGGTAGGTATATCTCTAGATTTAGTATTAGATTTTTCAGACTAGTCAAGGTAAAAAAGTTCAAATCCTTGTCATGCAAGCTGTGATGGATGGGATCCCTTTGGATTCTCTCTTTTTCCACTGCAGAAAAAGATTCAGAAGGAGTATCACTCTGCTGCAGAAATGCCCAGAAAAATTCAGATACCTTTATGGAAGAGGTGTTCTTTTATGAACCTAAATGATCTTATAGAGCATGTTAAAGCCCTTCTCGAGCTGGCAATAACAGACAAATACTGCAGAAAATATAACCTGTCCTAATACCAAATACGTAATCACTCTTATCAGAATCATTATTGTGTCATACAGCAAAATTTGAGAATATTAAAATACCAGAGCAGAGATTTGATATTAAAAACATTTCTCATGAAATTACTTACTGCACATTGACAAAATATGGAAGCCCTGTGGGCTTGTTCCTTTAAAATGATACATCTGATTCTGATGGAAGGAAATTTAAAGAAATTATGTACAGACTGATTTCCAAGTAATAGCAGAAACACGAGTCATGCTCAAAACCAAAAATCCAAGTACTATAGCCTTTGAGGATTATATTGAACATGCTGATAAATGAAGTGTGAGTAGGTGAAACACTGCATGAAAAAATAAATACAGGGATTACAGAAGTCACAGCAAATTCTACACAGGCAACTCTCTAGCGCACTAATATTTTCATTTAAATCAACTTGCAGCTTCTTATTTCTTTGAAGCTGTAACAAGAACCATATAAATTCTCCTGAAGTCATTAGGCACAGAGAAATACTCAGATGCACCCGTAAGTGCAATTAAACCAGTAGACAATATGCAAATTAAATAAACTAAATTAGGGGGAAAAAGTAGAACTTTCAATATGGAGAAGCAATTGATTCTTAATGATGACTCAAAAGCAGTTATGGGCTAAACATTTCCTGTCTGTTTTTTTCAAGCACTTCAACCATTTAGTGTCAGAGTGCTCCAAATCTTCGTCTGTGAAGCCTAGCTCCTAATGCACTTGCCAGCCTTTCTGACAAAGGACCAAGCTGACCATATCTGAGCAAAGAAGCAGAAATATGGGATGACTGATGGCCTGGAAGAATTCTACACCCAGATTCCTTTCCATCCTGCCATGGTTTCAGCCTGTTGGTAAGAGATTATTTTTCCCAGTCCTCTTTTTCTGCCCTTCTAATAGTACTTCCCCTTGAATATATGAAAACCTTTTTAGACCAATAAAGTTTCTTTTTGTTGCAGCTAATCCCATTCTATAGTTCATGCCAAAATCCAATTCTCTTGTGATAAAGCAATGTCTCTTAACTGTACCATCATGCATTGCATACAGCTAGAGAACTTTATACTGAAGCTCTTCCTTCCACTGTGTTAGAAATCACACGTCCCTATCACTGTTTCCTCAATCCGTATCTGTGCAATCTCTGAAGAAAAATGTTGGGTTTTTTGCTGGAAAACCCCTGTATTAGTAACGTTCCCACATTTTGATCCATCACTAGGGGTTCTGCTAAAGCAGTTTCTTGCTAAAGAGCACAAGTAATTGCCAGTATGTCTGATCTCCACTTCACTTGCTTGCTGAAGATCATCCTGCATAGCCAGTGAGAGAGGGATCAGAACTGAATATGCAAGTGTGACAAACATTGTCTGAGATGCTGTCCCAAAATAAGCAACAGACTGGAAGGAAAACATTTAGGTAATTATGGAATATACTTATCTTGTTTCATGAAAAGTGTGGGCTGCAAAATAAAGAAATTTTGTTTTTATCTAGACAGAGTTTAAAGGGTAAGTATTCTTAGAGCAGCTGACTGGGAACATTTCAGCTGAGAGGTACTCGGAGCACAGAGACAGGTCGATCATTTACAGTAATGAAAAGTCATAAATGTCTCTAATAAAGAGTTGTTTTCTGCTTAATGAGGAATAAGGGACTGAGGGCTCTCACAGGTGAATGCAGAAGGAATAGGTAAGCTATTTTTTCATAAAATAGTTCCAAACACTGGACAAGAAGTCGGGTTTGAAATCCCAACCTGACATTGATGCAGATGCTAGCTTGAGGCCATGCTTTGGATAAGTGTAGAGTTGCTCTCTGTGTGGAACACAGCAGATTCCACTACCGCAGCAACAGCAACAAAATTGCATTTAAAAAAAATTAAAGGCTGCCTACTGAGCTCTTCTGGGGCTGTAAAATTGTGTATCTTTGTGCCAAAACCTCCCATTAAGAAAACAAACAAAAACCCCAAGAACTTTAAGATTATTTCCTCTGATAAGACTCCAACACATTTAAAAACAATAACCTAGGGGAAAACAATATTTTATAGATCTTAAAAAAAAAAAAAAGAAAAAACCAATCAACTTTCTACAGTAACACTTGTCAAAAGCAGCAAGGCTGGTGACTTCTGGGCCTGAGGGATGCTTTAGTGTATTACCTGTGCCAGGTAACTTCTGCCTCTAAATGTAAGACTTCCAGTAAATACATTTACTGATGAGGGGACCAACGTAAAAGATAAAAATCTCCCTTAAGCTTTAAGAGAATGAAGTCCACAACATTTTTGAGTTGAGCTCAGACTTTTCAGTTAGGTTCGAGTCATCAGTTTCCTACTGACACCTGTCAGAAGATACCTGTGGGGCCTTCTGAAGTGAAAAAAACAGAATTTTTACCTCATAGCAATGTTTGCAATCTGCCTTCCCAGCCCTTGAAATTACCTGAGAGAAGTTTTACACAAGCTGCACTCCTTGGCAGGTGTTCTTAACTCTGGGCTATAGTTTATTGCTTTAAATCCTTTACCTGTGTGCTACGATGCTATCCTGTTTCTTGGCCGTATCCACTGCCCAGAGGCTCCCCACAGCTGCTTCCTTGCCAGGAAAAAACTACCTGCTATTTACAAGTTCTATGCAACAAAGGAGAAGAGCAAAGAATAAATGTTTCCGTTTTAATGCCCTTTCTGTCATTGAGTTCACCCATGGTTCCTTCAGTTGCAACAAAATCCTACACATTTTAAGCCTTTTCTGGTAATGCCGTGTTACACGCTTTTCCTCCTCGTGTTCTACAAAAGGATCTAAATAATGCCTTTCACCCACACACTGAACCTGTTTGTGTCTCAGGGAAAGCAGGCTTCTCACAGGTTTCCATGAAACCGGGCAGGCAACTCTAGGCTGGATTTTTAAAAGCATTGTTTTGTTTTGAAGAAAGCAAGGAGGAACTTGCTTTTAGGGAAGAGAAAGAGTGATATTCTAGAAATAACTTTATTAATTAGAATTTTTGAGGCGCAACCTCAGGTGCCCCCAGGAAGGGGCATCCTCACGCCTCAGATCCCAGGTGGCTCTTGCAAAGAACTGAGGGCTGGGGCCCAGTTTAGTAGCTCAGTTTTGATGATGAACCTACAGACCTCTGTGATAACTATGCTGTTTACTGATGAAGGTGCCCTTTCCACCACGGACAGCCAGTTATTCTTCTCCCTCAAAGAAGAGCACTGCCCTTTATTTTCACACACTGCACACACCCAAAGGCATCCCACAGGCTCCTTTCAGTTTGCCTGGGTAGATGTGACCCCAGAGTGAAGGGCAAGCTGCCAGGATATCAGAATATGCTGAGTTGGAAGAGATCCACAAGAATCTGAGAGTCCAACCCTCAGCCCGCACAGTATCATCTCCAAGAGTCCCATCATGTGCTTGAGAGTATCATCCAAATGTTTCTTGAACTCTGGCAGGTTGGTGCTGTGACCACTGCCCTGGGGAGCCTGGTCAGTGCCCAACCACTCCTGGGTGAAGAAACTTTTTCTAATATCCACTCTAAACCTCCCGACACAACTTCAGGCCATTCCTTTGGGTCCTGTCACTGGTCCCCACAGAGCAGAGATCCGTGCCTGCCCTTCCTCTTCTCCTCACAAGGAAGTTGTAACTCCAATGAGATCTCCCCTCCGTCTCCTCCAGCCTGAACAGACCCAGTACCCTCACCCACTCCTCATAGATCTTCCCCTCAAGGCCCTTCACCATCTTCGTGACCCTCCTTTGGACACTCTCCAATGGCTTAATATCTTTCTTTTATTGTGGTGCCCAAAACTGCCCCAGTATTGCAGGTGAGGCCACTCCAGTGGAAAACTAGATCAGATGCATTTTAAATAGTTATTCCTTTCAGAAATTGCTGAGAAAATAACCTGACATATACATCTTCAAAAATTCTAAATAGATCAGTTAGGTTCTTCCAGTTAGTAAGCCCACTGTACGTTAAGTTCATTAATTTTATAGCAAATGTAGCATAACACAAATCAGGTCTATCACTGACTGTACATTACTCACTGTACTATATAGTTTGGAAGAGATATGCAGCTGTTTTCAGTCCGGCTGTTTATAAGAACCTTACTCTTGGCTATAGCAGATGCAGGTTCTGATTCTGTAAGTTTACATATCCAAAAAGACTATGAAAACTTCAGCCAGATTATGAATTAAAAATAGAGTCACAGAACATATATCTAAATATCTGAAAGTGCCAAGTTTATTTATGACCAAGCACTAAGACCAGGTAATGGTGGAAGCAACTGAGACATGAAATCTCTTCATTTCAACATTTCCTCTGGAAATGTTCCATAAAGCTGGAGGAGTCTGGAGCTCAGCCTGACAGGATTTGGATGCCTGGAAAACCAACCTAAATAGCAATCTAAATCCTGTGCATGAGGGTATTCTGAGGAAGAGGCCAGTTATGTAAATATAAAGCTTTGAATTTGAATTGTCATTTGCCAGAATAGAATTATGTACTTACAGAGACAAGCCTCAATTGGAGGGAACACAAGAAACAGGGACCTTTGCTAAAATATCTTTGTTTCCTTCATGTCTGTTTTTATAATCCTCAGTTCATACTTCAGTCATTTAATACAAGCAAGATTGTTTTATTTCTGTGAAAGATAAACACACATCCAGCTGAACTGCTAAAACCTCCAGGTCTTAAACACCACCAGTAACTCAGGAGTGTAGAACAAGGCTGGAAGCATGATATTGATAAAGTTGTTTAATAAACACTTTTGTGCAATGTCAAGACAGCATTGCTTCTTCTCTAGTCTGCTTCAAGTTTTGTGCTACTTAGTTTGTTTCTGAAACTTCTGACATGACGCATTGAGAAGTTTTGTTTTCATTAAAAACAAAAAACATTGTAATGTTCATGACTGAGGGAAAAAGTAAACTTCCAAGACAAAGAAAATCTAGAGATGAATATAACAAGAAAAACTTTTTTTTTCTTCAACCTGCTATCATTTACACATTGTTTACTTATGTTTTTTAATCCTTGAACTAGTTAATACCGAAATTTGTACTTGGAAATTTTATTACAGGTCCTTTGCAACAGAACTTGTATGAATACAGTTCAATCCACTTGTTAGTGTGGATGATCATATCTCAAAGATTGGAGAGATCCCTTCAGCTTTAAGAGTTTTGTTTTTTTGCACTGCTGTTTATGTTACAAACACAGCAAACTCCAATAGGTACCAAAGGGAAGGTTCACAGAGTGGTTTGACTTGCCAAAAACAACAGCTTGCTGCTAAAAACAAACAAAACAAGACTCTACACCAGTAACATGTTGGTTATTTTTGTCTTGTTGGTCATGAGAATGTTAGCAAACAAACCTTTCAACAAACAGTTTGATATTGTCACATGTCCTTATACACCCTGAAAGTATAACTATCTTCATTTTCTAACACCAAAATTCTTGATTACAAACAAACCACTAAATAGCAGTAAGAAAATAACTCCTAATAGGAACCGGTTTCATTTATTCTAAGGTCTTATTTGTAATACTGTACCACATGATGTTCTTAAGCAGTGATCAGACCTATGCAGCAAACTGCAAAGTCATAGGGATTCCCATAAGTGGAGACAACTCTATAGAATTGGCAGCTGGGAATAGGTGAAACAGGGGCTATTCATGCAGTTGAAAAACTTTGGGAAGGCCCATGAGTTGAATCATAACAGGGGGATGTAAATGAAAATAATCAGAGCAAGCAATGCTGCCTGCAGGTACCATTATTACAGTGTCTGCCATTATAATGTATAACTGTTACAATGGAAGTATCAGACAATTTTAGAACTTTCTCATGTTCCAAGAAATGGAAACGGAGATGCAGATTTCCCACATTATCTGTTTCATTCTGGCTATTTATTGGACATTGTGTCAGAAGTATTTCAGTCATTTGTAAAAAATATCACTAGTAGAAACTTCTCTTTTGCTCGTTTTAACAATATCGACTGCACAACATTTTTTTTTAAGCAGCTTGCTATGCATGAGTGTTCCCTGTCATGAGGAATGTATTTTTCAATATTCCTGTGGAAAATACTACTTAGCTGTTCCTGTGCTCAGTCTCCTGACAGCAATGGGAGAGCAGAGGCTATGGAGGCAATAGGCAGAGAAACGCCAGCTGAAACACTCTCAGTGCTGGGTGTCATTTTTTTCTGCTCCTCTCACCCAGGCCATACAGCAAGGGAAGCACAGACAGGAACAAGTAAGCTGCAGGTGGAAGACCGAAAGCACAAAATAACTTTATTTTTTTGCTTCTGTTGTCTTTGTCTGCTAAGTTTGCAACCTTGCTGTCCTTCTACATAGCTTTTGTTTTATGAAGTCAAATGTTTTACTAGATTATTTTTTTCTCTTGGTCTGTATTTATCTGCACATTTTTTTACTTAATTACTTTATCATGCCTTCATCTGCCGCTGTGAACATGCACAAAACTCCACATATATAGCAATCTGCAGCATTCTCAGTAAAAAAAATGTTTGTGTCCATGTTCAATACAACTTTTTGATATAAAGTAACAACATATAAACAATGCTAGTTCAAGAGGAGAACTAGGTATCCCTAACAGGACTCCTTTTCAGTTGTAAACACCTTTTATGGGATAACTGTGATGGTGGCAGATGTGAAATGGCTTCCTATTATTTGGGATAACACATGGGCATATGAGGAATGAAGAATCAATTTGTACTTCTGCACTGAAACTCCTTTTAGACCTTGGCATCAACATCATGTTGGAAATGCACGTGCACCCCAGATAGCTGACTAACATGACTGACATTCATGATGTTGAAGCAGCAGATTTTTAACATGAGCTATAAGTATACTCATCCTACAATATAAACCCATTTTTCCGTCTGCTCGTAGGACTAGCTTTAAAGCTGTCTGCATCCTGGCACAGCCCCTTATTTTCCTCAAGACCAAGCCGCCCTTTGCTACACCTCACTCACTGTGACTTCAGTTGGGGTGCCACATAATATACCTCGATCCTCTCCGTCTTCATACATTTGGAAAGAAAACTCAGTACATCAAAAACAGTGAGTCAATGCAATTCTATAAATTACGACCAACATTTAACACTTGATACTTCATCCTGTCCCCTACACCCCCAAAAAATTAGAAACCAAAAAGCACGAACACACACACATACTTTTTATTGACCAGGATTAGCTGTCTTTCACATCATTCATCATTCTCTTTAGCTTTGAAATTCATCTAAACGGAACGATAACGACCCTGGCTATGGAAATCCAGTACCTTCTTGCTGTTACACAGAAAATAAGTCTACAAAGTCCTCTGTATACTCAAATTGTCTTACTGACATCTCTATTTACACTAGCAGCAGTAGCTCCTGCTTTCTCTGAGCTATATCATCACTGCAGGCACCAGACCATCTTTACAAACCTGGGAATTGCTGCTCAGGACTTGCCTGGTACTGTTGCATATCACCTACTGCTTCTAAGAAGCAACCCTTTTTCGTTAACCCTTGGCACTCCCCTTTTCTAAATCACAGAGTCAGGGTTCTTCTACAAGTTTATATTTGCATTTCTGCAGTTTGTGTAGGCATTATGATCTAATAAATAACTGCTCAAATTCATGGACAGTAGCCTGGAAAGCCAGTGAAGTCAAATTAGGAGAAAACCTGTAGCTATTTAATCACTGGGGTCCCAGCTCTGCACAAACACATGCATTCCAAACAGTGGTTGTTCTGACTTTGATGAAGCTGGCTTTGACACAGCTAATTAGCATCAAAAATTGGCCCATTCAGGGCCTCTGCTACCTCACCAGTGAAGATCTAATCGACATAGCAATTAAAATGCTTGTAGCCATCTTATACTAAAATTAGTCACGTGAACATGAAAGCTGCTGCCTGTTTTGTGCCGCAGTTGTGCTACAATGAGGACAGTAGCTACACATCAGTCACGTCTTAGGTATTTTTCACATAGACCCTCTGCAGGATGATCACTGGGTCAAATCCTTTGGGAGATGCCTGTTCAGTCTAATCACGGGATAAAGTGAGAGATGTGATTGTAACTGAACAGCCAGCTCACTGGGCTCGTCTCTCATGCCCATCACCCAGAGATGTGAGCAGGCAGCTTGCCTGCACAGAGCAACACCACCCTCCTCTGCAGCTTTGCTCCTTCCAGTCCTACAGACACTGCAGGCAGCTGACCATTTCTAGGTCAACTCTCCTGAAAGAAATGCTAATACATTTACAAAGCTGATTAGTTGAACTGACCCATCTTTTTGTCAGTTCTTCAGTCTGCCTTCAGAAATCCCATAATAGGATTTACTCTTCTGCAGCAGCTTGCATAGGAGCCCTGTAAATTCAGTCCAGAGGGCTTTTCCTATGGGAAAATAAGCTGCTATATCACTTCACTGCAGTACATTTCAAATAATGTGCCAGAGCACGAAGACTATCCAGGTTCGGCACCGATTTCCATGAGGTCATATGAACATGATTATTGTTCCTGCAAAAACACATGTGTTGTAGCAAATTCAAACTGCATTGCAGGAACCTGATGAAAGAGGGAGAGCATGGGAACTCCCCAGCTCCTCACACTCGGAACAAAAAACACAGCAGTCAAGAAGTCTAAGTAAGCAGGAGGCCTGCACTTGGCAACCCGTCTCTACGTGCAGCTCCATTTCAGAGCAGTGAGCAAAGCACCTCTGGTAGCACATTCCAATGCCAAACTTCCATTCAGCCCCACAGACACTTGTTAGACTCTGCACATAGCTGAAATTTTCCATTTTATGTTTTAGTCGTCTCAAGGTTTTTCCTAAGATGGGACATGTCTAACAGCTACTAAAAAAAAACAAACACCCCAAAACAACCAAAAAAAGTACACACAGCCCCTCAAGGCAATCCCAGTGACCTTTCCTTTTTCAGTCTTCAATGCTCTCAGGCTTTAAAATAGGAACTTAGATTTGGAAGAATAGCATATTTATGCATATGATCTGTGATGTTCCAAATTTGCACAAATACTCCACCTTTGAAAAATGTCATGTCAATGAACCCTGAAACACTGGACAAGGTAAAGGGCAAGAGGACAGTGGCAACTATTATGCAAAATTCTATTTCTTCTCTAAAAAAGGAGGGCTAGACAAAATTCACAGAGAGGAAACAAGGTTGTTTAAAGGATGGGAAAAAGCCTGTCATAAATGTCCAAGGCTTTGAAAACTGAAAAAGCAAACAGATATATGAGAAAGATCTCCAAAATTGTGAATGCAATAGAAATAGTAAAGGTAAGATGCCCATTCCCTCTCTTTCATTGCAAGAAACCAATGGCCTCAAATGAAGCTAACAAAAACCAAACCCAAAACAAACACAAAGGGTTGTTTTTTCATAAAAGATTAGTAACGCTGTGTATCTCCTTGCCATATAACAGTGAAAGTTTATATGGTTCAAAGAGAAACCAGACAAATTTGTGGGAGAGCTTTCCATCAGCACTTACTCTCAACATAATATTACCTCAGCAGCTTTCTATATTGAAAATACTTGGAGCTCGGGAAAGGACTAGAGGATGCTAGAGATATATGTTTGTCCTGTTCTCATTCTCAATCTTAGATATTTGCTTTTGAATTTTTGTTGGAGACGGGGCCTTGGGACATAGTTTTTTTTAATTAAGAAAAATTAAAAATTTAAAAAAACCCCCCACTCATATAGTCATTTCTGTGCTGTTCTTTTTCAAATTACTGTAAACCATAAAGAACAAGGAATATGCCTATTTTTGAAGTCCTAGAGATTTACAAAAGGCCCAAAGTAGGCAGGTCCTAGAGGACATCTAGTGGGGTCCTTATTTGTTCCATCTCATATATTTTATTCTTCCCAAGGGCTGGTCTGTACTGACTTTGCTCTTTGCATACCTAGCCTAGTCCCAAGAACAATAAGGAAGATGGGAAAGCATGGCATGGAGTTTATCAGCTCCCATCCAGAGGGGTCACATTAGACCAAGAGCAAAAGTCACTATCTAACTTTCAACTGTTACATAAAGGAGGCAACTTGCCCAACAAAACAAGGAAAAAGAGGCTTCAGTGGGCTCTCCCAGACAGTGATTCAGAGTTCAACACCTACTCAAAAATCCTCTGAAGGTGTTTCTATCTCTTCTAGGCAGGCTAGAAGACAAGCTGGCAAACACAGACATCCAAGGAAAACGGCTAAATTTAGGCAGATAAATACCTCTTCTTGTGCAGATTGGAAATAAAGACAGAGCCTAAAGAGATAACTATCAAATAAATTGCCAGTGATTGCTTTTGAACTGCCCAGGAATGATGGCATTTTATCTTGTCATCACATCTAATAAACAGAAAATGCAATTGAGTCACTCAGCGGGCAATTTGATTTGATTTTTCATTTCCCTTTGATGGTTATAATTTCATCTCGTGTTAGCAGCAGAGAGGGTTGGGCTGTGACAGTGATAACAGATAATCTAGTAGTGCATATTTTTGCCTACAACATCATGAAAGTAGCAAGTCGTGATAACCCTTGGCAGCAACAAGGACTGAAGATGAGACTTTCACACAAGAGGCTTTTGCAGCATTACTGACATCATTACACTGCTGCTCTGTAGAAATCAGTCGGCATTTTTCAGCATAATGCTGGTGTTAGCTGAGCTTCTCCGCACCCTGGAAAGCCTGGAGGGGCTCATTTACACAGGGGTTAATGAACTGGATTCTGCACTTCTCCCAAAATCTAAGCCTCCATGCAGACATTCGCCCAGGTTTACCATCATTCAGCACCTTTGCCTTCTGTTCTTCAGATCAAATATAGATTGTATGGCTTAAGTTTTCTTCCACAGCTGTATGAACTACTTCAGTTAATAGTTACCTACCTTCCACAGGCATAACAGCACTTGTATCACAATTCAGGCAAATACTTCACACAATTCCACTCAATTCCTCTTCTAAAAGTCCTTGAATTAATGTAGCTTCATAATTATACAAGAATACCCTTAATTGTTTTCAGTCAGTCCTTTTATTATGATTTCTTTTCAGTCTCTCTCAATTAGGCTCAGTTTAAGTGTTTCTAGCTGAAACATCCAAGATAAATACTGCTGTAACTACTATGACAATTGAGAGTTCAAAGCGCAGCATAAGCGTAGCAGAAATTATCTGTTTGGGAGCACAACAGTAAGATAGTATCTTGAACTTGATAGATAAATGAAGTTATGCGTACTTGTCTCCTGCTGTTTTAATTCAGTGAGCACTCTGTGCTTCTGAACTGTGGCACACAGGCACCTGTAACGGTGCTAATGCTGAAGCACATTGCCTGCCCGCTGCTGCAGAGCACAGCAACAGAGTCCCTGCAGTGCTTATGGAAATGTCTAGCAGAGACAATTTTTAAGAACATGTTGGACTAACCACTTCTGACAGTTGCTTAAGTATAGCTGACATTACTTTCAGAAAAGGGGATTATCTTTCATGGGTTTTCCCAGACCTATTTTATAGATTTTCATGGCATAGCAGCATTTAAACCTCGGTACAAATTTATAAAGCAGCAACAGTTCACATATCTTGTGATTTGGCATGACTATATGGCCTTCTGAAGTTCATTCCTGACTTACCCCTCATTCTCTGTATAGTTATATGGATTCTGTTTCTCTCTATACTGTGCTCTGTTTATACTCCCCTTCTATTTCTCTCAGCTGCTCTCTTTCCCTATGGAAAGCACAACATTCTGAGAATGTTAGTGGATACTTTCATGTGTTTCAGAATGGTAAAACACTTTGGAAAAATTCTAAAGATCTTCACATCTAACTGAACAGTATTTACAGATGAACTTCCAAAATAACGAAAAAAAAATTGTTCAAAATTTAATTTACATTAAAAGTAACAACTTGGTTGCTACGGCAGTAAACTTTCATGTAACTAACTTTGTGAAGCAGTGAACACTTTTCTCTGTATATAATGGACTAAGAGTATTAATACATTGAGTCAACTCAAAGATCTCAACATAGAAATAAAGAAAAAAGGTCCAAGATATTACCAACTTAGGAGAAAAAAAATCAACATTCTTGAGTTCAATCTTCAGTATAACTAGCTTCATTATCCCGCTAGTATAAATGAGCTTTTGATACATGGTGCAATTTACATGTATTTATAGCATGTTACAAACCCACACAATAATTTTATTTCTTTCTCTAGAATTTGCTCCTTAGCAAGTGTTTTCTGACAAGAAAAACAGCTTCATGGCCCCATAAGAATGAGAACATTTGGAAATTCTGGTGACAGATAAAAATTAACCATACCCAAAACAACATTAGAACTGCAAAGCAAGTATATTGCTTTTTTCTCTTAAGACCTCAGGCAACACACAAGATATTTTGAAGTTTCACAAAGAAACAAGATCACTAAACTGCAACTAAACTAAAAAATATTAGCTCCAATAAGGATGATAAAGTCATTGCATAAATGCTGAAGATAACTTTACAAGATATCAGATAGTATATATGCAAATATACATTCAGATATTTATATTTTATCCAGAAACTTACACACATACTGATGTGTGACCTTCAGTTTAAGTACCACGTAATAATTTGCAATTTTAATGGTGTTTGAAGTGGAATGACCGTCACTGCCCTACTCACCCACCCGTCCCCCTCCACATGTTTAAATTCAGCCTATGAAATACGAATAGCTGTCCCAAAAAAATCATAAAGCAGTCTCATATATCCAAGTAGGTAGTATTTACTTATAAGACTCAAATTGTTACAGGAATTCAAGACAGTTCTGCCATCAGTGCTGGAGAGAGCAAGATTGGATGATAAAGTGGATTCCACAGCAGAAAAATAATCCTAATAAGTGCAGGAGCTGATAAGATCCTGCAGTGTTCAGCTTTCTATAAAGAGTAGGGGAATGGTTGCAGGAATTTTGGCTTGGAAGACCGGCAATGAAATGTGAGCACTAACCATGGAGCAGGGAGCAAATCCACACTCCTGAGGTCTACGCCAAATATTTTATAGTATGCATATATAAAGCTCAACCAAAAAGATGTCAATTCAGGATGGCATAAAATAAGAAAGTAAATCATTCAGAGAAGCAAGACGTGATATAATTACCATCAGCTTTGCCTTTCCCTAAGGTTTAAGAACTTATAATTGAGAGCCATGGGAAAATCCCAACAAAGTAGGTCTAATTTTATCAGGCTTTAATTAAGTTATTGAACTACTAACTCAGTTTGATAAAGCAGGTTTTGTATGGCCCTACTCTTATCCCATTGTAACTTTTATATAAAAAAAAATTGAAATGCAGGGCTTGCAGTCAAGAACTTTTTTAAAATATCTTAGTTGTTAGAATGGGCTACCCATAATGAGGTCTGTATGTGCTTTATAATTGAATAGATGCTTTAAAAAAAAATAAACATTAAAAAGGAAACAGAAGACCCCTAAATCACAAACTTGAAGCCCAACTACGAATCTGAACCTACTCCCACTAGGGCTCCACTGTTGCTGCCCTAAAGGTTTGAGGTGCTTGGTGAGTATTCAGGTGTATGAATTGCATCCAGAATGTGCTGAGCTGTTGGCATGGCAGGTGTCAGAGTTGTGTGACTGGAACCTCTGGTGTGTTTAGCAGAAAATTTAAAGCTTAAAATTGTCTGTGCCTTTTAGGAATCTAAAAGCAGGTGTCACACTGCAACTTGAACAGAAACAGAAGAAACTGCCATTGACTTCAGTAAGAGAAGGAGAAGACTTGCAATCTGAGAACTGTGGGACCAGTATGGGTGCCCAGCCTGCATTCAGATCACTAGACATGCTGCATTTATTACAGTCCTGCCCAGGATTCTTGCATTTCCCTCTCTAATCAGTAATAAATATTGATTTGAAATTTGGGTCTCTGTAAAGGCACAGTGACACAGTCCACTCATTTGAGAAGTACAAACATTTTGGCAAGCCGAAAGGTAAAAAAGTCAAACATAAGGTCTGTCCTATAGTATTTGCCAGCTCTCTAGAGGAGTTGTGAATGGTACTGAAGATAAGCAGAAAGGAACAGCCACTGTGTCAGTGCACTGTCGCTGCTCAGCCACCCCCAGCCAGGGATGCATCTGGAAAGACAGTACAGGTGCTTCTGAGCGCTGGAAACAGAGGTATTAGTGCAAAATTTTGAGGCAACACTATCACAACTTAAAAATCATACATGATAATTGATGTCAGGAGCTATACAAGGAATTGACTTTGGCCAAAATATCCCCAGCAGAGATGGCACCGTCACTAAGCACAAAAAGCCCCAAATCAGTGTTAGCACATCTACGTATACGTACCCAGCCCATGGCTGCTACATGGATGGGTTTGAAGTGCAATGAGAAGTCAATGCAAGAAGAGTCTGATCTGCTCTCCTTCCTGAGAACATCTCAAGAGCACTTAGGAACAAAGATGTAGACTGCATTAATTACGTTGGTAATATCTGTCTTCTAAAAAAGAAAAAAACCAAAAAAACCCCAAATCTTTCCTAAGGCAATGCAGAGTGCAAAAGGATTTGCTGCCATGAGTGCAGCAGAACACATAAGGAACAAATTCAAAATTCAGAAAATGTTACATTTCTCATGCAGGCACTGTTCTCTTGTACAGATACAGCAGATTCAGTCAGAAAAGGGAAGAGGTTGAATTTATGAAGAAAAATGTTATTGCAGAGGACCAAAATTAGTCTGCTGTGCCTATGAAATGGCTTGCACAGGATATAACATTTTCCAGATTCCAAGCTAGTTGGCAATTCCAATTCTGAAGGTTATAATTAAAGACCAGCTTCACTCTGCAAAATGTAGTGGAGCTGGCACAGTATTTTTCATGCTTTTAGATGATCAGAAGAAGAAATATGACAAAATGGCAAAGAAAAATCTATGGAGAAAGAGAAAGATGAAACAGTGTTTAAGTTCACTGAATTATCAATTACTGACTGACAGCTGAACTCCTAAAAATCCCACTGGTGGAGTATGACAGTCACTGTGGAGAGTGTGGATAATACTGACTGCTTTTGAAAAATCTTGTCTGTTGAAAACCTAATACAGGACATGTAGGAAAAGCCATTAGTCATGTCAGTAAAAGCCAAAGGTACACATGATAAATGCTCAGTGCAAAATGGGAGTGTGATAGAATTCTGTGGGTTTGTATAGGATCTTCACACAACTCATCTGAGACATTAAAACGAATAATCTGGACTTTTGCAGCATTTTTTTAAATTTTGAGTTCTCATTTTCAAATTAATTACACAGTAACTTGTTACAAACTTCAGCAAGTAGCAGCACTGCCACATTTGACATTCAAACTAAGTGAAGGATAATGAAGTCTCTGCCTTATCTTAAGAGGCTTAAAATGAGATACCCATGAGAGATACTTCTACAAATTCATTCTACTATAATTTGTGGTCCTCAGTTCTGTTAATTCTTCAAAATAATTTTCTCTAGGTACAGTAATTTCATTTCAAAAATCAAATACCTAGTAGTTAATGTTCTGGGTTTTTTTTAAACCATCTAAACTCTAATCCTTTCTTTTCAAAAATAAAATAAATAACCAGCCATTACTTATCTGCTCATAAGTAAATGTGGCTCAGTTTTGGAAAACTGAGAGGTTTGTGACAGACACCATGAAATCCAATCCTTATGAGAAATCTCTATCTGTATAATAAAATCTTTCCATTTTTGTCAGCCCCTTTGCCATATTGGTACGTACTTCCACAATGAGAATATCAACATGCAATAAAAAACTTCTTAATAGTAATGTTCGCATTATCTGTAGCTCCTTAAACAGAGCCAGTCCTCATTTGTTCAGATCAAAAGGTTATTCTTACTTTAATACACATCTTTATTGTCCCTGAGTTACTGTGGCCTGATTAAAGTTTAATGACCCCACTACTCTAGTGATGAGTCTCTAGAAAGCAGCACGTGCTGACAGATCTATTTGCTTCACGGACAGCAGAGGTGCTAAAAGGATATAAAAGCAGGAGCTGTGTGGTGGCAAATGAGAAGTTCTGCCTTCTACAAAGACACTCAGTGCAGCAAACACAGCCTGGACCTGTGATGTTATTCAGACACTGCTGCCCCCAGAGAGCTTAAAACAAAGCGCAACCAAACAAATTAATTAGAAATGATAGGGATCTTGATTATCACTATCCAGAATTTCCTGAGAAGGTTTCTAGGAGTTTTACCCTTCAGAGTTGCAGTTCTTTGATTTGAATGCCTTTCTCATGTGAGCCATTTCAGCTGTACTACAGAAGTCTACTAAGTGCAATAAAACACCATGGCATTTACAGTTGTTTTCTCCACTTATTTGCCTCGTCTCTACTGTTCATACCAGAGCAAAGGGGACTCTCCAAAACCATGACAGATCCCCTCCTACAGCAACAGAAAACACTAACCAGGACCCGTCAGTGCAGACTCACCAAGTTTTAAAGCTTGCATCAGAGGAGGTAGCAATGGTGTTAACATTACTGGGTTCTTAAAACACTAGAAAAGAAACTGGATTCTTGAATAAACATAGGCATTCGTAATCTAAATTAATAGTTTATGAGTTAAGCCTTAGAAATTAATTTTCTATTGGAGGTCTTTGATTTTAAACAATTTTTCATTTTCCAAATAGTTATTAATTCCATAAAAACAATAAAAAATCCTTCTGGACAACAACCAAAAAACCATTACTTCTCGCAAAACAAAGTTTCATACATATTTTCTCGTCTTCAAGCAGCAGTCATTTCATCAGTTCTGTAATAGTTTCTTCATGGTCAGGACTGAAGATATGGTCATAGCACTTTAGAAACGTGCAGCTGTGAGCAGAATCTAATCCAATGTACTAAAACAGTTTTAGAGAAACTTCCAAGGTGCAATAATTACTTTGCATGGACAACCAACAACCAGCTAGCATGAGTCAGTGAGAAAACTGGTAACAATTTTTAGCAATTAGAAATTATAGTTACCTGTAAACTGAAGGATAATTTCTGCTATTTTTAACATTATCACTTCACAAGCAAAAATAAGGCTAAATATTGACTGTAACTCTTGCAATTGTCCTCCCCAAAGTAGGAGGGTCTGCATTAATACGTTCTGTCTCAGCAACCTGTGGGAACTGAGGGCTACGTAAGGCTTAGGATGTTTCCAGCTGAAATTCCATGATGCAGCAGCAGAAATGCAAACCTTGCACCGAGAACCAGACACTCCCTCCATTTGCCATGCGCAGGCTCTGGCCACGCACTGTCCATCTCACACTGTCGTGCACCGAACACACTCTGCATGTAGTGAGCAACTGTGCAGTACATTTTCAATCCCCTAAATGTCTCCACACACTGTGTGGTTTCTCAGCGCATCCACTGCAGGAACACCAGGGGGTTCCAGCAGGCAGGAGCCACAGGGAGCTCAGTACAGCAGTTCTTGTTGGACTGACAAGTCCAATATACACAATTATTAGGCAAATGGTGAATCCACAGAGACAGAACTAACAGCCTGGGGAGAGTCCAAGGCAAAATCAATGCACATACATCTAGAAGTGAGATCACAAGGCCTGACAATGCTCCAGGGGAACCAGCCCCCCATTAGACTGGTTTTACACTCGTCTGGTCTATTTATGCACTTTTCACACCTCTTTGAGAAAGATCTCAGAGGAGGCTCTTCACACATCCTCCAAGTGAACACCTAGAGGATAAAACTTATCAAAAGGGTGCAATCTTTGAAGATATTACAGCCTGCTAGTTGGAACAGTAATCCAGGAAAGGAAAGACCCGTATCCAATATCCTTTCGAAGGTTCAGAACCATAAAAGCAATCTGTCAGGGGAAGCTCTCGTCACCTCAGACAGCCCAAGATGGCAAAAACCATCTTCCAATGCTGAAGTTATGCCATTGTTTGAGAGATTTTGAGAATCAGTGAAGTACAAAAATGCCGGAAGAGGAACAAAACTCACCTGGGGAAGTTCAGCCTTCACTCCATTCCATGCTCCCTATCTAATTATGTATTTTATTTCAGAGAATGTTTCTTTTTATATGTTGTATCTTTAAGTCTACAATCATGAGTCTGTGAGGCCAAGTAATGAATTTTCAATTAAATTTCATTTCATTTATCAAGATTTAAATTGAGTACTATAAAAAATATACACACAAATACACCCCAAAGGCAAAACAACCCGTAAATGTTTAGAGTAGTTTTCTGTATGAAATCATATAACTTGCAGATGACATTTTACTATACCACAACAAGGTGAACTATGGTTTGCAGGAGAAAGTGCCACATTTACTCCCATCTCTTGAGTTTCACATCAGAATATCATAATCTTACATTTTAAAACAGTATCAGAATCATTTTTGTATGATTTAATGGTTTAATAGCAGAGATCTTCTTGCGAGAATGGAAATCTAATGGCATTACTTATCTGGACCATTTTTTAACAAAATATACACAGAGTCACAGAATATTCTGATTTGGAAGGACCCCACGAGGATCAAGTCCAACTCCTAAGTGAACAGCCCATCCAGGAATCAGACCCACAACCTTGCTGCTATTAACACCATCCTCTGGCCAACTGAGCCAATCTCAGAGTGTATATATTACTGTGTAACTTAACACCTACACACTAAGGGCCTGAGCCTTCCTTCATCTTAGTTTATTGTACATTAACTCAATGTCAGAGCCAAACTGATCAATTATAGCAGCATGAGAGGATAACCTCATGGAAGAGGCCATTGAAGTGTAACTCCTCTTATTCTGCTAATATAGTTGGGCTTTGTTTGGTTTGGGTTACTTTGTTTGTGTTTTTCTTCAAACAAACAAAATTAATTTCAAGTCTTTTTCATATTTCATACACAAAATGGTACCAGCAAGACTCTAAAGAAGTCAGCCAGTCCCTACTGTAACATCAGTGTAATGTTACCTTACACGTCTCACTGATGGCTTCCCAGCCACTGCCAGGAGCCTCCTGGAATCCCACAGCAATTTCCAGTGATTGACTGTCCTTAGGTTTTCAGTTGTTCACCTAAACCATATTTCTTAAGACTCTGAGAATCCTTAAGTAATGTGATCTGCCAGGACAGCAAACCTTCCTACTGCTTTAAAGGTAACCACAAATAAAAAAATCAGGGGACAACAAAGGGAAAATAAAATTAGACTTAGAAACTCCCAAACCATCAGCAAACTAGGATTCATTAAGTATTTACTGCGTATTTGCTCTTTCTGGGAAGGCTTAGTCATGCCAGAAACCTTCTGAATTTTGTCCTGCACTAATTCACAACATATAACACGATCAAAACTTCTGTCAAACAGTTACAACTAGCATTCCAAAAGCACTTCAAAAAGCTGGGGGGCTGAGGGGGTGGGATGAAATCAGGCATTTCAAAGTTTTTCATTAAAAGAAAGATGTTTTTATTTTACCCATTCCTCTTCCAATGGTAAGCAGTTCACCCAGTTCAAGTGGAGTTGCATTTATCATCGACATGAAACACTCACTTCTTCCTCAAATACACCATTCCCTGGATGAATCTTCAATTACCTTTAAAAATGAAGCATCTCTCTGACTCCAACTAATTGTGCTTTTAGGAATTAGAAGTCAGATACATAGCAGAAGTGCATGTGCCTTGCTTCATTTTTTATTACTGTTTCCTATATCAAAACATAACTTAAACACTGAAGTGCAAATTCACTGACAGAAATCAAAAAGCATATACTCAAATGCAGAGATTTGTGGAATGAAATGCCTGACTTCACACGCAGTTATGAGATCTTAATTTTGCTTTTTTTCTCATAAAACAGAAAATTATTTCACAACCTCATCAAGCTCTAAACACTCCCTCCTTCTCCCCAATTCTAGATAAGCTCTTTCTGTTCAAAACTATGAATGAAATTGCCTTTGCCTACTTGAAACATTCCCAAAGTGGGCCTTATTGTTAGTTATAAATCTGTCTTATTCCTAGGTTGCCCTACAAGTAACATTTCATTCAAAAGTGTTTAAGCTCTTGCAAATTTAGGCTCTGATGCAATCCTGGTTCTAATGGATATCTCAAAAAGTTATCCTGTAACTGGCAGCTATACAAGCTTGCTGAGAAAATAGAGGATTACGGGTGCAGGGGTCATGCTATTTAAATTCCCTCAGAAAGGACAGTGGGTCTGAACTACAATAAAAGGGCCGTGCAGAGGGGCTTTCGTGCCTGCAGATCAGCTGTACCTGGTACAGTGGGAAACAGGCAGTTCAGTTTAACAGCTGCTGTTTATGATTCCGGAAATACTATTAGCTACTATGGTGATGCCAATTGGTTCCGCAGTAATTTTGAAACTCTTAACTCCCTAGGATTTTGTACATGACTGTAGGCATCTGCTTACAATCTCTCCTCCCCCACCACCTATTTAAACAACTGTACGTGGTAATTTAGCAGCACAAAGTACAAAAAACAAGAAAGGTCAGGGTTTTCACATTTATTTAAGTCCTTCTGGCTTGCACGAAGGTTGCTAGACTTTTGTTATTCTCTTGAAAGTTCAGCCAGAGATGTTCAAAATGAGATTGAAAGATAGAAGGTTTTTTGTTGGTTTTTGTTTGTTTGGGAGTTTGTGTCATTTTTTTTTGTTTGGTTTGGGGTTTTGTTTGTTTTCTGGGTTTTTTTGGTTTTTTTCTGGTAGCAACTGTCCTGCTCGTTTCATACACCTGCATTTCATTGCCAGTATATCCTGTCATTTATTCAAATACATCGCATGAGCAATTTCTCACATTGCATCTCATAAATATATAATCCACCCAGAAAATTAACACGCAGCAAGTGGTATACTCTTACGTGAAAAATATACCAAAAAAGTAAACCATTTTCCTTCATATTTTAATTGTATTTTCATACAACCTATGCAATTTTGATGCCTCAATAGCAATCTTACAAAGCACAGAACACTATAACTGCAGAGAACCCCACCAACTCAGACATTCTGCATTATCAGTTGCATTGGTATTTTAATTTTCAGTCTCTTTTTCAGACATTTTCCAATTTTTCTTGTTTTCTCCTTGCCTACTGACATGAAGGAAAAATGGATAGTTCTTACTGATAGCTGCTATGAGACCTGTTTAATATGCCTTTTGACTTGACCTCTTTTTCTAGAGACGTACAAAATATAATACCTATTTAAAAACTAACTGCTCCCAGCACTTGAAAATTTCACCCAGGAGAACAGCCAAAAATATGAAGCCTGGGGGAAACACTACATTGAAGGATGGCAGTTAGAATTAGGATAAAACTTCCAAAAATAGTTTAGTAATGAAAAAACACAGTGATTTTCGGGAAGACTCAGAATTCCAGATCCCATTTGCATTAATTATTCAGAAGAATTTAAAAATTCTATATGCATTCTCAAAGCAGAGCTGACCCTTATAATCACAGCCTTTTAAGTATCACTCTGAAAAACCTCTGGAGTTGCAGGAAGGGGCAAGAGTGAACCCACAGCAGTAATACAATATATTCTCACAGCTCAAGTGACATTAGGTTTGGATGCTCAGAGAACAGGAGAAAGCCAAAAGCACTTTTTCATCTTTATCCAAAAATCCAGGACAGCACAGATGAGCTCAAAGAGTGTGTTTGTGAATGTGTCACCTTCTGTCTACTCGACATGCTTCATCACCTTTAGATGCCTAAAAGATTTCAGTTAATGCTACAGATGATGCCTCATTGCCTACCAGCTGGTTATTATTATCAGCTTCCAGCCCACTTCTGAATAAGATGAGTGCATTAGTTTTGACCTAAGAGGAACTAAATGGCTCAGTTTGAGCTTATTGCAAACACCAGCTTCTCTCCCCATGGAACAATACAGTTGATATCAGCTGGAACACTCAATTATAGGAGCTCTCTAGTTTACTGCAATGAGAGGGACAACAAACCAACCAGAATTTCAGAGATCTGGGTTCAACTTAGCATTCTTGATTTATCTTTCAGAATTTAAATGCAATCTCCTAGCCCCTTCTCTTCCCTCAGCATTTTCTGAGAATGCAGGTAGGTTGATAATAGAGTAGTTTGGGAGTTAGAGACAGGCAGGCAGACTGAGTAGGTTTAATATTTAAATTTGCATATTAACAAAAAAAATTGAGGTTATGTTAGAAAACATTCTCTTTGTAGTTACAGATACGTACATAGATGAAAAATAAGTACATCTAGCACCTGTGCTCTGTGGCAATGATCTGCATTTACTAAATGCAGTCTGGAGCTAAGCACAAACTACAATGTTCTGTCTCTTTTGACTATATTCAATAACTTTCTCTCAAGTTCCTGGCCATTGCCAGTGAGAACCTTGTCAGCTAGATCTGTTCTGATATAAATTAAAATAAGTCATGCTGCTTAATTTTTGCAACATGTTATGACATAATACTTATTGCTAACTGAAGGTAAAAGATATGTCCATCCACAGTGTCAGAATTGAGCCAATGTATTGAACAACGGCACAAAGAGAATTATGCAACCTCATCAATAACCTGATAGTACATGAGGTCATTAATTATGTATGATAACAAACCACACAGTAATACAGCCAGCTGTAATACTCATTTCAGTAAACAAGTACCTAGGAGACAAATATAACCCATGTTAGATGACCTATGCTTTTAGAACTTTTCAAAATAGCTACACAACAACCATGTAGCACTCCTTTTACATTCACTGGAGAAGGGATATAGTCTAGTTGCAAGGGACTAACTACATATCCACCAAAACAGTAGTCTGTGTGCACACCAACTGCACAGCAAATAGGGACAAGGAGGGCAAAGAGACGTTCATCAAAAAATATTGTGAGATTAACCCTAGTGTCCAAAAGCCCCTATTAGGATTAGGACCTAGTTGTCCTATCTGGATGAAGTTTTATTATGATGTAAGAGACATGGTCCCTGTATTGGGGATTTGACAATATTCATAATATTTGCAGAATAAATGTGATATGTCCAGAAAATGCCAAAGTGCTGAGAGGTTTTTGATCCTGCATTTGCAAACATGCACTATATGCTAAGCTTTCCACCTCTACATTTCTAACTAGGAGAGTTTTGTAAAAAGCGGCTAAAAGGAAAAGCAAGGGGAAGTGAAAAGCCCTATCCCCTACCACACTGATCTATTCCTGAAAATACCATCCCGTTATAAAGTCAGTACAGAATTGTAGATTTCCTGAGACAAACCAAGTCATGCATAAGCAAAGTTTTTAAGGGTAGTTTTTTTACTGTAAATGAACAAAACACAGAATCCCTTGAATTGAAAGGGATCTCTTGAGAGCCCTTAGTCCAACCTCACCACTTAGCAGTGTCAGCTAGAGCAGGTTGTGCAGGACCACGCCCAGGTGGGATTTTGAATGTCTCCAAGAATGGCTGGAGCCCAGTCAAAGTCTTGGTGTAAGTTTGGCTCCCTCTGATTTTCAGGAGTGATTGACATATTTTCTTAGGAGACTGTCAGCTCTTTTTGGTGCTATTGTTTCAGTTTCCATCAGCTCAAACTAAAAACTCTGCAGCAGTTTATTCTGCTTATCTTCCCAAGAGAAGGGCTGACTAATTATTTTTAAGTACCCCTTTGGGTGTTTATAAAAGTCAAAACCAGCAAAATCTTAAAATAAATGTTGACAACTGGAATAGTCTGTATCCTTAAAATATAAACATATTGTGTTTTCTGACCATAGCTTTCTGTTATCCAGTAGGGGAACAGTGTCCTAGGCTGACACATAAAAGGCAGACAGCTAACTAAAATGCCACAGTATTCTCTTCCTGTTGCCAACTCATATCTACAAGCTGAGGGGAGAAATACACTCCTGGTGACAGCTTTGAAATAAGTCAGTGTGTGACAGTAATCAGTTCTCTTCTGTCAAGTCAGATTCCAGGAAAAAGAATAGTTATTTCAGGCTACATGCCAACATTGTCAAGGAATAAGAACAAAGGCACAAAGTAGTATTTGCCTATGTCCCTTAGAAATACAGACTACAGGCTCTCAGGGAAGAGGTGAGCTGTCTACCTGAGAGAAGGACATTTCTGGTAGATTGTGAAGTCAAGTCAAAACGGCTGGCTCCAAGAGGGGCTCTGAAATAGTGAGAAGAAGCAATAGAAGAGGACACAAGACAGGTTTGTGGAGTTTTGCAGGATGATGGAAACAGACGATAAAGAGTTACTAATGCAAAAAAAAAAAAAGAAATCAAATTACTCAGTGAGCATCAGAAGACTTCACATGAGTCATATCACATCAGGGAACAAAAACCAAATGTAAAGGTGAGACTGAGCTACAAATATCCCCACTTCTAATGAGGGAAAAACCTCTCCTCTCTTTTCTGTCACAGAGCTCTTCCCCTCGACAACTCACAAGGGCAGACAATATGAAATTAGAGAGTAGAAAACCTGTCATGAACTTCTGAAGTGCCAACATGACTGACAGAAAGTGGTCAGTTCCTTTCTCCGTCCCTAACTGAAGGTCTCTCTGTCCTTCACAACAGAAGCAAAGCACCTCAACAATACCAAAGAAGTTTTCTGAAACTGAGAAATAGGAATGTGAAAACCATATCTATAAAGTTAAGGGACTTAGGGCAGAAGAGTTGAGAGGGCAAGAGTAAAATGAGGGGGAAAAAAGAAAAAAGTTAAGAAAATAGAAGTAAAAGAAGGGAGAAAATATAGAGTATGGAGAGATTAAAGACTCACATGCTGCAAGTTATGTCTGAGACTCTTCTCCAAAATCTGTTAAGAAGATAAATGAAATATAATATCCCAGGGATAAGTTAGCATTAACTTCCTTAGCCCTTACAAGGTTTCAGTAACTACAGTACATAAGACTATGAAACTAAATAAGGAATGCACAGAATGGAGAAAATCGTAACACTGAGGATGTGTCCAAGGGAAGACATCAGAGAGGTCAGATAATACATTGGAGCATATTTGTGACTGAAACATATTTGTTATTTGACTGGCAGTGTCTGTGTGGGCTATATGTATCAAAAGAGTCAGGCATAGCCCCATGACTAGTTGTACTCTTTAATTTCTAGTGTTTTCTGCTCAGAAAAAAACCCCAAACAAATAAAAACCCCACAAAAACCAAAACCAGAAAAAACAAACAAACAAGAAAAAAACCACAACCCCCCCAAACAAACAAAAAACCAACCTCCCCCCAAAACAAACAAACAACAAGCAAACGAAACACAAATCAACAAACTGGTCCAGACTAGGTCATGATGTTTTAAAAAGTAAGGGAATTCAGACATGAGCCATGCCTTACTCTGTGTCCATGGGGCCACAGAATAAGCCTTGACCAGCTTTAATTAGTAGCCTAAATGCAACTTAGGAGACGCCAAGGTAAAAGCACAGAAAAGTTGGGGTTGGAAGGGAGCTCCAGTGATCATCTAGTCCAATTCACCTGCTAAAGCAGGGTTACCTAGAGCAGCCTGCAGAGTCCCGTCCAAGTGGGTTTTTAGTATTTCCATAGCAGGAGACTTCATAGTCTCTCTGGGTAGCCTGTTCCAGTGCTCTGTCACTCTCAAAGTAGAGCAGTTTTCCCTCATATTCAGATGGAATTTCCTGTGTTCAGTTTTTGCCTGCTGCCCCTTATCCAGGCACTGGGCATCACTGAAAAGAGTCTGACCAAATTCTCTTGACACCTGCTCTAAAGATATTTGTATACACTGATAAGATCCCCTCTCAGTTGTCTCTTCCCCAGACTAAACAGGAGTAGCTCTCTCAGGCTTTCCTCACGAGGCATGTTCCAGTTTCCTGATCATCTTCACAGCCCTCCACTAGACCCTGACCAGTGGTATCACATGTGGATTCAGTCTGGGATAAGAGGTAATCTCTGGGGCAAAAGAACACTGACAGTAACAGAAAAAGGATCAGATAATGACAGCAAAGGAGGAGCAGACCAGCTACTGAACAAGGAAGAACATTTGAAAGATCAGAAGCTCAGTGGCAACAGGATTGAATTAATCTGAAAGAAAATGCCATGACAAGGAAGAGTAAAGAGAGTATTTCAAACACAAAACTGGAGATCTGATGCCAAGTCATGTAAAAACAACTTAAAGATAAATTAAATGAAAGTAACTGATCAAGTGGAAGATGATAGAAAATATTAAGCACTACTTATGTAGGGCAGGGGCATCTATTAGAGAAGAGCTGATTAGAAACAGTCACTGAGATAAGGGACACGATATACCTGAAAGTCTGCATGACCCCAAAACACAGAATGTGCATGGGAAGAACTAAGGAAGAGGAACGCTTCTATTTCATTACTATTTTCAGGAATGAAAGGATGCAAGAGCATGGGAAGGGCGCAAGAAAAGTATGGCACAGTGATGAAGAAGTCATGTCAAAGGGGCTGACATTTAAGTACTAAGTAGATGTTTCATGCAGACAACAGTTCTAATGCTAGCCTGGGCTTGCACTGAAGCAGATAAAGCCTCAGGTGTGTGTGGATCTGGAGTTCAGGACTTTTCACTCACTCAGAACCTATAAAGATTCCTCAGGTCTCTGTCCTATTAGATGGGCTGGCACAGACGGCCAGAATGTTTCAAGCACTCCCCTCAGAGGCTCTTATATCTCAGTTTCCTCAGCTTCTACATTTTACATTTAAACCCCCATACTTCCCTTTGCTTTGATTCCCATTTACCCTTAACCACCGTGATGTAACTATCAGCCTTGCCATCTCTCATTTGTCACTCCACACATTGACAGAAGGGGTAATCCACACCCTTAGCACGAAGTCTTAGAGGTATTTAAAACTAAGATGAAGCTTCCTCCTCTTGGTTACGCAAAAGTCACCAAGAACAAACCCTTCAGGTAGCCTTTCTTAAGAATGAAAAACGTTGGTTCAGTAGTTAAATGGTACCGTGCCTCTGGCTGCAAAGTTGGTTTAAGAAATTTCTGTGCTTTAAATTGGAACAGAGAACAAAACCTGAATTAATACATAAAATAATTCTCTCCCCATGCCCCAGGCCCTTCCAAAACTCACTAAACTTCATGATCTCATAATGTTGTGCCAACTAAAGGGAATAGCAAAGTGTAGAAAAGACACAGGAATGATGCATTTAAAGAAGAGAGACGCTGAATCTTCATTGCAGGGGGGAAAAAAATAGGTGGTTGTTCAAGCATGGATTTATTGCCCTTGCCACCTGCCCTTCATCTTTGTTACCCATCCAATCTCTGAACAAAGCAGTGACTAAAGACGGGGCTCACCATACAGGAGTCAAGCTTTCCGCAGTATTTGTAAATATCTGTAACTTCTTGCTACGATTTTACTGCTGAATTCCGCTGTTGAGTACAGCGTTTGCTATGCAGCTAAGAGAAGGATAACATTCATCACCTAACTGGACAGAGCAGATCTCGGGCTTTGACCTAGTTCCTAAACCTACCAAAACCAAATCTCAGCAAAAGGGGAATCTTGCAAGGTGATGACAGTGGTCTCCAACTCTGCCAATTTCACACCTGAACCAGAGGACTCCTGCCGAGCGCGAGAGGCTCTGTGTCTCTCTGCCTCTAGGTTCAAACCTATACATTTGCACTGTACATTACCTGTGATTCAGGTGCTTTTAATCTCACTTTTCCATGACTAGAGGCCAATTCTAATCGTTTGTACTGCACAGATTCTCCGACATAGTTATACAAACACGACAGAGCCAAGCCACAGGACACTCGGTATTTCCTTGAAAAGAACAAACAAAAAAAAAAAAAGGGNAGAAAGAAAAAAAAAAAAAAAAAAAAGGGGGGGGATAGGGGGAACATTGCTGGAAGTAATCAAATAAAATAGCCTGAAGTTGTTTAAAACAAGACATAAATCGTAGTTAACTCAGTAGGGTCCTGTTCTAAATGCTTGCGTCTCACATCTAAACAGGCAGAAAGAAACCCCCGTCATTTAGATCACATGGTTTACGGGGCTGGGGCTCCAAGAACATCATGACACTCGTAACGAGGACTCAGCAACGATCGCCAGTTCCTTGCTGGAGTCACCCAGCACCTCGCCGGTCACGTCCTTGTTCCCACACCGCAGACAGAGCACAACGCCAGCAACTCTCGCGGTCGTCCTGACCCCGGAGCAGCCGCTCCATCGCTCCAGCGCGGCAGACCGCGACCGGCCGCGTCCCTCCCGCATGTCCCGGCCGGGCACCCGCTGCCGGGCATCGCCTCTCAGGTGCGCAGAGTCCGGGGCTACCTGTGCCCGAGGGGCAGCGCCTCGTCCCCCTGCCGCGAGGGAGGGACGGGGGAGGTG
>VWZF01000180.1:1584992-1611989 GCA_013396755.1 Sclerurus mexicanus | reverse complement strand
CGTGCAAACTTCATGAAGTTCAAATAGGGCAAGTGCCACGGTCAGGGCAATCCCAGACATGGATACAGGCTAGGCCAGGAGTAGATTGAGAACAGTCAAGTGGAGAAACACTTGGAGGCTCTGGCAGTTGAAATAGTGGCCATGAGCCTTCAAAGTGAGCTGGACGCCGAGAAAGCGAAGTGTATCCTGGGCTGCATCCAGAGCTGTGGGGCAGCAGGATGAGGGAGATGATCCTCTCCCTCTACTTTCCTGTTCTGGGACCATACCCATGGTCCTGTGTCCAGCTCTAGGACCTGCAACATAAGAAACACATAGACCTGACTGAGTGTATCCAGAGAAGGCCACAGAGATGACCAAGCAAGTGGAGCAGTTTCCCTGTGATGACAGGCTAAAATGGTTGAGATTGTGGAGATAAAAGAAGAGAATGTTCCCTTTGAGTCATTCAGTAAAGATGTGGAGAAGGACATTTGGTCAGGACGTGTTGTGGTGGGACAAGGAGTAATGATTTTAAACTGAATGTGGGTACATTTATGTTAGATATTAGGAAGAAATTCTTTCTCCTGATAGTGGGCAGACACAGGAGCAGGTCTTGCACAGAAGTTGTGGATAACCAGTCAGGGGCTTGGAAGGAGATGATATTCAATGTCCGTTTCATCACCAGATGATTCTAAGACTCAATGGAAAATTCTGGGTTGTATGAAGTGTAAGCAAAACATTTCACATGAAAGACACAAGGACTTAATCAGCTACAAGGCCTTGCAAGTGTTGACTACCAGGTGTTTAGATGCTTCATGGGCAAGGAATGTTTGTGGCCCCCAAGGGCTCTGCAACACAGCATAAAAGGCTGTGCTGCTGCAGGCTCTGCATCCTCCTCTCTTGCCTCCCTTTCCTCCAGGAACGAGGTAAGCCTGAGTGCGCTCCCTCTCTCTCTGTGGGCTCAAGTGCTCTCATGGTGGCAGCTGAGGTTGATCTTTGGGTGCCTCAGCTTCTCCCTGACACAGAACTGTGGAAGGGCTGTCAGCCTTTTCATGGAGGAGGCTGGGAGAGCTGGGAATTAGGGGTTAAGCTGCAGTAGAAAGGGAATCAAGAGATCACAGCTGCAGGGGGATCTGCCCAGCAGAATTTGCCAGTGCAGTGGTGGAAGGAAATGTCCCAGTGCATCCTCTGACATCTCTCACACAGCCTTGTCTGTTCTGGAGGTGGGCTGTCATCAGTCTTTCTACAGGGCCTTAAACCCACTCTGCTGGCTCCTATTCTTAAACCTGGGCAGCCTTCCTGTCCTTTCTCACTCATAGGGCATGCTGAGGGCTGTGGGAACTGTAGGCACAGAGAGTGGTTTCAAAACAAAATGTGTCCAGGGAGGGTGCTGAGGGAAAGAAATATGAACTGATACTAAGTTCTGTGCTCCCTGCTCTGTGTTGCAGCTCTGCCTCTTTCCCAAGACATGTCCTGCTGCAGACCCTGTCCCCAACGCCCCTGCGGCCCCTGTGGCCCAACTCCACTCGCAAGCAGCTGCAGTGAGCCCTGTGTCGCCCGCTGTGCTGACTCCACCGTGTACATCGAGGCCACCCCGGTGGTGGTGACCATGCCGGGCCCCATCCTCACCTCCTTCCCTCAGAGCACAGCCGTGGGATCCTCTCTGTCAGCTGCTGTTGGCAGCTCCCTCAGCTCCTCGGGGGTTCCCATCTCTTCTGGGGGCTCCCTTGGTCTGGGGGGCTCAGGGCTGTGTCTGCCTGTGCCCCGCTGCTCCATGAACTGCTGAGGATGGCACATCATCCCCTTTGGCCTTGCAAAATGGGCCCATCTCTTTCCCTCCCTGACCCCTGCCAACGTGTTGCTTGCTCTCTGTTCTGTGCCATTGCACTTGCTCCTTCTCATTAAAGCTTTTGTGCAGCATCACTGGAGAGTCGTGGTTGTTTGTTCTCCTCCTGCCTCAGGTTGCCACCTGCTCTGCAAGGATGAGCACTGGCTGCTGTCCTGAGCTCACCATGCACTGCAGAAAGAGCATAGTGAAAGAGCAAGGCCTGTCAGAAGGAGGAGGACAGGAGAGGCTGCACCACCACACACCCATGGCAGGATATCCCAGATACCTGGCTGAGGACATGGGTCTGGGAGCTGCAGCCCCAGCCCCTGGGGTGACACCTCTCAGGCTCTGGAACCTCACCCCAGGTGCCCATGTCGCTCAGGGAAGGTCCCAGCTGCAGATGTGGAGCGGAGCATTGCCCTGAGCTCCCCGGGCACCAGTGTCCATGCCCAGGGTGTGAGCTGGGCAGGCCAGGGAGGGCTGGAGCAGGTAGTTGTGGCCGAGTGGTGAAGGCGATGGACTAGAAATCCATTGGGGTTTCCCCGCGCAGGTTCGAATCCTGCCAACTACGGCACACGCAGCCCTTTTGGGGCAGCTGCCAACCCCTGCAGCCACCTGCACAGCTCCCTCCCCTCACGGCTGCCAGCCACAGCAGCTGCACCAGCTGCCCACAGGGCTCCTGCACTTGCACACACACCTCTTCCCCCACAGCAGCAGCACATGAGCACCTGCTGGAAACCTGCCTGGCTACTTAAGTGGCTTTTTAAGGAAGTCTGGATGGGCCAACCATGCCTGGGGATGGTTGGGACCACCTCTCCACTCTCAGTAGTCTTGGACAGGACAGCTATGCCACCAGGCACAAAGAAGAGGATCCTTATCACCCTGCCTTGTGATGTGGCATCTCTTGGTTCTTGGGACACAGCAAGGGCAGGATTGTGGAGGAGGAGGAGCAAGGCATGAGCTATAGGGGGCACAGTTACAGGCAGGGCATGGGGCTCACAGCAGGTGTGAAAGGGAATAGGAATAGTTGTTTAAAACAAAAACAATGATCACCCAGCTGAGCATATGTCCACACCACCTGCATGGGTCAAGCTCATAGTGATTATGTGATCAAGAGTTTTGATTCTCTCAAAGACATTTGACTAGCTCACAGTCTAAAAGGATTAATGTTATTGCTCAAAAGAACTGTAATGCAAACATAAACCTTCGTTCTGAAGGAACTTCTCTGTCCTGGTCCTCTCTCTACACTTTCAGCATCCTGCTCCTAAAATGAAGGTCTTTGGACAACCTCCAAACATTCATACCTAAATAATCTCTCCCTGTGTCCACTCTGCCCTCCAACAACACTTCTGGTTGGAAGGCATTTCAGGAGTCAGAGACTGCATCCCCTGGCTTCCAGCAGGCTAACAGCAGCTGCAGGGTGCTTTGTGCTGTTGGATCCCCACTGAGCATTTCCTTCTTCCTGCCCAGCAATTCTTGAATCTTCAGCATCTGTTAAAAAGGCCAGAGCACCCAGCCCCTGACTACCCTTGAGATTCTCTGCCTCGGTCTGTCCAGTTTATCATCCCTTTTCCAGGTTCTCCAGAGGGTCAATCTTCCCCTTTTTTAGGGGTCCACTCAGTAAAGAGGAAGCTAAGCTGGTTCAGCCAGGATAAAAAAAAAAAAGGGTTCTTACGCTGAGTGAAGGTGTCTGTGTGGTGTGGGAAGGGCTGTCGTGAGGCAGAAAAGCCTTGTTGTACTCAGGGCAATAGAGGTTTGTAGGGTGGGACTTGTAAGAGAGGGCATGTCAGGCTGTAAGAGAGGGCACAACAGAGGGATCTGTGGGGGTTCCTTTAGGGAAGGTGTGACTGGGGAGTGTGTGTGGGCCCTGAAGGGAGGCTGGAGTTGTTGTTGGATGTGCAGGGAGGTGGAGAGAGGTGTGAGAGTGAGGCAGGCCATGAGGCTGGCACAGGCTGGGCAGAGGGGGTGAAGTGGGGCACCTTGCAGCAGGTCCCATGGTGTAAAGGTGAGCACTCTGGACTCTGAATCCAGCGATCTGAGTTCAAATCTCAGTGGGACCTCATCCTTTTGCCACCCACACCTTCACAGCCCTGCTACAGCTTTGCCCTCATCAGCACGCCATACAAAGCCACTGATTTTGTCACACCTCATTCGGCCTGACGGGAAGCTGCGCTGCCTCTCACCATTCATCTCCTTCTTTTCCATGTGTGTTAGCACAGTTTTCACAAACATCTGGTCCGTGATCTTGCCAGGCACTGAGGTGAGAGGGACCCACTTGTAGTTCTCCAGGTCATCCTTTTTTTCCCTTTTTAGAAATGCAGGTTATGTTTCTCCTTCTCCAGTTACTGGGAACTTCACAAGTTGGCACAAGTTTTCAAATTTGATGCATAGTGGTTTACCATCTACTTCCAGTTTCCCTTAGCCATAAACTGCAAGAAAATAAGACTTCTCCATCTCATTTACAAAGAAAACTTTACACTCCATTCCTAATGTTCCTGCAATGCTGGAGCCTGGACAAGTTGGTCAGCAGCCCTGCAAAGGGAATGGAGACTTGGGGTGTCCAAGACACGCAGCCGTGACTGTTCACCAGAGAATTTGAAAGGAAGTTCCCATGTGTGCAGGAAAGAGTCCTAGAGAGGAAATAACTCTGTGCGCTGAACACAGACCCTGTAGATGCCAACCTCCCCTCTGAAGGGAATGACACCACATTTGCCCATCCAGCACTGGAGAGAAGGGAAAAGGGAAAGGAGGATGGAGAGCAAATTCACTGCAAGGTGACACTGAGACATTTCCTAAAGAACAGGCCTCCTCCCACTGTAGCCGCGAAGGCACAAGTGGCCTCATGAAGTGCAATTCAGGCCTTGGTGGCCACGGGGGCCTTGTCAGGGCTCAGCATCAGCGTGCCCCAGCAGCAAAACTGTCTGTGCTGTGGCTGCTGTGCCAAGAGTGAGGAGGCCAGCAGAGGAGAGGAGGCTGGCTGAGGTGAGCTGGAAAAGCGCAGTGGTGTGAGCAGGGTGTCCTGCAGGGCCCCAGGAGCTGGAGCTGGGGGAGGTTTTGTGTGCAGCAGGCTGCTGTGAAGGCGTGGCAGAGGTGGTGGGGAGGAGCAGGGGTGAGGAGCAAGGCTGAGCGGTCCGAGCAGGGCTGTGATGGCAGGGCAGAGGAGCAGCAGCTGCATCCTGTGCAGAGCGCTGCGGGCGCAGGGCAGGCCGTGGCAGCAGGCAGGCACCAAAAGGGGCTGTGCGTTGGCCGGGAATCGAACCCGGGTCAACTGCTTGGAAGGCAGCTATGCTCACCACTATACCACCAACGCATGTGGCTGCCACAGCTGTGCCTGCAGCTGCGGCTCACCCGCTCTCTGCCCCAGCCACACACCCTGCCAGCTCCTCCTCACGCTCCCACACACACACAGCCACAACCTCGCACACTACACCTGTCTTTCGCCGCGCAACCCCTTCACCAACACATCTCCACCATGCACTGCCCACCCACTAGGACACAGCTCCACCATGCACTGCCCACGCTTGCACCACCACCTTCCACAAACCACCGCTCAGTGGCCACTTGGAACACGTTTCATTAGGGAGAAATTAAAAAAAACCCAAAGTTAAATCACCACCCTTCCCTGCTCTTCCCACAAGCAGCTTGCCTCCTTCACTGCAGACTCCTGTACCCACACAAGCAGCACGCGAGGAGGAATTTTTCTCTCTGCCCATTCTGGCCCTTTATTTATTCCCCCTCTCTTTCTGGCATTTTCATAGAGCACACAGACTGATGAGATCCCAGCATTCTGATGTGGAACCAACCATGTGCAGCACGTGGCAGCACCTTACCTCTCTCCCACCTACTCCCTGATGTTTCTGCATCATCCTACAGCAGCCCCAGCAGCCAAGAGTCCAGGGCAGAGAATTTCTTCACGTCTTTGAGTCACTCACATTGGTCTTTCCCAAAGTAGCAGCATCCTCCTTCTCCTCCCCCTGTCCACCTGCAGAGCTCTGGAATTTCCCTGGGCTAGCTGGGAAGTTGGGAATGGAGCTGTCACATGGGAAGGAAAGAACACCTGTGTCTGCAGAACATCCAGTGCTCCTGAGGGGACCTCTGAGCTGCTGCTCCACACCAGCCCTGTGCCTTGCTGAGGGGCACAGGGGCAGTGGTGGTGGCTGAGAAAGCAGAGGCCAAGGCAGGTGGCAGCGTGAGGAGCAGGGCAGAAAGGCAGAGCAGGGCCCTGGGTGGGCAGAGAGGTGCAGCAGTGCAGGCTAAAAGTTGTTGGTCGAGGCAGCAGCAGTGCAAAAGGGCCTTAGCAGAGGATGGTTTCAATCCATCAACCTCTGGGTTATGGGCCCAGCATGCTCCCGCTGCACCACTCTGCTCCCCCAGCCCAGCTGCCCCTGCCCAGCCTGGCGCTCCTGCCACTGCCCCGCTCCCCTCCATGCTGCACTCTCTCTTCTATCCTGCACACACTTTCCTCCCCATTAAACAAGCTTAGCTTTCCTGACTGGGCCCCAGGCAGATCTGTTGCTGCTTCTTCTCTGCTTTGAGTTCTGGCTTTCTTGTTTGTGTGAGTTGTCTCATTGCTGTGGATGCAAATGTCTTTGGCCAGGTGTGGTGGCCTGGCTTTGCCCAGCTGCCAGACTCCCACCCAGACACTCTCCCACTCCCACTCCTCAGGGAGACAGGAGAGGGGGAGAAAATGAGATGGAAAAACTCGTGGGTCAAGAGAAAGACTTAGTGGTCTTGACTGATTAACATTGTTGGTAAACCACGTTGGTTTGGAGAAAATTGTTTTACCTCATTGCCAATCAAAATAGATTGGATGGCAAGAAACAAAAACAAAACTACACCACCTTCCCCTTTTTTCTGGAGTCAACTTCTGTTCTTCATGGCATTTTTATTGATGATCTGGGTAAGGGAATTGAGTACACCTTCAGTAAATTCGCAGATGAAGCTGGGCAGGGGTGTTGATCTGTTGGAGGGCAGGAAGACTCTGCAGAGGGATCTGGACAGGCTGGGTTGAAGGGCTGAGACCAACAGCGTGAGGGTCAATAGAGCGTAATGCTGGGTGAGCATAACTCAAACATTAATTTTTTCATGCTCTGACTCTGCATCTCTGTAAGTGCAACTGGTTGTTCTAGTATTCTCTCTTTTGCCAAAATAAAACAATGAACGCCTCCAGTTTCCTTTCATATTGAGATGCTTTTGCTTTCTTTAGCAATAGCTGAGAACAGTTGCTCCATCATCCTCCCCGGAGCCTTCAGGGCCCCTGGCCTCTGCTTGCCTCTTCAGAGCTCTCCTGCCGTGTGTGGTGCATGTACCTGCAAGCCTGGGCTGCGTGGAGGGTGTTTTTTGATTGGCCACACAGGTATATTCCCTAAAGCACCTGGCTGGCAGTTTACAGGACAGAAGTGCATGAGCTAATTAAGAATTGTTTTTCTCAAACATTCACGCTCTGCTCTGAGCGTGTAGAGATGCAGTTATGAAAGCCAAAGCTGAAGTGGAATTGCGCCCGGCCGGAGATGTCAAAGACAACAGGGAGGGTTTCTGTAAGTACCCAGGTGACAAAAGGCAGACCAGGGAAAATGTGGGCCCACTGGTGAATGAGCTGGGGAACCTGGTGGGACAGGACATGGAAAAGGTTGATACACTGAATGACTCCTTTGCAGGCAGGTGACTGACTAAAATTGTGCTAAGTCTGTAATATTACCAAATCTAATGTTTCCAATAGAGTTTGCTCAAAAAGCAGACTAAAAGCATTTTCAGAAAAATATAATCAGGTTTCTAGAGTGGACACATATGTGCATAAACTATTTTTAGGCTACACGTTGATGTTCTTTTATTAAGAAATAGATTTAGAAATTTTCTCTTTGCTTACTGATTTCATGCTGAAATAATAAACTAAAAAGGTATGACAAAAAGAGTGGGCTGGAGATATATGATACTGACTTTCAAAAATCACTTATTTTGAGTAAAAGCATATAGTAGAAAGAAACAAAGACAATGAAATGTACCTGTACATGCTTTATTTACATGAAATATTTTGGAAGTAATTGTTTTTGCATTAGTTGTATTTATCAATATCAATCATCACTGCATTGAATGTACTGAGAAAAATATTTATCTTGTAGAATTTGCAGTCTGCACTGCAAGCCAGAAATCCTCGTGCCTACCTTCCCTAGTAAAGCAATCTCAGGACTTTGCTCTTTATTGAATTTAGTTGGGATTTACACAGAGCAACAAACAAACTTACCTGAAACAGAAAAGAAGTGAAAACCTGTTTACTTATTGGCCTTTAAAAGATGTGGACCTGGTTAAAGGTTGCACTTGATGATCTTAGAGGTCTTTTCCAGCACTAATGAGTCCATGATACTGTCTCAGTGGGGCAATATGGTCAATGGTCAGTGGGATGTCTGGAACTTGCAGCAGCTGTTCTGGCTCCTGTAAATGCAGTCTCGCTCCATCACAGTGTTGTAGCAGATGAGATGCTGGGTTTTGTCCCATTCACCTGCTGCTGCTCAACAAAAAGATGTTCTTTATGCAAAGTGTGCAGTCCATTATCAAAACCACTTTGTGATCACATGCTAGGGCATCCTCTTCCTTTAATCTCAGCAACATACAGAGGAAATGCAGGTTGCTGATGAAAAAAATCATTGATGGTGTAATCTCTAAAATAAAAGAGCTGTCTGGAAGAGATGGCAACCATTAGAATTTTGTCAGTTTGAACTGGTTTGGTGAAATGTTGGCACAATAGTAGAAAGAAAGCATCAGGAGTAACATTATGAGTTACAAGCTCAATTGATGATATCAAAAGATGTGGCAGGAAGTTACAGCTAAGCAGAACTGAAATATGGATGTGGCTGAAGGTGAAGAAGCAGCAATGTTTTGCACCTTACATATTCAGCTATTATGCATAGATAGACCTCTTTGGTTTGGTATTTTCCCTTCTGTAATATTTTACCCTCTTCTAGACAGAAGGTTTAAGACTACATTAAAGTCTTTGTCTATGTTCATTTCTTGAGTTTCTATGCAGGTTTTATGTTTGATTATATATGTTGTATTTTGCTCTCTTCTACATTTGTTTGTATGAAAATAGCACAGGAACAAATGAGTTGTGTAACACTGTTGCTCCTCAGAGCTGTGAAACCTTGACGTTTTGCCTTTGCTTCTTACTGTTCTAGCAATGCTGAACCAGACAGAGGTCAGCGAGTTCCTCCTTTTGGGCCTCGCCGGTAACCAGGGGCTGCAGCACTTTTTCTTCACCTCCTTTCTGCTGCTCTACTTGGCCACTCTGCTGGGAAATGGTGTCATTGTGATGGTGGTGATATTTGAGCCTCGGCTCCACACACCAATGTACTTCTTCCTGGGCAACCTGTCCTGCCTGGACATTTTCTACTCCACAGTCACTGTTCCGAGGATGTTGACTGGCTTTCTCTTTGGGCAGCAGCCCATCTCTTTTGCTGGGTGCTTGGCCCAGCTGCACTTCTTCCACTTCCTGGGCAGCACGGAGGGTGTGCTCCTGGCCGGGATGGCCTATGACCGGTACGTGGCCATTTGCAACCCTCTGCACTATGTCCTGGTCATGAGCCCACGGACTTGTCTGCTGCTGGCTGTGGCCAGCTGGGTCACTGGTTTCATACATGCCACGGTGCACTCGGTCATGACCTCTCAGCTGAGCTTTTGTGGCCCCAACCACGTTCAGCACTTCTTCTGTGACATCAAACCACTGCTGAATTTGGCTTGCAGTAGAACCAGCCTCAACATGATGCTCCTCAATGTCATCACCACATCTGTTGTTTTAGGCCCCTTAATTCTCATAGTCCCTTCCTACCTCTATATTATCTCCTTCCTCTTCTATAAAGTCCGATCCCAGGAAGGAAGATGGAAACTCTTGTCCACCTGTGCCTCGCACCTCTCTGTTGTGGCACTGTTTTATATCCCAGTGCTCTCCAACTACACACCACCCTCCTCAGGAAACTCCACTCAAAAGGCTATGCAAGTGACTCTTATGTACAGTGCTGTCACCCCAGCTCTGAACCCCTTCATCTACACACTTAGGAACCAGGAGGTGAAAACTGCCGTGACAAAAACTTTTTTAGGGAGAAAACTCTTTCCTGGAGGACAGTGACTAAAAGAAGAAGACTCAGGATGTGGTTGCTCCACCTCTCATATTTACAAGGAGAGAGGGCACTGTATTGCAAAAGACTTTTTCCATCAGCTTGATACTTGCCTTACCTAATATTTTTGTGTTTAATTCTTAGACAAGCACCATCACTGACCCTCACCCTTGATTTCTCATCTTATGGTTCTCGTATCTGTGTATTGGTCTGAGCACCTTCTCATTGTCTGCCTGTCTCTGGCAACACAACCCGGATTCCTTATGTTGGTTTGTCGTTTGAAAACCAGTCTCCAAACTGTTAGAAAATGCTATTTGTTTTTTTGAAAACTTTATCTATGTCATGGTTTCTGGTACATAAATGTATTTTTCATCCCAACTGAGCGTGCAGGTGATTTCACAAGTGCAGTTGGAGCTTTCACTAGATTTGCAATGCAGTGCTGTTTCTGATGGTGGTGAGAGGGATGATTTTGTCATGGACAGCTTCGCCCTTCATGACTCGGGAACGAAACAGCCAAAGACACAGATCCCACAGGTTGCTTGACCACAAAGATAACTTCGTTCAGTTTTGTCTTACAGCATCAACCCCCATTGGAGAATGATGTTTATTAAGTTCATTTGGAGTACATTAATCGACAATATGTCTTGAAAAAGAAACAAGAAATCCCCTGTTGCATCCTACGCTCATTAAAAAGTTGAAGTAGAGCAGAACTTTCTCCAAGACTTTTTCTCCTATTAGCCACCTGATGACTGTAACAGAGAATTAGCAGCAAAAAAAGTTTGTTCCAGACTGCTCAATCTATCAAGCCCTTCAGTAAAAATTACACAGTGTGAAGGATGGTGAAGTGTATTGCAGTTTTAATGGGACCTGTGAGGTTATTAGAGATGGAGCTACTGGAGAAAGTCTAAGTGGCCCTCCTGGGAGGTGGGAGCAGAAAATACAAACATGCTTACAGGAAAATAAAGGAAGGAAAACATGTTTTCACCAAGCAGCTCCTTTGATGTGTCCTGTCACAGAAAGGGGCTGATGCTGGTCCACACCGAAATCTTTTCAGGCCTCACCAGCCTCAGACTTCTCTCTGGTCAGTGTGGGCCACACAGAGGAGACCCCCACGCTCCCGGGACAGCAAAGGTGCCTGGGCAGAGGTGTATGAGCCTGGCCCACACATCACTGCTGTCCCAGCCTTGCTGCCCTCCTGCCCTGTGGTCCCAGGCTCCAGCACTGCTGCTCTGTCAGCCCTCACCACCTCACTTTTCCTGGCACCCTCTGGCCCAGCCCACAGGCCCCTGGCTGTCCCACGGTGCCCAGGTTATCCACAGAGTCCCTTCTGCCCCAGACCAGAGCCCCACCCCACCAGACCCCACTGTTTCAGTGATGCCTCTGCAACCCATGAACTTCCACTCCCTGAAGACCATTCTCCAAGCTTACCAGAAATGGATGGGTGCTCTTCAACCATGAAGAACATTTTATCTCTAGTGATGACATCCTACGGGCCCCAGTTGTCCCAGCCCTCCCTCCAGCTCCGTTCAGTGGGTGCCCAGGTTCCCACTCGCAGTGTCATAACCCTCTTCCCACTCCGAAAGCCTTGATCAATTCCCTGAAATACTGTCCCCTCTGTCCTCCCCCACCTCTGCAATACCCATCCAACTCACCTATTGCCCTCACTGAATGGGTGTCACTTTCGTAAAGTGTCCCCAATGGGGTGTTCCATGGAACCAGTTCTGTCAAAGGGTCCTTGTAAAGATTTCGTGTGTCTGAGATCAAAGTGTGAGTTCCACTCTGCTCACCAGTGCCGTCTTAAAAGCAACATCATACATATCCATGAAGTGCAGCCAGAAAAACTACAGGTCTTTTGTCACTGTCGACAAGTAGACAGATGTCTGTCTGTGCTGGTTTTGGGCCTGGTTTCACAACCCTTGGGGAGACACACATCAAATCACAGCCTCCGAGACAGGAACAAGTGAAATCCAGTCTATTTAACAAAAAAAAAGAAACCCAAAGAAATGGCTTGAAGTGCCTAATCAGAAAGGAGAAGAGAGTATTCCAGGTCAGACTAAATTATAATCTCCTCATTTGCAGATACTAAAGATGTCTTAACTAGGATAAATCAGATGTGAAGATGCTTCAGTGAAAACATCTCAATCCAGTTTCAAATATCTGGTGTTCACAGGTATTTCTCAAGTGCCCAACTCTACAACTACCCTTGGATTATAGTTGTTATTATTATTGGATTAAGTCCTCACAAAGAGCAATGCATTGTTATTGTTTTCAGTTGTTAAAGAAGTAGCCAAAGACAAACAAACAAAGTATCTGAGTTCACAAAATATGACCATGCTAACCCTGGAATTGTATGCTGGGAATCCATAGAAGATAGCTGTGGTCACCTCCAGGGATTTGTCAACCCGTGATCCACCGAAAATGACAGATATCAGGTACCTGGATACCCTTCAGGAACACCCCTCTCCTGACTCTCATCCTGCCCTGAGCACTCTGTGCCTCAGTAACAAATGTTTAAGGCCCATCAGATAAGGTATTTTCTTGTATTATTTGACTCCCACACTCTTTCCAACTCATTTGGGACCAGATTCTTTAGGAAACAGGAAACATATTGGAGTACACGAGAGGAATTTTAGCGAATACAGTGAGGACATTGTTAGAGCAGATGATTTCAGATACTACTTAAAGATGAGCTGATTCACATCCAAGAAGTGACATTGTCTTCCTATCGGCTCTGAAGGGATGTCTAGATACATCCACTGTAGAATGCCACAGAAGTGCCCTTCCACCCACTGCAGACCTTTGTATAAGTTTCCTGTGCCTGGTCTGTGAGATCAGCTTTGCCTTTTATCTTTCCTGCAGCAAACAACAGCAGACCCAAAGATCCCTGCACCCTGCTTTGGGTTGGAAGGGGCCTTAAAGCTCCTCTCATTTCAACCCCTTGCCATGGGCAGGGACATCATCCATTATCCCAGGTTGCTCCAAGTCCCATCCAGCCTGGCCTTAAATCCTTCCAGGGATGGGGCAGCCACAGCTTCTCTGGACAACCTGGGCCAGGGCTTCACCACCCTCACAGCCAACAATTCCCTCCCAATATCCCATCTAACCCTGCCCTCTGTCACTGGGAAGCCTTTCCCCTTGTCCTGTCCCTCCATCCCTTGTCCCAAGTCCCTCTCAGCTCTCTTGGAGCCCCTTTAGGCCCTGGAAGGGGCTCTGAGGTCATGTGATAGATCAGGATTTTTGTAAAATTCAAAGAAATTGGGTCTGCAAACAGAAAGTGCCGCTGCAGGCGATGTCACATTCTGAATTTCAACACCCACTATCTACCCTTGCAATGTGGATAAGAAGCCTTCTGCACCAGTTTACATGTCTCCCATATCCTTCCAAAGACTGCCCACTTTATCTTCTTTCTTTTATCACCAACACACCCAGAGAAGCTTTTCATGTTGCCCTGGATGTCCCAGGCCAGATTTAGTTCATCAGGGCTTTAGCTGTCCTGTGAAGGTTTTCTGGCAAACAGAACAGAGATCAGTCCTCTGTTGTGTTTCGACCTCCAAACTAAAGCCTCTTTGTGACGTTCACACACGGAGACAACAGCGATGATGTAGCTGAGACCATCTGACTGAACAGAAGTGTTTTATTTCTTCCGTAGAACTGACACAGTGGCTACTTGGTGAGAAACCAGGGGTATCCCATGGGAAAGGCAACACGAAGATTTTGTATTTCAGAGACAGATCTATTCCATCTCACATTAGCAATCAAAACTGGATGGCCTTCAGCCTCTGCAGCTGAGCCCGGACCAGCCGAAGTCACTGTGGTAGGAATTGGTCCTTCAGACTGTTTTGCCTACACTCCCCTCTAGCGGTGTTTGCATAATACAACTACCCCTCATATTTTGGGGGCACTTCCACTTTTTTTTCCTGTGGTCTTTGAATTTTTCCCTTGTTCTTACGATGTTTTTTCTGTTTGAGGTTCACCAAGCAGATGCAGAGCTGTACTTCGCCAAGAGATCAACCTGTTTCTGTCTGGCCTTGCAGACTAAGCTCTGCAGAAAGATATGAGTAAATTGCTGGCTTTCTGAGGGCTGCTTTCTGTGTCAAAAAATAAGGGTAGTAATCTCTAATAAGTTACAGACACAATTAAATGTCATGTGAGTGTAGTTAATTTGAATAAAGCTTGGAAATATATAGCTGTACCTCTTAAAAAAAAAACCCAGAGGAACAAAATAGGTAAATAGTCTTGCTATCAGTGGGGGGTGGCCTGGAGGGAAACAATGAATATGTAGTGAGCACTGTAAAGTAAGCAAAATAAATCCATGAATGCCCTTATGTATGTATGATTGGATTTGACACCTTCCTACCAGCCTGCTTGCTTGCTTTTCCATTACTACAGCGGAAATTCAGCTTGGAATTAGTGAGTGGAAACACAATCTACAGCAAGTGGACCATTTTTTATTCATGTTAGGTTCAGATTACTGTTGGGTTTCACATCTCTGGTGTAGATATCTACGTCCAAGACATTCATCTGGACACCCTTGATAGGAAAGGAAGAGAGTGAGAAACATTGCTCAAATATGGTCCCTCTGATCTCTTCTGGAGGAATGCCACAGACGTAGCAGTTTCCTGTGGGCTCTACTGCATTTGCCAGCCTGAAGCAGATATTCTGGATACTCCAGAGCATTTTAAGAGTCACTGGGTATGTCAACAACGATTCAGCCCCTGGATTACAGATGTCTGCAGTTAGATATGGTGAATCTCTCTTTGATTGCCACCAGGTTTCCTTGCTTTGCATAAAACACTTTTCAAAAATTAGTTCTGGAAACCTCACACTGAATTTCTAATTTTCTGAAGACCTGTAGTTCAAGTAGGATCCATTTCACCTTCATTTATCTCCTCAGCCATAGTCTCTTTATCTAAATGACGTGCTGCTGCTACCTGCCTCTAATAAAAAGAGACAGCTGCCTTCAGAGGTGATGTACCCATCCTCAGATGTCTAAAACAAACCGCCTGATTTGGTTGGGGGCTCCTTTCTCTCCACCAAAACTGACCTGACTAACAACTCAAACAAGGCACTCAGCAAAGGGTGTTTCTCTCCTCCCATACCCTCAAAGAGAGATTCACACTTTGCTATTTACACTTCAAATTTAAGTGTTAACCCAGACATTGTTACGTTTATTGCCATTACTCATGTAAGATTAAAACACAAAAATAAATTTAATTCCACTAATTTAAATTGTTTTTCAGTCTGCTACCAAGGGAGACGCTGTGTCTTCTGAGTATACCTGGTAATGAGCCCAGAGAGGGATTCCTATCTCAGGAAGCAAGGTAAGATACCATGCGGTTCAGAGCAGCTGAAGCTCACTTCTTTTGGGGGATCCTACAGGAAACTGCTCACAGTCCTGAGGTGTTGCCCAAAAGGCAAAAGTCATGAACAGCATCTGAAATCATGAATAAAGGCATCACATCAGAAACTGTGGATTGCTTCTCATGAAAACTCAGGTATTTTCCATACTTTTTTGTAATGAAAATTGGCAATAAAATGCTTATTAGTAGACATGGCTGAAGAAATAAAAAATAAAATTAATTTAATGTTTTGAAGAATAGAAGAGCATGCCTGTGGAAACTCCAGCTGTCTGGAATGCACACAGTGGTGTCTGAGCTATATGATAGGACACTTACATGCAAGAGATTTAAGTACTTACAGCTTATTTTAGGTTATTTGTGAAGACTGAACAAAAATAACATCTGAGAGCTGTTGTTTCTATTCACAGATTGTAGGGGAAATGTAAATGGGTATCTCAGCTGCTGATGTTTGCCATATGACTGTTTGCAGAAACAACACAAATCTTTTCTTGTTCATTCAGGATAACATTTCACTTGTGAAAATATGCTGCTTTTTTTTTAAACCAACTCCTTGTTGTTCTGAAATAGGTCTATTTTTTTGAACGAAATAAAATAGTTGCACAATTTGGGGAAAGGAGGTTCTTCCCACCAAATTTGGCAATCAAGTCACGGAGAACTTCATGAAACCCAAACCCCTGGATGCAGCAGAAGGTGCTGAGGGAAGCAGCTGATGCTGTTGCAAGGCTGGTGTTTGGCACCTTTGACAAACTGGGGGAGGCTCCCAGTGACAGAGAAAAATAAAACGTGTCTGCTTTCAAAAATACCAAGAAAAACTGGAGGAATGTCAGCCTCACCTCAGCCTTGAGGAAGAATAGGGAGCAAACCCTCCTGGAAGCCACACCCAGGCGCACGAAGGGAAGGTAATGACGTGTAACAGCATGGGTTTACCAAAATCACACCATGTCTGACCACTCTGACACCTTCCCATGGTGAGATAACTCAGAGTGCATGAGGGCAGAGTGGTGGATGTCATTTAACATGTCATCCCTAAAAAGACTTCTCATTTCTCCCCTGTTGGCTCACACAGGCTCTGCTGTTTCTCTTTCACATGGAAATCACTAAAGCCCTGGGGCTCAGAAACCAGACCTACTTCACCTTGCAGGGGTTCACCCACCTTGCTGCTCTTCAGGTCTTCCTCTTTGTGGGAATTCTCCTCATGTTCCTCATCACGATGGCAGGGAACTTTCTCATCATCATAGTTGCAGCCGCTGACCCTGCCTTGCACACCCCCATGTACTATTTTCTCAAAAATCTGGCTTTCATTGAAATTTGCTTCACAGCAAACATCGTGCCCAAGATGCTGGTGGATTTGCTGTTGGAGAGAAAGGTCATCTCCTTCTCTGGCTGTGCCCTACAGCTTTCCTTTTTCATACTCCTCATCAGTTCTGAGTGTTTCCTCCTGGCAGCCATGGCTTATGACCGGTACGTGGCCGTGTGCCATCCCTTGCACTACGCTGTGAGGATGAACAGGAGAGTGTGTCTGCACATGGTGGTAACGTGCTGGATCGCTGGCATCCCGTTCTCCATCGCACTCACCAGCTGGCTGTTCAGCTTCCCCCTCTGTGGCTCTAAGGAGATTGATCATTTCTTTTGTGATATTGCTCCTCTTCTGGATCTGGCCTGTTCAGACACATACTTATTCAAGCTTCTCTTGTTCCTGGCCACTCTTGTAGTTGTTTTTATCCCATTCGCCTTGATAGCAGCCTCTTACATCCAGATAACCCACACCATCCTCCAGATGCCATCTGCTGAAGGAAGGCGCAAAGCTTTTTCCACCTGTGCTGCTCACCTGGTGGTGGTGACGTTGTTCTGCTGCACAGCTGGCTTGGTACACCTGAAGCCCAAGTTCAGTCTCTGGGCAAGCAGCAGGAAAGTGATGGCTCTTTCTTACACAGTTGTGACTCCAATGCTGAACCCAATCATCTACAGCTTACGAAACACAGAGGTAAAGCTTGCTCTGAGGAAGACTTTTGGGAGAAGGTGATTCGTCAGCACGGTGCCTCTGCTGAGATAGTCTGATTTTCTGAAAATTGTTCACAGTTGAATAGTTAAAAATCAAAGAATTCATGTGTCACTCTAAAGGTTTGGGCATTTTAACTTTTGTTGGAAAATACTGAAAAATTTACATAGTCTGTATAAAGAATAAATGAATATATGCAATGCAACTGTCCAAAACGTTACAGAGCCTACAAAGAAGGGAACCTACAAGAAACATGGAGATACTATTCACAAGGGCTTGGAGTCACAGGACAAGGGGGAATGGCATCAAATTGACAGAGGGCAGGGTTGGGTTAGAGATTAGGAGGAAATTCTTCCCTGTGAGGGTGGGGAGGCCCTGGCACTGGTTGCCCTGAAAGGTTGTGAACTCCCCATCCCTGGAAGTGTTCAAGACCAGGTTGGACCGGGCTTGGAGCAACCTGGTCTAGTGGAAGGTGTCTGGAAAAATACACCAACAGATTGTTGGCATATTGATATAGTTCATCTCATGGCAATCAGTTCCTCCCACCAGGACGTAAAGAGCACAGAGAGAGAGTCCACCCACCTTCCTTAATACGTTCCCAAAATCTTGTGGACAGACAGTAGTATATGACAGGTGAATGGCAGCTCCTACCAAGCTGTCCAAAAAATAGAAGATCTGAGAAAGCTTTTGTCTCTGACTTCAAAAACTGGGAAATAAACTCTCCAACCAGTTTGTTGGGTTAGGAAGCCAACATTCCTTTATTCCATATGCTGGGTGCATGGGGAATCCCTCCACCCAAAATGCACACCCATCAACCAGACAGACCAGGTAGTAGTCATGAAACTAATACATATTCATTACATTTCTATTATGTATTCATTACATTCCTGAACACTTGCATATATGCTAATTATTTCTGTGGATTTATTTGGATACTAGCACGGGTCTTTTGGGAACATCCTGTTCCCCAAATTCCCCTTTTATGGTTCCAGATCTTCTAATTAATCTGTCTGTAGGAGTATCTCCAATATACGGTCAGGTCATGATGCACTTCTCTTAGCTGTTTTTGCTCTGGCACTCCATCTTTGTCCTCAAAACTAAGACATGTAAGACTAGTACACATTAATGAATTAATTAATTAATTAACTATAAGACATAAGACTGGTACATACTAATCTCTGATACAGGTAAATAAGAAAGCATTAGCTGGCTCAAGGCTATTAGTCACAGATGTTAATGCAGAGCCACATTAATCCCTGGTATTCATACTAAGCCCTGTGCGGTAACCATGGCAAACACTATTGTGCTCAAGAATTTTCCACCATCTTCCCCCACCGCTGCGTAGAATCCTTTCTTAAAAGATACACCGTGTTGGGCGACGTCTCTGTTCATCTTTCAGCGGCAAAATACGGGGACCTGGAGAGAGCTCCGGCGAGAAGGTCGCAGCTCCGCAGCTGTTGTCACCCTCTGTGGGGGCGCTGTCACTGTCACTGTCACCGCGCCGGGTGCTGTCCCCGCTGTCCCCACCCCGGGGCTGGCGGAGCGGGGATGAGGATCTGAACACAGGGATTATTTCCCATCGGCAGCAGAGTGGCGCAGCGGGAGCGTGCTGGGCCCATAACCCAGAGGTCGATGGATCGAAACCATCCTCTGCTAACCCTTTTGGGACCCTTTTTTTCGGGCGCGGCCGCGGCCGCGGCGGGGCAGGGGGAGGCGGCGCGGGCAGCGCTGCAGCGGCCGGTTAGCTCAGTTGGTTAGAGCGTGGTGCTAATAACGCCAAGGTCGCGGGTTCGATCCCCGTACGGGCCACTTCGCATTTTACCGACTTTTGGGATTTTTTTCCCCCTCCTCCGGCCTCCTCTTTTGTGGCAGTGACGGTGCAGGGAGAGTCTGCAGCACTGTAGGGTTCTGGCAGAGCTTCTGTCTCTTCCCCTGCTTTCCCTACTCCTCCTTTTGCAGGCGTTCACTCCTGCGCAAGGATAACCGGCACTGGATGCCCGTGGCAGGTGCGGCCAGCCGTGCCATGGCTGGAGTCAGGTGTGCAGCACCTGTGCGGCCCATCTGCGTGGTGGCTGCGGAGGGGCAGGAGGCCAGAGCCCGGCCAGAGAGGGTTATTGTGACCGCATCTGACCGCTGATCACATTCAGCTGGGGTGGAGATGGGGCCAGGGTGGCCAGCAGAGTCAGTTCTCCTTGCAGGATGGCAGCTGGGGACTCTCCCCTTGGGTCGGGATGCTGCCCAAGGTAACCATGAAGTTGAGAGCCCTCCCCTTATCGCAGGAGTGTTTGCACATTCTGTGTCACCCTTCTAAAATCATGAGAATTCTGAAGTCACTTTGGTAGTACCAATTACACCTGATATCACAAATCTCTATTCAAATGTTGACAGAGCTTTAATTAGTTGGATTAGCTTATCTGCTTTAACTGGTTTATAAAACAAATCTCATTTGAATATAAAATTCTCTTGATTTTATAAGCCTCCATGACAATGCTACAGCCAGTGGTGCCAATTAAAGTGAAGAATTGTTGAAAACCAGCTTTGAACAGGAAGTCATTGACCAGTGTGCAACACATGCATTTGATTAAGCACCCTAATAGTGGTAAATGTCCATGTCCCCAGTGGAGGCACACACACCCAGACTGGTAGAGGGGCAGTTAGATGCTACACAGCTCCTGTCACCCCCTTATCCCTGTATTTTCCCACATTTAAGTCTCCCTAAACCTCACTGATCCCTTCTTTTCCACCCCTTTGGTTCCTCCCTCCAACCATCCCATAATATCCCTTGTACAATCCCAAAATGCTCTTCCCTTGCATCCCACACTGTGCCCCTCACCCCTCGGCTGTCACTCCCTCAGCACACGAGGTGACATGCAGAGTGGCCCCATTAACCATCGGGGTGGGAGCCTCCTCCAGGCCCACCACAGCCCTGGGGATTCCTGGCACTGTGGAGACTCCCAGGGCTCCTGCACCTCTCATTGTCCCTCTGCTCCTCTCCATTCATGGAAACAGGCACACGAGGAGAACAGGGCAAGAACAAATACAAGAACACTTCTTAGCAGTCTGTGTGGACAAAGGAAATTTTGGGAATAAGAACCAACAGCCACGTATTACAAATCATGTTTATAGGTTAATATATACAAGACAAGTAGCTATAACACGCACAGCTTATATACATTGTTAAGCATCAAAATCCATCTGTTCCAAGGTAGTATTTAGGTACTGCTGCCTCCCCCAGTGTTCTTCCCAGAGGCTCCTGCCTTCTGCATCCTGCTCGCGCTCGGCTGTCGGGGCATCCTCTGGGCAGATCCTTCCCGGCTGCTCCTTTCTGCCAGAGCCTGGGTCCCACTGACGGCAGAGCTGGTTTTATTTCTCCCTGAATAAACAAATACATCCATTAATGTTCACATCCCAACCCAACTATCATGCACACAGCAGCTAAGGGCAAGCATTCCTTCAGGAACCATGCAAGAGGCAAAATCCTGTTAAACCCCACAAACGAGTTCAGCATCCAGCACAGAAAGCAGATTGGTGAATTCAGCCCAACAGGGATTGGTGCCACAAAACCCAAACATGTTGCAGTAGGAGCACTTTTCATTTTCATCAGGTTTAATCTACAAAGTGACCAGCCACTTGGTTCCACTCATTCTGCACAGGAACAGCAGCATGGCAAACAGCACTGCCAGGACACCACGAGCTTCCAACACCTCTGGCTGGGATAAGTGAACAGATGTGCCAGTGCCCACCAGTGTCTGAGGCTGCTGCCACACCATCACATCACAGACACTTCTCTCCATGTCACTTCTGTCACTCCATGAGCAGATTTGGATTTCCTACCATTTTCTGCGGTTTGAAGGAGCTCACACTCCTACACAGGCCTTACAGATGTTCTTTCTGAATTCAGAAGACAAGAGTTTCCCTCCTGAAGGCACAACTGACTGGCTCCAAAGAGCAAAGTGAGAGCAGGGAGCAGCAGTGGATTCAAAGGCAGGAGCTGAGGGAGGCAAGGGGCACACAGCCCACCGTGCTGGATCCAGCAGAGGAGAGAGCAACAGGTCTGTGTGCTGGCACAAATGTCAGGAGGGGTAAGAGAGGGACACTGACTATCCCTGATACTGGAGAAAACTACTTCAGGTCAAAAGTATGACTCGCATTAGGAAGAATAAAAGGAATGTGATGCAAAGGCTCACAGCTTTTACTAAAGACAGCAACCTCCACAAAGCATCATGAAACTTAATAATGGCAAGGAGGAAATAAAACAGGAATATAGTGAGCTGTAGTTACATGCATGCAATTAAAGTGAAGAAAGACATTTTGGCAATCATTATCAGAGCAACTTCCAGAACACCAACAGCTGCTCCACACTCTGGAGTTGCCACAGGCATGGTTTGGAAGCCATCATCTTGGATCACTTGTGCTATGGACAGCACAGGCAGTTACTTACCAGACCATCTTGTCTCCTTGGAGCAGCTGTCTGGGAACAGGACTCACATCAATACCACCAGTTAACACCCTGCTGCACCAGAAAGACAATCTGAGAACTTTCAAATAAGAGTATATGGCCACTACATGTCTGTAAAATTTGGGTGGTAAAAAAAAATCCATTCACTTATCCCAGCCAAGTCATGTGCTCTTAAAAAACTCTTACGGTAAAGCACAGCAGTGACGTGCCAGCAGTCACCACCCCGAGCCAGCCAACCAGCCAAGTGTCGTCCATGAGAACAAACACATCGCCAAAGGCAATAGGTGATCTCACAGTATTTGAGAGAAAAAGTGGCAGGAATAAAAAACATTATTCACCATGATGCTTTTAGCAATCCAGGACAGCTCTCCAGGGGAATGCCCTCCCCTTTCTCACATGCATCTGGTTGGTGAGAGGGCAGGGCCTCAACCCCTGTAGGACAACTCCAGCCCTGTGCACACACACACCCTGGTACCATTAAGCACTACTGGAGTCAGGCCCTGGATGTTCCGACCCAGTCGAAACAAGCTGATTCTGCTGAAGTAGAAAAGACTATTTCACTACCCATCCACCTGTGTTTTGAGCGTATTAAAATCCATTGTAACACCCTGGGAGAGGAAAGGTGCAGGAACTTGTAACCAAGGGAACTTCAGCATTCCAAGAAAGCACAGTACAGCTGAGAATTTTTTTAATCAGTTCTAAAAATAACTGACATAATATGATAATTTCTGTACAAGATGACAAATTATACAAATTGAAGCTATTCCATTGCTGATGGACTAAAGAAATGCCTACAATACACAAATATTATTTTTAAAAGTGCATTTTTGGAACTTGACCCTGGGGGAAGGGAGAGGGACAGCAACAACTCCACCTCAGGAATGCTATAACCACAAAACTTGCCCCATGTCCATCATTTCACAAAACAAGAATAAAGACCTCTAATTCAAAAGGGTTAAACTCTACTTTTCTTGGTAGAAAGAGCTGGAGGGAGTGAAAGTTGCAAGATAAGATCTAGAAGGCAACCTAACTGCTCCTTAGGGAAGGTGGGAAATCCACTCATTGGAGTCGTATTGACAGAGTACTGGAAAAAATTAAGTATGAGGAAAGCAAGTGAGTAAGAAAACCATGATCAGCACTCTATTCTATTAGTCCTGTAAGTCACTGATTGATCATTCTACACATTTTTCTTCAGGGAAAACACACGGACCATGAATGCTCGAGGTCACTTGCAGATGCACGGCACAGTTGAGAAAGTATCACTATCACTCAGATCCCATGGATACATTTAATCTATAATTAAAGTGTACCAGCCAGTATAACCAACATGGAAAATTCACTGTATGATGTATAACAGCCAGATTAAATAAATTTAAGGGAAATCCTAAGCATCTCCAAGGAGATTCTTGCTGTACCACAGCTCTACAGAGCATTATCCTTGTCAGCATTATCCTTATCTCCTTAATACAGGAGTCTACACTGCAAATCCCACACGAAGTCAAACCCTGAGATAACTGGAAGCTGAACGTAAGAGGAATGCAGGGCAGCTGGCATGGCCAGCCAGCACCACCCAAGAGTGCTGGTAGCCACTGTGGGCCCAGATAGCAAAGGTCACCATCCCAAAAGGCTCATCGTAGCTAAAGACAGAAAGCACAAAGTAAAAGAAGTGAGAAAGAGGGATGAAGAGGGAAGGATAAAAAACATAAGGATGGCAAGAGGAATACCCGGGGAGGACAAAGCTGGCATCAAGCTGTGTAGTAGACAAAGTGATATTTAGGAAATAATAAAACAGCAACACTTGAAATACTGATACCTTGACTATATCTAAGTATTTACACCTGAAGAAAGAATTTAAAAATGCTGGGGCAGAAAAAGATTTGTGATTCTCCATATTTTTCCACAGAGACATGAAAAACGCACCCTTCACAGAGCCCATGGCTGGTGGATGGCTTTTCCAACAGGCACTGGAGTGTGACACAGCTTCACTAGGCAGAAGAGCTTTCTGCACCCTGCTATGCACAACTCCTTTCTTCCTGTGTCAACAGGCTCCCTTCAGCCTTAAAATCCATAGACCAGGTGACAGGCCCACAAAGGAGACAGGAGTTTGAAAAGCAAGCTCATGTCAACAACACATTCAGTAGAGAAATTAGCTGGGGCAAAGCTTTGGGAAATGGCATGACATTTTTTCTGTGGAAGTGGGAATATAGAAAAAGTGGTTGCTGTGCAAAGAGAAAATCATCAAAACCTATTAATCAGCCTGAAAAAGGAACAGAGCATTGAGGTACGCATGTGTATAGAGAGGCAGAAAACTGCAGGGAAACCACCAGGAGCTTGACAGTTGGCTGATAGGAACAGAAAACATGGAAATAATACATGAGAAAATGGGATACACACATGCCTAGTCTAGGCCAAGCCCAAAACCACTGCCCAAACACCCACATTCTCCTCGTGCACACAGAAATACCCATGTGTCCTTTCTCTTTAAAATCAGCACTTTCCTTCCAATTCCACTACCGAGGCACCATTTCGAAGGTGGCTAACATAAAGCTGTACCCAGCTAAATGTGCCAGGTGGATGCTGCAATACTCACACACAGCAGCGTGGAGGCAGCTGTCATAGGTTCAGCTACCAGCCACCACAGCTCCATGCAGAACACCAAGGCTGTGTTCTGTGGGAAAACACAAAGTTAGTAATTTCGGACTCCCTGTTGCTTTAGCTGCAAAAGAGCTGAAACAACCACAGGGCACCTCCTGCCCCCACCACCAACACTGTTCAGAACTGCTGTATCAGCCCTATTTCAGCTGTTCTAAAAAGCCTTCTTGCACCATGATGTGCTGAGAAGCCTAAAACAGGATCATATCATCGCTCGTACAACTGGAGAATAGTAGCCTTGGCTAGTATTTAGTGAAACCTGGATTACTGCAGCCTCTTGACTGCCTTCTGAGAGCAGAAGCAGAGACAGAGCAAAGGGGCAGAAGAAGCAGAGACAGAGCAGAGGGGCAGAAGAAGCAGAGACAGAGCAGAGGGGCAGAGCTGAAGGACACAAAGCAGCTCAACGAGGGCAGGACAGTCGCTGTTCCTTGTACGAGCACAGAGCTGTAACCACAGACACAAGTCCCAGCGACGCAGATGAGGCATCACCAGATGCCTGGTTCTGTATGGAAGCTGCATCATCCTCTTCTTAAATGGAAGCAACATCTTCACACAGGGAATGGCAAAGCCAACAACAGATAGAGCTTTGGTTCCCCTTCCCTGCAGCAGCTCCCAAAGGGAAAGGAGGCAAGGCAAACCAAATGCTCCTGCAGAACAGATCCAGCCCAGAGGACACCCCCAAACACCCTGTTAACACTTACCCAGCTCCTGAACAATGGACTTGGACTGTGCCCAGAATCAGAAAGTTCAGTGAATGAGGAGTGATTCTTTTTCAGACTGAAGGAGATTAGGTATTATGAAAAAATCCTTCCCTATGAGGGTGGTGAGGCCCTGGCACAGGCTGCCCAGAGAAGCTGTGGCTGCCCCATCTCTGAAAGTGTCCAAGGCCAGGTTGGACAGGGCTTGGAGCAACCTGGGATAGTGGAAGGTGTCCCTGCTCATGGCAGGGGGCAGGACTGGATGGGCTTTATGGTCCCTTCCAACCCAAACCTTTCTGGGATTCTATGATTCTCACAAGGAGAATTGAACAAAACATGTCCTCCATATTAACAAGTCCTAACCAGCACTTCTGATACTCATAGAAATGAAAACACAGGATTAAAGTTGTGATAAGCCACCACTGGGCTTAAGTTCTGCCCAAAGAATTTTCTGAGAGCATCAGCTTTTGAATGGTCATCATAGGAATTACCTGGTGTTAGCTGGTGCTGGGTGACAGCAAAGTCACCTGGGCTGACAGAAACTGAAAAGAGAAGTTTTCATTCCAAGTGAGTTATGGCTCTAATTTAACACAAGCTTCCAGAAAGGAAAAAAAATTACATACATGGGAAGACTAAACCTTCTGACAAGGTGTAAAAGTGCTGTGGTCAGGGCTGAGTGTGATGAGAGAGGAGGCTCAAGTGCCTCTTCATCACCATTACTGAGCAACAGCTTGCAAAGAGGGCAAATCCAAGTTTAGCATTTAATGTTTGACCACATCTGCAGCAAACTGTGGCTTGATGGGCACCATCCTCCTGTCTCAGTGATCCCAGTGCATTAACTGGCCCAGAAGACGTATTTAAGCTTTGGGAAATAAGGCAGCAATAGGCCATGCTGGCCACTGAAAGCCAAACTATATACTGGGAATATTTACCACGAGCAGCAGCATCTTCCCCTGAACTTCACTACACTTTGCCTTTGAGTACGAGGGCTTGTCCCGCAGCACTCCAGGATATCAACATGTCAATTTTAAGGGGATACTGTGGAAAGAAAAGTCTGGCTGGACACATTAGGACTGCAGTATGATTCAGACCAGGAGATGCTCTGCTAACATTGTAGAATGAGCATCCTGGATCGATAGACACGCAACCAAATTAAGCTCCCAAGACAGATACTAATTCCTGCAAATTCAGCCTCTCTAAGGTGCCTGCAACACCTCCAGGCAGTAGGAGAAAATGGTTAAGGGCATACCAACTCTACCTTAGGGCTTTTGGCTTTTCCTCTTGAGAAATTTAATGCTGATTAACAAACAAGTGGTCATTTGACTGTTTCAAACCTGTGCCAGACTACTACTAGCTAAAATTAGCTCATGGCAGTGGCCCCGGTGCTAGAAAAAAATGAGCCTTTCCACCATGAATTCAGGCTTATTGACAGTAGACTTATTTTAGTTACTTCTTTTTAAACCTTTTGGATACAATCCATAGAAGCGGTGCGCTACCAGCCAAAAGTCACTTCAGGGAATAAACAGAAGTTTTATTAGAGCTGGTTTGGAATAAAAAAAGAATTATATATATATGGCACAAGTTCGGGGCTATGTTTGTTACTGTCCACAGAAATCAGAGCAGTAAGGAAAGATCAAGGCAGGCAAAAGCAGTCACTACTTCAGCTGATAATTCCCCACAGCCTCCCATTTCATCTTCCCAACTGAACAACACCCACAGAGCATGGAAACCACTGGACGAGTGTTAGAAGCCACCACACAGATGGGGACAGAGCAAAGAAAGCATGGCAGCTCTCCTCCTTTTCTGCAGATTCCTCACGGACCACAAACTTTACCGTTTTTCTCCGAGTTGCACACAAGCAGAGCAGCACCGCAATACTGCGGTTTTCCTGCTGGCGAGCAGAGCCAGGAGGCTCCAACA
>VWZF01000180.1:1561153-1583892 GCA_013396755.1 Sclerurus mexicanus | reverse complement strand
CGGGCAGTGCCGCGGGTTTGGGGTGCGGGGGAGCCGCGGGGACCGGCGGAGCCGCGAGCGGGGCGCCCCCCGCGCTCACGCACCCGACTGTCCCCGAGCCCGGGCAGCATCTGGCGTTGCGCGGGGAGGAAAATTGGAAATTTGGGTCTTGAGTCGCAGCGAGACGAGGAGCCGGCAAACTGAGATTGAAATTCCTCCATCTAAATGGAAATGAGCTATTGCCGCCGGGCAGGGAGGGAGGGAGGGATGGGCCGTCCGCTCTCCCCCTCCCCAGCACACACAGAACGCTGCGCTGCCGGATGGAGAGCGGGGCAGGGCGGTCAGAGACCCCGGCCCGCCCCTACACCGGCAGAGATGCTCCCACTCCACCCCCCGAGCAACCTGCGAGTGTGACAAAATCATCCCCTGCCACAGGTGACCGGGCCCTTGTGTCCCGCTGACAGACAGGTTTACTGCAGCTGCCGGGACGGGAATGAGGTGGATGATTTTGAAGAAGGGTCTTGCTGCTCCTGGCCCCGCGAGGGACCAGCCCAGCAGGGATGGTGGTGTTTCCAGCGGGAGCAGCTGCTGCCAGCACGGATTACCCGGCTCTTTGCAGGGCTGACACTGCTGGAGCCACAGAGCCTGAATGCTGGGCTTTCAGAGGGACCTTCAGCTGAGCGGGGCAGTGCAGGGTCTGTGATGCAGAGAGGACTGAGAAACATCCCTGTGCTTGCTGTCTTGCCTGCTCTGGTGTATGATGTGCTGCTTCCTTTGGGACTGGCTGGAAGATGAGTGCAAGGGCAAGAACCCTCATTTTGGGGGTGGTGCAGTCTCCAAACCTCCAGAGCAGGATGAGCCACGTCAGCCCAGGGTGGCGATGCCAGACTGCAACTCAGCCCTTGCAGGGCACAGTTAGAGAGGTTCTGAGCAGATGGGGACAGGGGAGGCTCAACAGGCTGCATGTGCAGAAGGAAAAGGAAACTAGGTGCAGCACAAAGCCAGCAGTCTTTACTATGAATTACCAGCTAGAGTGGGGGTTGCTCAGATGTTGCTCTGCATGGAGGCAGAGAGGAAGGAGCCTTCCCTATGAATCAGGACACGCTGTGCAGTCAGAGCGAGCACACTGAAGCCTGACATGCCGTGGCTGTGCAGAGGAAACCCTGAGTGTGGGCAGTAAATCAGGGCCTGCTGGGCCTGCGCAGAGGCTGCGATGCACGGGCAGTAAATCACAACACGCTGTGGGTGTGCAGAAGGCATCAGGAACAGGGAGAGAGGACGTGAGCAGTGAGCCCCTCAGTCCCACACAGGCACAGGTTAGGGCTTGCCATTTAATGGGGGAAAATTCAGCATGCACATATTTATGGTGGAAAGTAAGAGAAAGGTTTAGACTATGCAGGTCATCGAGCTGAGCAGGATGTGAAGGGCAGAGAATGCCTGAGGCACAACCACCAGCTGAGGACACACTGTGAATGCATGAGATGAGGGTCAACCAGGAGTGGCTGCATGAGATCAGGGAGGAAAGGAGCAAGGTCACCTCCCTGTGAAGGAAGGGCCAGGTTTAGAGTAACCTGGATATGGCTAAAATCACAAACAAATGCAGCAAATGTGCTTCCCACAACCAGAAAATGGAAGAGGGATTCAAACATATCTAGACTTTCTTTCTGAGGTCTTTTTTGAAGGAAACCCGGCTTTCAGATAAAAAAGCAAATGGAGACAGGATTTATCACAGACACATTGTCTTATGATAACGTAATGGTTTTTCTTTGATGATTAACTTAGACAAGGTGATGCAGAGCATTTTAGTGGAAGGTGTTCCTGCCCATGACAGGGGGTTGGAAGGAGGTGCCTTCCAACACAAACCATTCTATGCTTTTATGATGATTTAGCCTGGTTAGGTTTAAGGAAGAAATTTGATTTGCACCCAGTATGGACTGGTTTTCAATGCTGGAAATCATGGCTATGGATACAGCAAGAGGAAGAACCAGCTAACCAAGTAAATGATGGGCTGTGTTAAAAGGGTGCCACCTTCCAGCACTGTTCCCCACCCCAATCTTGGGATGACCCCACCAATGTCAATAGTGAGAAGTGCAGGGCTGAGAGCGTGGAGTCATCATGCCTGGGATGTGTTTTGGGGGAGGGACACAGACGAATCACTAGCAAGGCATTGGAATTGTCTCACGTGGAAGATCATAGAATCCTAGAAGTTTTGGTTTGGAGGGGACCTTTGAGGTCATGTATTCCAACATCCTGCCATGGGCAGGGACACCTTCAACTCTATCAGCTTGCTCCAAGTTCCGTCCAACCTGGTCTTGAATGTTTCCACAAATGAGGCCTCTACTACCTCTCAGAGCAACCTGTGTCAGGGTTTCACCACCCCCATTGCAAAATACTTTTTATATCTAATCTAAATCAATATTCTTTCAGCTTAAAACCATTACCCCTTGTCCTATGTGCCTGTGCATGCTGGTTTGGAGACAGGCCTCCAAAACTGTTCAAGGAAAAGGAGAGAACTGCTCACTAGTGTAAACTGAAAATAAGGTGGAGCCATCCAAGCACTGATGTCTTGGGACAATTTTCGAACAGGACACCAGGAGCAAGTGAGTGGTTTGACAGAATGCTGGGAATGATATTGAAGGGACTGAGCGAGGGTGATCTCCAAGGCAGGAGCTGAAACTTGCCCCTTGGGTCAAACTTTTTGGTCTTTAGACTTGAAAGGACACATTCAGCTGAGCCATGTGTGTGCCATGTGCACCGTGTGTGCTATGTATGTGCTTCCCTGCACATTCCACTGGCAGCCTGCAGCGATCAGGAACAAATTTCTCTTCGTTGCTCTAAACTCCAGCAGCTGCGCTGTTGCGTTATTTGATTCTCCTGCAGATTGCTGTGGTTGGAGGCAGAACAAAGGGCACTGTGTTCTCAGGGATACCCAAGTAACTTAAGCGTCCCTGGTAGGGCTGGGGTTTCAAACTAATCACTAGGCTTGGGCTTCAGGGAACTTCTCCAGGCCAGAGGGGCAGGAATGGGACATGGATGACAGAGCACATCCTAAACACACCTAAGGGTTTAACCCATCCCACAAGGATCAGTTGCTGGTGATTCTCTACAGCCTCTGAGGTTCTCAGGAGCCTTGATGGCTTGTACTGGAACAGGTGATTTCGGGTTTGACACTAACCAAAGCACTTAATTTCCAGAAGATGTGAGACATCAGGAACAGAGTTCAGCAAACACACCCCAACTTCCCAGGAAGGTAAGCTCCAATTCTGCCCTCAGTCAGTCTTTTACCCTTCTTGGTTGCCTCTATCCTGCATGACTGTGTATTTTTATAGAATCAAAGAATGGTTTGGGTTAGAAGGGACTTTAAAGATCATCTTGTTCCACCCCCTAAGCAGGGACACCTTCCACTACACCAGGTTGCTCCAAGCCCCATCAAACCTGGCCTTGAGCACTTCCAGGGATGGGGCAGCCACAGCTTCTCTGGGCACCCTGTGCCAGGGCCTCACCACCCTCACAGCCTTCCTAGTATCCCATCTAACCCTGCCCTCTGACAATGGGAAGCCATTCCCCCTTGTCCTGTCCCTCCAGGCCCTTGTCCAAACTCCCTCTCCAGCTCTCTTGGAGCCCCTTTAGGCTCTCAGGTCTCCCTGGTGTTCTCTCCAGACTGAACAGCCTCAACTCTTTCAACCCGTCTTCACAGGAGACAGATTTCCCAGCATCATGTTGGTCAGTGAAGTCCTGTGCAGGGGTAAGCACAGCCCCGAGCTGGCCCACACCGAGGCAGAGCAGCACAAGGTTGGGGTCCTGCCAGCTCAGCCCTGACACCACGTGTTCCCAGCAGTGCTAATCCCATTAGAAAACAAACTTCCTTCAGTCTTTATCAGGGCCTGCAATATGTTAAACCAACCCACCAATTATGGAGGGCTTAGTGAGGGACTAGAGATCAGGCAATGAATGACAGAGCTGTTTCACTTGCTGGGAGGAGGAACAGAGGCAGTTGGGAGGACACGGGGGATTGTGGGGACAAGTGGATTGCGAATTGCTACAAACAAAGGCCTCTGGTCAACCTTTATGCTCCCAACAGGGTTAACCTCAAAGCCACATGAGGTTGCTCAGGCCCTTGTCCCTCCTGGGGATTAGCATCCTCATGAATGGGGATCCCTGTCACCTCTCTAACCCTGTTGGATGGCTGCCTCACCCACACCACTCCCAAACAATGCTCACTTCAGTCACAGGATGGTAAAGGCAGCACTAAAATACCCTCGCAAGAGAGATTCAATTCCAATTTTCTGGGGAGCTGCTGTTCAGCTCCCATCCCCAAGGATACAATGCACCAGTCAGACCTGGAGTCATACGTTTTCAGTGGCCAGGACAAAGGAAGGGGTTATTTCCCTTTATTTGGCATTGGTGAGGCCACCCCTGGGTACTGTGTCCAGTTTTGGACCCCAAGTACATGGAGAGAGTCCTAGTGAGGATGGCTGGGGCCAGAGAAATTGTACAAGAAAATGCTTGAGGAGTTTTGCTTCTTTAGCCTGAAGAAGAGATGGCCGAGGAGGGATGTAATTCCCGTAGCGAGGATCCAGCGCTGCTTTGCTGGAGCACTTGGGACACACAGCTCAGCTGCAGAGCAGTCCTGGGTTCCATGACTGGTTCTGGGGAGCTAGTGAAACACACATAGGTCTCACTCCTCTCATCCCTGTGCTTGGCCCTGTGCTCCTGGGACAGAGTGAGGCTGCTGGGGCAGCATTTTACTTAAGGCTGCGAGCTCGCTGACACAGCCAGTACTGGCTGCCAGGCAGTTTGCTCCCTGACACAGCTCCTCGAGGAAAAAGCCCCACCCTACATGGGGAGGCTGTCCTGTGCCTCCATTGCCTAGTTGCACCAACACGGGAAGCCTCTGCTTTCCCAAACACAGAGAAGGCAGAGGACACACCAGGATGAGCTCTTTGCTGGAGCCATCCAGGCACAGCAGGGCTGCTAAAGGGCACTCAAAACCTTTTAAGTGTATAGCAAGGGCATCCAAAAGCATCTCTGCAGATTTCTGCATCCCCAGCCCTTCCTGCAGGCTCTGGAAGAAGAGCCCTCCTGCTGGAGTCACCTCTGTCCCCGCTGGACAAAATGCCTCCCTGGGATGGAGAGAGGCAGCCAGAGCTGCCAGCAGCCAAGTGGGCTGTAAGGAGACACCGGGCGCCCGACCAGCTCAATCCACTGCCTTTTAAGGAGCGGCAGAGGCTGAGGCATCCTGGAACAAGCCACCACACTTCTGCAAGCTCCCAACCACGGGGTGCAGTCACAGACCACACTGGTCATGCCCGATGGTCCCCACAGCAGCTCATAACTGTGAGAGGGCAGCCAGCACAGCCATCCCCCAGCTACAAATGGAGTCTGGAAAACCCCAAAGCCCTGGATGGTTGAGTGGGGTCCCTGATGTGGCTGCAGCACCCACCCATGCAAGGTCCCCACAGTCCTATCCATCACCTCCATCCCACCCAGGCAACCAGCAGGACCAAGTTCTTCTTGGCAGCAGGCAGAGGAGATGATGATGCTTTTTCACAAAGCCTTCATCAACCCACTGCTAACTCACCCCATCAATGCCCGAGTGCTTTGCTCTGCAGACAGAAAAGGTTTAGCTGGTCCAGCAGTGAATTTGTTGCTGCCATCCCCATCCAGGGAGCAGAGAGGAAAGAGAATGTGCTGCTGGGGAGTAGCAGTGTGATGGAGCTTAGGCTGAAGCAAGGATGAAGGAAATGTACGTGCGTGGGTACAGGAGCAACGCCAGAAACAAGGTTAAAAGGCAAGGTATGCATGAAACAGTTCAGACCACCAGAGAGAGCTTCAGCCAAAAAAAGAGGAGCAAGCTGGCCCCAAGACAAGGTGTCAGATAGACAAAGAACAGGACTGGAGTTAGTAAATACTCAGAGGAAGCGAATGGGAGATCTGTGAAATTCAGGGATTTTGCCTCAGAATTTTTCTCAGGTGAAGGAAAACAAGGAGGCTAAAGATCCTGAAGAGCACCTCTTCTATAGGGAGTAACAGGCACATCCAAGATCAGCTCATCACTGCCCACAGAGTCTCTAAGACACCACAAGGACATGACCACTGGTGTCCTTTGTCCCCTGTGTCTCAGAGGAGTGAGCTGGCTGGCTGGCTCAGGCACACGGGCCTCAGTGCCTGCGAGAGCACAGAAAAAATCAAATCACTTAGAGCTTCTGTGTAACCAAATGCCCTTCCCTGCCCTTTTGCCACACGGCTGCCCCACTCGTGGTGGGACGCAGGCACAAGTCCCCGTGGAGCAGGAGGTGACCATGCACCGCTTTATTAGGCAGTGGTGCTGCACATGCAGCCCAGGCCGGTCACTATTTACATTTGGCAAAGGATGGCAGTGAGTACCGAGCACCTGTGCAGGTGAGGGCCAGCCTGCCCGGCCCCTCACACCTCACCAGCCCTGGGCAGGCCCCACTGGCCCCTGCCAGCCTCCTCGCCTGTGGGCACAGCCGTTCTGTCTCTTATGGGCAGCGCCAGGCACCCTCAGAGAGGCACCTCAGGTCTGCTACCGGATGATTTATCCCCGTATTCGCACACACTGCCCCCCTCCCCGGCCTCGCCAAGGCCCCAGCTCCAGTCCTTGCGTCCCGAGCTCTGCCTGGAGGCAGGTGATGGTATCGGGCAGCCAGCAAGCCCCGCTCAGCTCCTCGCACAGGGGGTCCCTCTGTGCCATGCCAGCGGGCAAACCAGTGCACGGGAGCCCCTCAAGAGAGCAGGACAAAGGGTCCGGCTGCAGCAATCCCCAACGGCGCCGGCCATGCCCAGCGAGCTGCTCGTGGGCCGACGGTGCGGAGCCCATCCTCGGCACGGCGGCGCTCAGCCCTGCGGACGGGCTGGTTTCGGGTACACCCGGCCTTGAGCCTGGCTCGTGGGGGTGAGTACTATAGGGTACGGATAGCCACCGGGTAAAGCAAGGACATGTGCTCAGCCCCCTTGATGGGCAGCTTGCGGCTGGCGTAGTGATGGATGATCTCCGGCACGCTGTCGAAGGGCGGGCTGTGCTGACCCAGCACGTACTTGTTCTCCTGGGTCCGGGACAGTTTCATGTGCATGAAACCCTGGCTGCTCCTGCAAGGAAAGACCAAGGCAGGGTTAGTGGGTACAGCTGGCCCTGGCTTCCCCTCAGCTCCTGACCCCCACTCCAGGACAGGAAACCTGTACCTGCAGGTGAGGGGGACACTGCTGACTCCTGTCCCCATGCAGTGGAGTGTGTGGGGTCCATCCAGGGACAAGGACGGTGCCGAGGCTGGGATAGGTGCGTGTGGGGAGGGAGCAACAGAGGCTCTCACTGCAGTTTGACATAGGGGTAGCAGTTTTCACCCTTTACACGTGCAAAGCCCCTTTTGCAACCACCCTGACTCGCACAGGAGCCCTTCAGCTCACAGATCTCCAGTCTCACCGTGGCAAACCAGGCTTTTCTCCTTCCTCCCCCTCCCCACGCCACCGCTGCAGGCTCCATAAAACCCGCTCAGCGTAGCGAGGCCATTTCCCGGCACAGCACGGGCACCGAGCCACGCCAGGCTGTGCAGGCAGATCCCGCCACGAACGCTGATTCCAAGTGACGGGCTAATGGCCCTGTTGCTATTAATTTGCGTCTCCGAGGAGAGCCACAGCCTGTCTGCAGCGTCTGGAATGCACATTATGGCAAAATATTGATGACTTAAAAGCAGACAGGCCCTCATCAGAGATGCTGAGAGGCTTCCAGTGCTGTACAGCCTGGCCCCATCCCCCCGGCTGGAGACGGGCCGTAATGGACAGCCGGCTGCATTAGCAGGATGGGTTTGCAATCCATTTAGAGACAGAAGCAAGGAGCCAGCTGTCCCAGGGGAGTGCAGAGGGGACAGCCGCAGCCCACCATCAGGGGCTGAGGAAAAGCGATAGCTTGGCCACATCCTGCGTCCCGGCTGGAGCACTGCTACACAAGACTATGATGCTGGTTTGTGTTTTGCCCAAGTCACTCCACAGGTCTTTGTCACAAGCTCGGGGATGTGGAGATCGCACCCTTGGAGAGAAGCCTGAGGGAACACACTGCAAACCCCAACAGCCAGAACAAGGGGCAAGTGCTGCTCCTGAAGAGCACCTTAGAGACATGAGGAAGGACCCAACCTTTGCAGCATGACCTCAGCCACTCTCATGGAGGCACAAGCCAGGAGGAATTCATCCTCCAGGCATCTGAGGCAATGACATAACCCTGCCCCCCACAACAGGCAGCATGGGGCTGCATAGCCTGGACCCACCAGGACTGTCACAGCTGGGTTAAATCCTTCTGGCTGTCTGACCTGCTCCTGCTGCTCTCTCTTGTGCATATTTTCCTTTAAATCAGCACAAAAGAGCTTCAGGTCAGCATTGGAGCCCTTTTCAGGCCATCTCCTCAGCTGTGCCTCCTTGCTCAAGGAAAAAAAAAAAGAGTTAAAAAAAAAATAAAAGAGCTGCAGACAGCCAGCTTACAGCTATATAAAAAGCATCCCGGGGGATTTTCCTTGAACAGGCTCTACAGAGAAAGGCAGTGGAGTAAAAATCCTGCTCCTGAGGCTGTAGGCAAGGACAGGCAATGCCCAAGGAGCTCCTGGATGGGCTGCAATGTCCTCTGGGGAGGTGGCACGCTGCTGCACAGCCACATCCTAGCCACACGTGCCCTCTGAGGGGAGGATTTTGCCACAAGGCTAAGGATGGGTGGTAAGAAGTAAGGGAAAAACCACCAAGACATGGGTGACCAGCTCATGGAGAGGTGATGGAAAGCCACCTTTGGTGATGGAATGCCACCTCACAGGCTCTCCACCACACATGATGGTTAATGCCACTCACAAGGCGATGGTGAGACCCCTCCCAGTCTCAAATACAGCTCACCAACCAGAAGAAGCTGTTGCTCCAAAATGGCTCACAAGCCAGGGCAAGGAAAAAACACTGCGAAAATTAAAACATCAGTAAAAATTCTGACGAAAAGAAGGGAAAGGAGGGAACTTCTCTGAAAAGGTTTGTTGGCTGATCTGAAAGCTCCAAGTGCAGAATAAAGAAAGAACGGTTTCAGTGAAACTCCTGCCCTGGTTTGGTACAAAAGGCAGTAAAAGGAGTGGAAAAAAAATATGAAGAAAGACAGAGCAACCTAATTACAGTGTCACTGGGAAATAAACAGGGAGGCTGAAAACCCTGGGGAACAATGCAGGTAGAGAGATCACTGGACAAACTCAGAGTATATTGAGAAAAGCATAGGGATGCAGGGCCTGTTGTTGGGCAGACATGGCTAAAGTGTTCCATAAATACTTGTTTCCCATGTGGCAAGAACAGAGCTAATATAGCTGTCCAGCAGAAGGGCAAGAAGGTATTTGCTCATCCATCATCATCTTCACACAGTAACAGCTTTGATTTCATGGATTCATGCTGCCTCAAGAGCCAGGGAAGAGCTGGATGAGGAGCTGAGGGCAGTTCCTCGTGGGCAGGACACATGCAGTGATGCTTCATGCAATTTTGGCATTGAGGGAATCTGGAAAACTCGGGGAGAATGTGAAGATCCCCAAAAAAACCCCAGCAGAAACGAAGCTGTGCTGTGGGGATGAGGTTTCCCTGCTGGCAAACCAGAGCAGAGCAAAGTCTTCTCTATAACACGGCTGAGCAATGGCTTCAATGAATCCGTGGGCTGGGGAGGCAGGGATGGGTACTCACATTTCCATCAACAACAGGATCACAGAAACTTCCTTTTCCCATTAAACTAAGCTACAAAAAAGGGAGGAACAAGAAGGCAGAGCTGGAAGCTGTAACCAGACACATTCACGTGAGCAGTGAGGCACATCACTTGATCCATCTGAAGGATTCCTAGCACTGCCAAGGAAGGGCAGTGGGCCTCCAGATCTCCAAGCCTTCCCGAGAGACGCTTTTGCCAGACACCAAAACAGAAGCCTGTGCCACCCCACAGAAAAGTGTGGACTTCATGTCCCAGCCATTTCTGACCACTCGTGGTCATTTCAGAGTTATGCAATCGGCACGGGCACAAGTTCGCTTGGGGCACCCACCCACTGCACCAGGTCATGTCTGCTGTGGGCCCCCGACCCCCCAGCCCCTGCTCACTCACTTCAAGGAGAGGGAGAAGTCGTTCTTGCTGGTCTCGCTGTTGCGCACCAGGTAACTGGCCTCCTTGCACAGCCTCAGCAGCGTCTCCGCGTCCGTCCGGCTGATGGCCCCGTGGTACCAGCTGGAGGGGGGAGAGGGGTCAGCTGTGCCAGGCACAGAGCAGACACCGCAGGAAGGGCTCTGCCCTGGGAAAGCGGCAATGCCAGCACCCTGACACCTCCTGGGGGACAGAGAGGGATGGGGGTGGCACCGCCAGGGTTGAGGGACAAGAGGCAGGGTCAAATAGGCAGAAATGCAGGGCCAGGGAAGAAGGTCTGCCCAAGGGCTCCTCGTGGATCCTCGGGGATGCTGGTGCAGATGGAGGGGTCAGGCAGCCACTCGGGGCAGGCAGGACTCACCACTGGCTCTCCAGGGGCAGGGCAGGGTCAATCCTCTCCCCGACAAAGGGGCCAGGCTCGGCCATCAGTGTCTTCGTGCTCTTGAGGCTGCTGGAGCCGTGTCTGAGGGCAGCCCTGGCCTTCTCCTCCCTGCAGGGCGAGGTGCGGCCGTACCCCAGCCCCTCCGAGGGACCTGCAAGGCAGACCCGTGTGACAGCTGGGGCAGGGACAGGCGGACAGGCCAGGTTCCAGCCTTCCCAATGTGGGTAGAGCCAGAGCCATGTTACATCACACTGGGCGCCCTCACTCTGCCCCGTCCCCCTGCTCTAAGCAAGGGCAGGGCAGCTCTTGAGCTGCTGCTCACTGCAGTGCCCAGGCTGGTACCCACCACACCAGGCCTGGGACTGGTATCTGAGCCCACAGAAAACATTTCCAGGGAGGTTTCAAAAGCTCAGGAGGTTTTGCTAATGCAACCATAGATTCAGCAGCTGTGGCACAGAGTTAAGTGAGATGCAGCAAGAAGAGGCTCCCCGATCTAGGGGGGGAAAAATTAAATTAAAAAAAAAGAGGAGGGGATAGATGGAGCTGCAGGGAGCGGTCAGTTTGGAACCAATGGGTGAAAAAACAATTCCTCGAGGTGGGAAGGGAATATTTTGACTGCAGGTACCTCCCTGACTCAGTCACGGCCCCCATGCACCGGTGCCAGCAAATGTGGGGGCCTGACCGGGCCATGCCCCGGGGACCCAGCCTCCCTGCCTCTTATTTCCGCACAGGATGATTTCAGCATTAACAATATTGTTTCTCCCTCCTCCTGAGAGTTCATTATTGCTCCCCTGCACTGCCAAGCCCCTCACACAAATTACTTATCGATCAGGCAGAGCTGCCACAGCGTGGGGCTGCTGGGGGCTGATGCTGTGGCGGCACAGTCACCCCGGAGGTGCCTGAGCCCAGGAGCCACAGCTCCCAGGACAACTGGGATGTCCCAGGCTGGACAACTTCCCCCCTCCCAGCATGCTTTCTGGCTGCTGGGGGGAGAGGCAAAAAATACCTGGAGAGGGATGGTTTCCTCTCTAGCAGTGCACCTTCTAAGGTGGCTGTTTGAGGGACACCTTGTCTGGGCCCTACACAGACGAGCAGGACTCCACCCCCCACAGCACTTCCAGGAGGCGAAGGCAGCCCAAAGCAAACCCAGCCAAAATCCTCTGCAGCTCAGCATGGCTTAAGCCCCTCCGAGCAGCGGCTCAGGGAGGAGGTGCCCAGCATTAAGGCTTGACAAGCACTGCCTCTGCGGTGCTCTGGCTTTTCACTGGCTGTGTTCACCCTTGTACATCACAGCCAGGCCTCAATTTCAACTCATCACCTTAAAAAATTGGGGCGATCGTTAAAAAGTCAGACAATCAAACAGCCCAAGTGTTTGCTGGCGGCACAAAGTCATTATGTTACCGGTTCAGAAGAAATGCATTGCACCTGTCAGAGGGAGGCAGAGGCATGTGCATGATTAAACAGGATATTAAAAACAAGCCCTTAGGAGGAAGAAGACATCCTTCAAGACATTCAAGTCACCCCCAGACAGGGGAAGAAGAAAATGAGACAAAACTCTAGCAAGATAAACTTAACACAACAAAGCAAGGCAAGTCAGGGGCAAAAAAAGAGACTCTGTGTTGCTAAAATCAGGAAAAATGACAAACTGATGTATTCATCAGGAGCAAGGATGCACGTCAGAGTGACTGCAGGGATAACAAATGACAGGGGAAGAGAAGAGGCTGCATAGCTAAGAGATTAATTTTTCTTGACACCTGCATTCATTGCAAAAAGAGAATCAGGAAGTTCCCACCTGCCAAGACCTTTCTTGCTCAGGACTGATCTCAGCCTGCAGCATCCCTATGGATCAGGAAAATACCCAACACAGCCCTGGCAGAGCAGCCGCCTTGCTCTGGTGTGTCCCTACCATCGGCAGCAAAATCAGCTGTCACCTGCAGCCTCGCGCTCAAACCCACCTGGGAGGCAGCAAAGGCCACATTGGTTTTATTCTACAAAGCTCTGCAGGGATCTGGGTAACTGCAGATAAGGAAATCAGCCACATGCACCTGGCACGTCGCAGTGCCCACCAGGACAGCGTTAGTGACGCATGGGCAGGCACAGAACGCCTCTGCAGAGGAAAGGCACGTCTCACGTCCCAGCTCCCCACTGGTAACAACCCAGTCATGCCTTTCAACAAACTCCCTCCACCTAATGCTTTGGCAAAATCCTAATTCACCACAGCATAAGAGTAAGATCCCTAAAAATATAAATAAAGGGTTAAAAGAGAAGCAGCAATATTTGGCTTTCATAAGTGAGACTGCAAGCCGTGTCCAAGGGGGATTTACTCAGGGGCTCTGTGCTCGGCACACACAAAAAAGGCTTCACAACAAGGCAAACCTGAGATGACAAAGTGTACCTGGGAGATTTGGCTGCTCAGGATAGCGAAAGCGAGAGCAGAGAATCCAGAGGGACCGCCTGCCACTGAGCAGCAAGGTAATAAAAAAGCAGAGGAAACAGAGCAGTGCTAAATGATGAAGAGGGGAAAAAACAGCCCCCACTTCAGCGCTGGGATCTGAATTAGCTGCTAGCACACCTGTAAGGGACCTGGGCATTATGAGTCGCAAGAAGACATCAGCTAAATGCTCAGAGCAGTTGTCAAGAAGACCGTAAAAGCAGCCATCAAACATTGGGAATTTGGAGGCAAACAGGAGAGAACAAAAGAGATGGTAATAACTCTGCCACCGAATAATCCCCTGCTGCAAAGAAAGAGGCACCGTGGAGCTAGAGAAGGTGCAGGAGAGACGAGGGCAAACATCTGGCATCTAGCACAGGACAACTGAAGGGGCCAGGAGGGGTTGGGGGGTGGGAGGCAGAGGAGGAGGGTGGGTGTCTGATGCTGCCCTGGGCAAGCTACAAGGTGTGGCAGCAAGGCAGGGTCACAGCGAGCCCCAGCGCAGCCCCCCTGGATACCCCACTGTCACACAAGACCCACCATTGGCGTCTTCGTAGCTGTGCTGGCCGTGCTGAGGAGGGACGGGGGCACCGGCCTCGCCGTCCGGGGGGCTTTCACCGCTGTCCAGCTGTCCCACGGGCGGGGGCCACGGCAGGTCTTTAATGACCTTGATTTCAACTGGATGGGGGCGGGAGGGGGAGGGTGTGGGAAAGAGAGAGAAAGAGAAAGAGAGAAAGAAAGGGCTTAGAAAAAAACCCATCAGCAACACCAGAGGCCCATGGAGAAGGAGAGCGGTTGTGGCAGGGAAAGACCTGACGACTAAATTCATGGGAGCCCTACACCAGACTGGCTGCCCCATCCCCAGCACCAAGCAAGGACAGGCCTGAGGTAGGGCACATTCCAGATGGAGAGATCCTGCTCCTCCAGCAGCTTTTCCTACCAACCGTCTCTGGGGCACGGGGGAGCCTGTGATCATCCTGTCCCACATACCTTGGCCAAGGATCCCATTGCTATCTGTCCTGCCCAGGCACCTGTCTTTCCCTGGGGGCTTCCCAGCCATCCACAGGATCCACATTCCCCTGCCAGGCACCAGTGGGTTGCAGCCTTGTGCCGGTACCAGCTGCCCATCAGCAGGGGTCCCATGGGCCCCCAAAGAGGGAATGGGTCAGCAGAGATATTTTGGCATCACAGGAGGGGAGAAACATCCTCCAAGACACAACAGTATCTGCTCTGGCTTCATAAAAAAAACAGGCAGCAGGTCCCAGAGCATGGCAATCGGACTCCTTCGGGACTCAGAGCAAGGCTTGAAGCACCCTGGGCAGCACCCATGTGCACCTACATGTGAGCCAGACCTGCGAACACACCACCTCCACCCAGCGACATCGAGCAGGGTGGCTCATCTGCACAGATCTGGAGCACAGGACACCTCAGCACAAACCCAGCTCAGAAGCACAGAATGTTCCATGATGGAGCCCAACAAGTCAAATCCTTGGCACAGCAACCCCAGGCACATGTAGACACCGTGCCATTGAGCCCAGCACACATATCTCCAGCCTGCAGTGCTCAAACCCAAAAGGTGCACGACTCCCTGAGCCCAAATCTCCACATCTGTCTCTGCCAGCATCTCCACACAGCACTGCCAGCCCGAGCACCCTGTGTACCAGCTGCAGCACAGACCACAATGCTGCAATTAAAATGCATCCTAGATAAGAGTGTGGCAATTAGCCAGCACTGGCGGAGGAGCCAGCGCTAATGCACAGCATGGATTTCCTCATTACCAAACACAAACACAATCGATCCCGCAGCACGGATAAATAGGTCAGGGAGGCTGGACAAAGCCTGTCCAAAGGCTCCTTGGGGGTCCTCCTACCTTGAGGAAGGAGGGATCTGCTTGAGCCCAAGGCCGAGCCTCTCTCCTGCAATCTGAGGTTGGGGGGTTAATTTGCACCAGAGGCTGTGATCGGTCAGAGCAGGGAAGAGGCAAAGGGAGACAGGCATTGGACAGGCTGCCAAGGCAGCCCTATCCATCACTCTGTCCAGCTTGGCTCCCTGCTTGGAGAAACAGCTTCTGCAAGAGCACGAGCACTCCCTGAGCCACGGAAACACAGAGGCCAACAATACTGACCGCCAAAAGATGAAGGAACCCCAAGAATCCAGCTTCACAAAAAGCACTGTTTGCTTTATGGCTGCTCCCATCACTCACCTGCAAAGGCTTTGGAGATCCGCTCCTTCTTCCACTCCCAGGGTTGGTCATACTCCTCCGGTGGCCGCTCGTCGTCCTCGGGCAGCCGGGACTCCCTGGGCCTGGGGCAGGCCAGACGCTCACTGTCCATGTCCAGCACAGGCTCGTAGGGAGTGTCGTAGAGGTGCAGCGGCCGGGCAGGAGCCTCCCGTAAGCCCTTCTGGCGGATCTCTAACAGGAGAGGAGGGAAAATACAATGACCTTTCTGCCCAACACAGCCCAGCCATGGTCCCTGAATGATGACAGGGCTCAATGGGTGAAATAGAGTAGGGGAGCTGCTGGGTAGCCAGGGCCTGAGCAGTTCAAAGCACTAAGATTCCCACAGTACAACCCCACTCCTGGGCAGCCCTGCAAAGGGGGATCCATGGGGACAGAGCATCCCAGAGCCTGATTTCTTGCAAGCAGCGAGGCTGCGTTTCTCCCCTGGACACCCAGCATGGCTGGTTTAATAAAATGCCCTTCCCTGAAGCAAAATAAAGTCTCTCCCATAGGCACAAGCAGCCTCTCCACTGCTTGCTGATTTTTCCAAGAAATACAATGGTCTAATCTAAAAAGCCACATGAGCTTTCCAGAAACGACTTGCTCCAGGAAAACCACAGAACTGCAAAGCAGAGCCAGAGCCTGGAGCGCGCAAGACAGCATGGTGACCCTGAGTGCTGCTTTCAGCCACCTCGCTGGGTTTCCAGCCCTGAAGAGGCTCACTGGGGACCCTGCTGCTGCAGCAGACATGGTATTATCTGGCCCAGTCCTAACAGAATTAAATAGCTCCCATATCCATCTTAGTTTTAAGCCAGATGCATGGAATGTCAGGTCTCTCCTGGCTCAGCCTGGCAAGTGGGGTCCCAGCGGGCAGCATCACAGGGAGAGATGTGCCTGTATTGTTCAGGCAGCATTTGAGTGCTCTGGCTCTGCACACAGATAAAGCTGGGAATATTTGCCTGCAAAGTAGCTGTTCCCCACCACAGCGATCACCCAGGTTTGCCTTCTCTGGGGGACCCAGTGCTGTCACAGCCTGCAAGGAACTGAGCACAGTGGCCACCAAACTCAGGGAGTTTGCACCACCAAATAGAGGTGCAAAGATGGGCCTTTGCATGGAGCCTTCCACCTTACCAGCCATCATCTTCTGGGCTTCATATGGCTCCATATATCCATCATTCTCGGTCACCTTCTCCAGCCCTGCCTGGCTACCTGCCACCTGTGCCGCATCAAAGGGATCTGCGTAGTCCTCCAGAACAGCCAGCTGGAAGAGGGGAAGGGTAGGAGAAGGGTTAGGGCACTCCCCGCCTTTTTTTGGCGGGGCAGGGAGCTCATTATAAGCTCTTCTAGCAGCAGCCAGAGTGGCCGCTGGGAGCCCAAACCCGCATGGTGGCAGCCACACAGAGCAGGTGCTGGCAGCTGACAGCTTTCCAGGCACCAGCACTCGGCTATGGAAATGCTCCAGCCTTTGTCCCAAAAGCTGGGATGGAGCCAAGCAGAGCAGAAGGCGGTCCAGCTCCTCCCTCACCACCAGGCTCAGCACTGGCAGTGCCCAGGCAGACACCCAGCTGGGTCCTGCCACGGTGCAGGACTGCCGGCGGGGCTGTACCCCCCATGGCACACAGATGCTCTCCCTTCATGCAGCCACATTTCCTCTCCTGAGGTGGACACGGGGCACAGATCCCATAACAGGGATGTCAGCTGGCACCGGCACAACTGGGAACTCACTGATTATTTTCCAGGGCTCCTGTGGGCTTGTTTGAAGAGGTTTTCTAACAAAAGGGCTAAGAACAGCCTATAGCTTCCTCTCTGCTCCTTTCCAGCACCCTGCAGCATCCCCAGACACGTCCCAAATAACAAAAGACAGGGCCTTCCTCCAGGAAGCAGGACCAGGAGCCTCTCAAGTGCTATACTACATGGACTGCAAAAAATTCCCAAGGCTTGAGCTTACTAGCTAAAAGGAGATAATCCTACAGTTGGATATGGGGCATGACCCAGAGCTCGATCCCCTCCAGCACTGCAGCCACATGCCACTGCCTGCTCCAGTATCTCAGCAGCTTCCCAGCCAGAGAACCCCATCACACAATGCTGCAGTCCCCAAGAAGCCTGAAGCTGCACATCCCACCTCCAGCCCCAAAGCCCACTCCCGAAATAGGGCCAGTCAACATTTCCAAGAGCATCCAAGTGCACCCAAGCACCTTTGCCAGGGTCTGCTCATCCACCAGGACGCAAACCCCCAAACTGGGGGTAGTTTGCTACCAAAACACAGACTATGCAGATATCCCACACTAATGACCAAATGTCCCCCAAGCACGGTGTGGTGGCTGCCTAATCCCACGCAGTGCCAGGCTCCATCCTCACTGCCACGCTGCCCCTGCTCCTGGCCAGCCTTGGAGATCACACATTCCTTTGCAGCTCTGATAATCGGATTAAAAAAAAAACACTTCTCCCTCCTTCCTGTGCAAAACGCCCAACAATAGCCTGTAGCAGCAAAACCCAGCAGGAAAAGGGAACAGGAACTGGAGCTGTAAACACCTCCATGCAGCCCTGAGCCTTCGCATCCCTATGAGCAGCAGGAGGAACATGGTTCTCCATGCCCAGCTTGCCACCTCCTCCCTAAACGTCCCCACTCCCTGGGCAGCCGATGCAGTGGTGACCAACATCAGCCCTCCAAGTCTGGTCCCTCCATACTGGGGCACAAGCAAGCAGATCATCCCCAGAGCACATCCCACCAGCCACAGGGCTCACAGCCACCCTGTCGAGCAGAACCCCAGGGTTCAAATGCGGGGGGGCAGCAGATGTTCGCACTTCTCAGCAAGGCAGCAGCAGGACAGGCAGCCGCATGAGTACCGGCTCCATCTGAGGTACAGCCTGGCGCAGGAGCAGCAAACCCCTGGCTTTGCAGTGGGAGACAGGGAATCTGCGCTCACCTCCATCATCTGAGGGACGACATGGCATCGCTCAGGCCCTGCTGAGCACCAGGGACACCAAAGGACAGTGCTGAGTCCAGGGGGCTGCAGCCCTTTGCTTTCCCCCCAGCAGAATGTAAGTTGCTGATGACTTTTGCAGCAGCTTGGTCACCGGGATCTGCTTCCCACTTGCTGCCTGCAAGATCCCAAGCGCAGATCAATAATGCCACTCCAAACAGACAGGAGATCCCACGGGCTGCTCCCATGCCTCAAAAGCTGCAAAGAGGCTCTCACTGCACCACATCTGTGGAACATAACCCAATGCCAGCAACGGCGCCTTCACACAGGCGCTCATGCCAAGCGAGGCACAGGCACGGCTGCAGCACCCCCGTGTGCACAAATCCCCTGCCCCGGCTCGACAGGCAAGGTGGGTGAACAGGCAGTGCTGTGCCTGACGCCTACCCTTTGCAGAAAGCTGTTATGGCTTCAAAGCATTTTGGGGGCTGTGAAAAGCTCACAGAGTGGCCCCCACTCAGATGCCTCCAGGTCTAGAAAACAGAGAGTGGTGGAGAATCCTAAAAGGTCTCTGTCAAGACCCCTAAAACTGGGTATTTTGCTCACAGTGGGGTGCAGAGGCACTCAGCACAGATTAGACAGGCTCTGCTGGCAGAGGATATGGTTTGCTGGGCTTAGCTTGGACCCAGAGCAAATGGCTCACTGTCTCAAGGTGCCATTTCATAGGAGCGAGGTCTCCCAACATAAACCCACCGAGAACAAAAAACCACTTGTTTTTAATATGGTCAGATATTACAGCAGAGAGCCACAGAAAAGGTGGGGAGGCAATACCTGTCTCCAGGAGTATCACAACCTCAGGACGCACCAGCAAGCACACGAGAACCACTACCATGAGCCTCAAGGCAGAGGGGTTGGAGGCTCCAGCCAGTGACAGGAATGGGGCAAACAGCAGGGATTACATAATTACTGGGTGCATCCTAATGCCCTTGCACGTGGGGTTGAATTAGGGTTGCCCAGGAAACTGCATCTCTGACATTTCCTAATCCTAACTCATGCAGGGCTCTCAGCAGCAGATGCAGGACACGCAGCTGCTCCCCAGCACAGGACAGGGCCACAGCCACTGGCAGGGCAGCTCCTAGGGGTGCCCCAGGCCCCCCACTTCGGTCAAAGGCCAGGCATTTCCATGCTTTGCTCATGTCCCATGTCACCAACCATGCCTGCTGATCCCAGTGCCTGGATATGCAGGCATCACCTGCTCATACAGAGCACAACATTTGCTAGGTTGGAAATAATTCGTGTGCAAAGCAAAAACCTGACATGCAAAGCCACCACTCCAGGGCAGCTGTTGCTGCAGACCAGTCCTTCAAAGAGCAGCCAGGTACCGCTGGCACCTGGACCCACATCCTGCTTGAGCACAGCAGTGTTTTTCACACCCTGAGTTATCTGCCATAGAGTGATATCTGCCCACTGTTATCTGCCATGGCAATGCACACCCAGATCCCTGCTGCAGCACTGAGGCTGGTTTTGCTCTATTAGTTATGCAAACTGTAAGAAAAGAAAGAAAATCAAAGGAAAATTAAGGTGAAGAATCAGATCATCACTGTGTTCCCACAGTCAAATCAGCTTTTACGCTGCCCACCAGAGAAGGGGACAGATCACAGCCCTCCAAGAGCATTCCCAGTTCAGATACCAAGATGCCAGGGCAGAGATGGGGCTCTTCACCCTATCTTTCCTAGAAACATTCTACCTGCCATCACAAGATGCTCCACTCTATAGAGAGGTTCCCAGAGCATAACTTGGGAGATCCTTCACTTTAAAAACAAGTTTCTTGCCCTGGAGATAAAGCGTATTTGGTGTCCACTCAGGAGATTTCTGGGTTTAACCTAATTCAGTTAATTCTGTCAGGTGCAAAATTCCCCCGGTTTTACACATCCGGCAGCTTGGCTTTCAGCAGACACCGAAGCCAAACCCAAAAGTAAACAGAGCACTGGCTTTCAAGAAGGGTCTGGTCCACAGCCCGCAGGGCACAGCTGGGCCAGGCAGGGAGCCTACGGCTGCACTTGTGGCACGGGAGGAGGGAACAGGGGATGGACAGCAGGGCACCGCGTAAGATGACTCAGTTCAAGGAGGCTCTCACAGGAAAGACACACGCCCAAGAGCTTCCTGGCCGGCCGTTCCCACACCCTGCACCACTGACCCTGCACTCACAACAAGAACAGCAGCCACTGAACCCCGTGGGTGCAGGGCAAAGATGTCCCCAGGCAGATCCCCGATCCCATCCTTGAGCACCCTGTGTCCTGGGTGCAGGCATCCACATGCAGGAAGACCTCTCCCCACTGCATCCCAGTGCTCCCTGTGCCTAATCCAAGCAGGGCAGAGAAGACACTTCCAGGGTATCCATCTGGCTCAAGTGAACCACACAGGGCCAGTGCATTGTCCACCACCATGAGGAAAGGCCTGGCAGATCAAGCAGATGGAGGAGCTGTGCTGATCCCCACCATGCTCAGCAAGGTTTGGGAAGCAGCAGGAGCCACTGCAGAGCTCACTCTAATGTGTCCCCACAAGATGCTGCAGATCCTACACAAGGTGGAAAGATGTTCTGGCTCATGCTACAGCAAAGAAGCATCATGTGGCCCAGGCAGGAAGGATGCTATTGCCAAGATGCTCCTGCCCATCTTCCATTTTCCAGAATAAGCAGCACAGCTAGAGCAGGCACACGGCTCCCTGGGAACATGGTCAGTCCCCAGCCTTAACACAGTGCCCATCCTGCAAACCACATGGCCACAGCCAAACCACACATCCAGGAACCAGTGGCTGCTCCTTCCACTTCTGTCCATCCTCACTGTCCCCACTCAGAAGGGCTGCACATTTTATTAGAGTTATTTTCACTGTAAATCATTAACAAAAACCCTCTCTGCTCCAGCAGTCTTCACCTGTATCCAGAATCCTACTTCTCCTTCACCTCCAGCATCACCACAACCCAGGCCCACACCTGTGGGTCTGGAGTCCCTGCAGCAGGCAGGGAACAGTGCCCATCACCTCTTCTTAGGCATGGGACCACTGAGTCCCCTGCACAACCATCATCTCAGCTCCAGCCCAGCCCCAGCATCCCTTCCCTGTTCCAGAACACCTTGCTATCACCAAGAGCAAGGGTCACAAGCAGCAGTAACCCTCCATCAGGCACCTCCATCCTCCTGTACCACCTCCAGGAACAGCCACCATGACATTGGAGCAGCTGGGGAACACTCCCATCACTCGGCCCAGCACCAAGGCCAGCAGATGGGAGCTGAAAAGGGCATTCCAGCCCAACAGAGATGCTCCACGTGGTGGATGATCCCCAGCTCCTCCAGGGAAACTATTTTAATGGACAGCTGCATGTACTATCAAATATTCCCACCTTTACTCCAGTTTCACCCAGCCTCTGGAGTTCTGCCTGCATCCATCATGTACCAGAGCCCTAAAGAAATCTCCCCACAGAGGCATGCAGGAGACCAGCAGTAATCTAATCACCATCTATCTTGGACAAGATGAAGGGTCTTCTTCAGCCTAGTGCTGTTAGCAGGATTTCACCAAATGTATCCCAGTTTCTGACTTTTCTCTAAACTTCCCAGGTTCTCCCCAGCCTTTGGATGCCCACACAGCCTGGCTGTACGTGTCAGCAGTCCCTCCTTCCCGCAGCCCCTGCTCAGCCCTTTACACATCACAGCCTGAGACCTTCCTGTGACAAGCACCCGCTCCTGCTCCTTCTGATCCCACAAAGCATGTTCCAGAGGAAAAAACATTCCAGATTCAGCAAACCACGGCACACAGTGGCACCTCTGGTCCCTGCTGCCAGAGCCCCTCTCCTCCTCTACTGCCTGCAGCAACCAGTTTACAACTCAAAAGGGGGGGCTCTGCTGGCTCCCTTGGAAATCTCCCGAAAGCAATTAGTCAGTACGAGCAACTTTCAAAGCTCCACCAGCAACAAGTTCTTCTATCTGCTTAAAACACTCCCGAGCAGATTCTGCCCGGTGCTCAGTTCACCAGGACCACGGATGGGATCACTGACTGTATGCACCATTCCCTCCACCAGCCAGATCTGCAATCCCGTCGAGTTCGCCTGACAAGCCCCGTCTTGCAGGCGGCAGCGCTAGCGGGCACTAATTACCCCTCCTGCCTTTATTTGCGCAGTCCCCGCATCAGCCTCTCCGCCAAGAGACAGGCTCGGCACCCACGGCCGCAGCCCCGCTTGCCTTCATCCTCCACCAGCTCCTTGTGCCACTCAGAGCCCGTCTCCCCACGGGGGGCTTCTCCCCAGCTCCTGCCTCTCGGCGGGGATGCTCCTCGCCTCCTTGGCAGCACCGAGAGCGCCAGGCTCTGCTCTCGCCCCGGAGCAGCCGGCGGGGAGGCGGCAGACAAAGAGGCGCTGAGGCTCCCTGACAAAGCAAGCACGGCAGCTCGGGGGGCCGGGGCAGGCGGGCACGGGGAGATCGGCGGCGCCGGGCACGGGGCGGGGGGACCCCAGGGTCACCGGCCGCAGCGCCGGAGCCACCGCGGACGGTGCTGTGCCGCTCGGGCCCTTCCCAGGCTGGAAGGTCTTCACCTCCGCGGAGCACCAAGCACTCGGCTGCAAAGAAATGGCACGAAGCGAGGGCGAAGGTGGCGGGCAGCTCCGCGCTCTC
>VWZF01000180.1:1550069-1560407 GCA_013396755.1 Sclerurus mexicanus | reverse complement strand
CCCGGCCCTCCCCGGCGCTCCGGGCTCTCGGCTCCCTCGCCGCTGCCCCCCGGTCACGCCGGGGCAAAGCGGCACCGGGCAGCCAGCCGGCGAGGTGGAGGCGACGAAGGGTCCCTCGTGGAGCCACAGGGTGCCCTGAGCTGGATGGGAGCCACGAGGGTCGTCGGGTCCAACTCCTCGGGGCAAACCCGCTGCTTGGGAGCAGCACCGTGCAGGACCCCCGGAGCAAGTCGCTCCGAAGAGGCACTGAAAGAGCAGGCCGGCACTGTGGGAAGGGGTGACAAGGCAGGGAAGTGCTCGGGAAGAAGGCTGAGCCCAGGCTGGATGTGCAGGGACATCGGGGCAGGTCCCCAGCACGCAGGCTGGAGGACATCCCCTGGGATGCAGCAGGAATGTGGCACTGGGAGCAATGTGTTGGAGCATGGCAGCGGAGGCCGAGGCTGTCACAGCGGCAAACAGCATGCTGACACACATTCTGACTGTTCCCCCTGCACACACAGCCATCACCAGCTGCGACCTCCCTGCTCACCCACCACCCAAAACCGACTGTGTACCCTCCTAAGCCCCAGCAGCCACTGTGTGAAGCCCTGTCTCCAGACCTACACCCCCAAATCCTTCCATCCCTTCCTAAACACACCCTTCACCCAAACACGCTCCCAGCTCTGCTCACAGGCTGAAGGCCCTGAAGGAAGAAGGGGGCCAGAGGCAGGATGCTCAAGAGCAGGACCCTTGCAGAGATGAAGCCATGCAGAGGCATCCAGTGAGCAGGGATAGACATCACAGTGTGTTCCTGCGTGTCCTTACACCATGAGCTGTGGTCTGGCCCCGCTATGGGGACAGGTTGGGATGTGGCTGTCAGGGTGCCTGATGCTCAGAGGAGAGGATGGCTGGAGAGAGAAGTTTCTTGTGACGACCTCCTTTCCTCCAGCCCTGTGCACAAGGAGAGCGGGAATGGGACTTCCATGGAATTGAGCCTCCTATGCCAGCCTGGCACAGCACATGCCCAACACATGCACAGGGAGCCTACTGAGTCCCAGGTTTGCTGATTTATTGAGCACACTCCTTCCTGAGAAACCCAGCCAGATCCCCCCGGTCCAGCTGGACACTAGAAGAGCTTCCTTCCTAGGGAGAAGGCAGCCGTAGCACCCAGAAAGCAATACTGGAAATTTCAAAGCATAAGGAATGCAAGACACAAAAGGCATGAGGAAGGGGAAAAGCATCTGCCAGAAACACTGATCATCAGGCATTGTTTGAGGTCTAGCAGCAGACCTCAGTCCCAGCAGATGGGGATGATGAGATTGTTATTAAAATGCAGAAAAGACAGAGATTCTCAATAAGTCTGCCTGTCCGGCATTTGGAAGGAAGCAGGATGCAGGGCTGATGGCACATGAGATTGAAAGCACTTCCACCCTCTGTCAGTAACCAAGGAGGATGTTCAGCAACATCTGTCAGAGATGGCTCTTGTTAAATCCTCAGGCCTGGAAAACACACGCTCAGTGTCTCCAGAGAGGGGACTGAGGAGGGATCAAGCTTGTAGTGGTGCTTGGTTTTTTTAAACACTACCATACCAGAGGAATTGCAGAGGTTCTTCCTTCCCATCCGGTCTTGGCACATCCCTCCCTTCTTGGAGAAGCAGCTGCGCTGGGGCCATGCTGGGATTCAACAAGGGCCCACAAAGGACAAAGATTCCAGCAGCTCCTCATCGTTTGCTGGGACTGTTTCTCTTCCAAACTGGCACCTGGCCCAGTGTAGCCCTGTTCTCTGATCTGTGTCCCATGGGACATCACCTTCTCACCTCAGGCTTCAGCATAGCTTGGAGGGGCATCAAGATCCCTGGACCCAGCTAAGCCCTCAGATTTGAGCTTCCCCTGGATGTTGGTTTCCCCTGGGCCAAACCACCCAGGCAGCAACACGGGGCAGCAGGTGAAAAGAACTCAGCTGAGGTGGGAGCCCCCTTGGGAGACTCCTTTGTGCTTGGGGAGCTTTAAGGGGTCTCCAAAAGGAGACCAAATGAGTTCCTTACGCCCCGCATGGCTTGGCACAGGCACGGATTGCTCATATTTTTTCTGCAGTCATGACGAGACTGTGGTGACGTCCCTCCACTCACAGCAGTTCAGGTTTGAAGGAGCAGAGACAGATTTCTGCTTTCACACCACCAAAGCCAGGCTCCCTCTGCATGTCACGCTGCAGCTGATGCTGCTCCAATCCCAACTGTTAACACGCTCCATATCTGATGCACATTGGGACCCAGGTTTGATGCCTGCCCCCGATACCACAACGGTGGCCACGATGCCACTCCGCCTGCGAGTCGCTGAGGCTCACCGTGACAGATGGCTGTCACAGCATTGCGGGTATAGAGACTGGCAGGGGACGGGGGCAGGACTGGCAGACGGGAGAGGAGCAGGGAGCACACAGTGCACCACTTGCGTGTCAGACTCCACATTTTGGCTGCTTTCTCGCACAGCCGTGGCGGGAAGCTTCCCCAGGTGGGATGTGCACGTGGCACTGCCCACAGTCCACAGAACCCCCAAGAAAGAGAGGACAGTGATGGAGCCGCTCACACACAGTCCTCAGGTGGAAAGAGAGCAACCCGTGTCTGCAGAGAAGTGATTTGTGGCTCACTCTGATGGAGCACGGGAATAGGGGGGGCAGAAGGCCACCTACAGTGGTCTGCAAGGATGCGGGGCTGGCCGTCTGCACTGAGAGCTCTGCTCCCACCCTCTTCTCCACCTCTGAAAGGTCCAGGAGCTCTTCATTGAAACCTCTGGATTGGTTCTCACAGCATGGCCCTTCCTCTCACTGAAGGCAGCAGTAGCTGCTTGCCTGGGTAAATCCAGGCAGGTTGGAGCATGCACCAGGAAGAAAAAGCCAGGCAATGTCTTCCAGACTCCTGTCAGCCCAGCAGAAAGCTGTGTATGTCCTCAGCCCTTGTCCATGCCCCTGAGCCTGGGGAACTGCTTTGGCTGAACCCTGGGTGCCCCTGGTGCTCACTCGCAGCTGGGGACAGGAGCCGTGTTTGGCAGCTGGGCCAAAAACAGGGCACAGGACCTTCCCTGGGTTTAGGAGGGCTCCTGCCACATCATCCAGGTAAACCTTCCCCTGCAGTTTAACCCGGGGTGGTGTGGACACAGCCCAGCGTCCCTCAGGCAGCAGCTTCCGGTGACTCAGAGGAGAAGGTCTCTGCTCCTGCACACTCCCGGATGACTCACCCCCAGGTAATGTGGGGGCTGAATCTGACACTTGCCAACGTGTCACTTGACTCAGGCGCTGGGTTGGCTTCTTCCCCTGACGCCAGCATCTCCCCTGGCTTGCCAGGGAAGCCTGCAGTTCCTTGAAATCTCCAGGTATTTCTTTCACACCTTCAAATGAAAGCCATTCCCAGGACCTTTGAAATGTCTGTGGTGACTGCAGCTCCTTTTCTTCCTGGAAGTACCACACATACATCCCGTTGTGCAGCACAGAAGGGACCGTGAGGATGCCACGTGTGCTGGGTGACACCCCAACCTCCCCTGAGGTCTGGGTTCAGCAAGGGGCTTGAAGACTGGAAGGTGGCAACTCTGACACCAAAAATGCTTCCTGGGAGGCAGCCAGGGAGTCCCAGACTGATAAATGACACATCTGTTCTCTGCAAATGAACAAAAATTGGCATACGGAGGAGGAAACTGGCATCGTTAGGGGACAGATGGATAAATATGACATATTGGGGAAGAGTCGACACAGCTCTCTTGCAGTGAATTTATTTTTTCCAAAGCTAGTGGCTTTCTTGGAAAAAGCCAGCAGGCCCCTGAGGATGATCCAGCAGAGAGAGGTTCCTGCATTTCCACATGCAGATCTTTTGATGAGATGAGGTCAGTGGTAAAATCTGCAATAATATTGAATTAATCTGGATACTGCAGATGAATGCTAAGAATTGTAGGAGGACTTTGAGAGGCTGAGCAACTTGGTAATAAAACGAGACAAAAGCCAGTGTCAAGGAAGTGACACACACGGGGAAACCAAGCCCAGGCTCACATCTAAAGTGATGGGTTCCGAGACCAGGAGCTCTGACAGTCTGTGAAACTGTCCCCTCAGCACTCAGCAGAGGTCAAAACTGCAAAACCTCTCCATCAAGCTGATAGGAAGGTTTAGGAAAAAGGAGAGGTGTCTTCAGAGTTGCCACTGTTCCCTGGTCAGTCCCAGACTGTGTGTGATCCTTGTCCCCCCATCCCAAGAATACAGTGGAGCTGGAAAATGGGCAGAGAAAGGTGACAGGATGATCCAAGGCCTCTGCACATGGGGTACATGAAGGGCCAGGGACCTTTGGCATGGAAAAGAGACAACTGGGCGCACAGGGCAGAGATCTGCATGGCTGGGGGAGGTGAGGAGAGACAGGAATATCAGGGAAAACACGAGGAGGAGACTTGGTGCACAGCAGCCCTCCCTGCTGGGGTCCACTGCAGATGCTACATGGTTTAGGAACAAGACCAGACAAATTCACATAAAAAAAATCCATAAATACAAACACATACTAAATACAAGGACTGGCACAAAGAGCCTTGTGAGTATTTAGAGGCAGGGATTGTGTCCAGGGGAAGTGTTGCTACACATTTGCATCAGAAGGTCATCAAAGCCTAGGCAGGATATGCCCAAAGCATGTGCTTTTACCAAATGGAGCAAACTCCTGCAGAGACTTTTTGCAGCTCCTCAACCTTTCTGTCAAAAAAAATCATTACGCAGTTGATAGTATAATTGAGGCCATGCTAACTGACCAAAAGAAGAGATGACAACTCACTGAAAGACATCTGCCAGCTCAGAGCCAGACCCGTGGGTCATCGCCTCGGCCGTGCAGAGCCCAGTCCTTGCCTCTGCCCTCAGTGCTGACAGCCCTCTGCACATCACAACTGCTCTCTGCTGTGATCTGTTATTTCATTAACACTTCCACGAGGTGTGGAGAGCCGTGGGGAGCTCCATTTCCACCAGCACCCTGGAGACAGGCCAGTGAGAGAGCTGGGTGACAGAGAGAGGAGAAAAATGACTTCAGGACTGTCATCCAGAGGGTAGAAAATGCTTCTTTCACTGACAAATGCAGGTTTGAGGGAAATTTCCAAACAGCCACGACAAAAACTCTGATGTTGATTTTTTTTTCCCCCTGCAAAATCATTTTTGATTTGGGTGATTTTTGCATGGGTTCAAGCCCCGGAGAGCTGAATTGTCCCTGCCCATGGGGACAGGGAAACCAAGACACAGCAGCTCCCTGCAGCTGCCTTCAGTATTTCCCCAGCAAAACCAGGATCATGGCAGGAAAACCTCATGACAGGTGCTGGGGCAACAGCTCTATTATATCATGCAAATCACATGGCCTCATCCAGCCACCCGCTACCATGCTCTGCCTGGCCAGGCTGATACTCTCAGGGCTCCAGTCATAGCACAAATTTAATCCCTTCGTTGCTGGCCTTCCATGGGGTTTTATTTGCTCCTACCAAGGTGTTTGACCCTCCAAGGGCACAGCAGTGTCCAAGTTGGACAAAATGCCTGAATTCCTCCTTTGAAGGAACAAAGGAAGCAGGACCAGCTGGGAGAGCACAGACTGAACTCGATAGCAAGTGGTAAAGTGGAATTGATTGGAGCCGCCTGTACTCATCGATCTGAGGCTGAGCAAACTAAGGAGCTGGAGCATTTGCAGCTCAATCAGAGAGACCTGCTGGTGGGGGCCTGTGCTGTGGGGCTGGCAGGGGATCTGAGTGCCCCGGGAAAGTGTTAATGGTGGGTTTGATTAATCCAGCTGCAATGGCCATGCTCACACAGCTGGGTCCTTCTCCAGACAGACTCACTGGCTTTACAAGCCTGTGGGGTGTGAACCATCTCTGACATCCCCTTATATCTCTTAATAGGGCTGTCATCAGCCATCAAGAAGATGGGCTCAGTGGACAAGACCGTAACAGTGGCCATTCCTCCCACGGAGAGATCAATTGCTTTTGCCACCAGCCCAGCATCTCCAAAAGGGCTGAGAGGCAGAAAATGAAGGTGAATTGAGAGAGAAGCTCAATAGGTGGAGAGGTGAGGGCTGGCAGGCCGCCTGGCAGCACGTGCCTTCCTGTTTTCTGCCCACTCAGCAGCACAAAGCTGGGTTAAGAGGTGGCTGTGTGAAGGCCATAAATCCCTGCGGCAGGAGGAGGCTCCTGCTGTGCACAGACAAAGGCAGAGTGAGAGCTGGGGCTGGCAGCTGGAATCAGGCAGGGCACACACTGATATGTGGAAGCATTTTTCTGGGGCTGCAGGGTGGCTGCTTCTCCCCTGGGACACTTTTGTCACATCCCATCTTCAGCTGGATGCTGGATACACAAGGAAAGGAGGGCTCAAGAAGTTGCTGCATGTTGTGTGCTTCCTGGGGGCTGGACAGGACATACATTTTGGTGACCATTTTCCTTATTTCTGAGCACTGGAGCCAGGCAAGGGGATCCCACAACATAATCTAGCAGAAAATCAGTCTGTTATAGCCTTGCGTACCTTCCCTTCCAGTCTTCTCACTAGCAGACTGGAAAAAGTCCTTTGAAGCTCAGGCTTTAGAAGAACCAGAACCATCTCAGGTGCTATTGTTGTGGGCTCATAAAGCCTCTGGAGAGCATCACAGCTGAACACTCGTGTCCAGAAATGCTGGAGTCTTCCTTCAGTCCTGGCTGCGCATCTCATGAACTAGAACCACAGAACAGTTTGGATTGGAAGGGAACTTGAAGCAAATCCAGTTCTATCCCCCTGCCATGGGCAGGGACAACTTCCACTAGATCAGGTTGCTCCAAGGCCCATCCAGCCTGGCCTTGAACACTTCCAGGGATGGGGCAGCCACAGCTTCTTTGGCCTCCCCACCCTCACAGACAAGAATTCCTTCCCAGTATCCCATCTAACCCTGCCCTCTGGAAGTGAGAAGCCATTCCTGCTTGCCCTGTCACTCCAGTCCCTGGTACAAAGTTCCTCTCCAGCTCCCTTAGAGCCCCTTTAGGCACTGGAAGGGGTCCTAAGGTCTCCTTGGAGCCTTCTCTTCTCCAGGCTGAACAATCCCAGCTCTCTCAACCTTTCCTCGTAGCGGGTACCCTTGTGCTCCAGCCCTCAGATCATCTTTGTGGCCCTAGGAGAGGATGGGGAGGTGGATGGTGGGAACAGGACAAGGTTGGGTTGCTTGCAATTGTCTCCCAGTTCAGGTGTACTATCTTTCATTTCCAAATCCCACCTAAACCTTCACCTCCAAAATTATTCCAGCCCCAGGGCATTTCCTTGCTCTTGCTCCAGCATCCAGCTCTGACCCAGCAGTGCCTGTGGGTGTGGGTATATGGAATGCTGGGCTAGATGGTAGAGTTACTCTGACTTCCTCAGGAAGGAAGGTGGGATTTCAGCAGCGTAGCAATTCCCAAGCTGAATTTATGGCCTCTAAATAGCCAGAGAGGACAGCACTGGCCTGCACCAGTGGTTTTCCATCATCAGTAAAACACAGAACACCTCTTCACAGCACTGGCATCTGTCCTGCCTCCCTGGCACCAGTGCTGCTCCTGGAGCTGCTTTAGGGATCCGGGACAAAAAGAGGAGGTGGTGGGGATCCTTCTGCCTCCCATCTGCCTCCTTGAGACCAGGTAATGAGGCCAGGGGTGCCCCAGCAAGGTAACAGCTGGAGAGGCTGTTCAAGGGGCAGAGCAGCCGAGGCAGCCACGCAGTGATGAATTGCTCTTGTCCCCGTGCCAGCCACAAGATTTATGTTTGTGCCATGGAGAGGTAACGTCTGGGCCCAGCAGCACTCTCTGCCTGGTCGCACCAGTGTTTTGACATTGCAGGCACCCTTAAAATCCCACTGAATGCAACCCACAGGTATCGAGGGACAGAGCAGGGTGGAAAGAGCAGAGAAACCTGCTTGGAGCAGTCATCCTGCCCAGGTGCTGAGCAGACCCTGAAGGGATCAGGTCACCCAGCAGACAGATGGGTCCCTCACTGCTCCCACAAGCTCATCCCTTTTCCTCCATGCTGTCTGAACACATCCTGGCAGGTCTGAACTACCCAGACAAAACCACATGGCAAAGGGATGTTGGGGCCCTGACAACCTGGCACAATTTTCTTAGGAGTGGTCGCCCAGTTCTGTTGGGGAAAGCAGCCAATGGCAAGGAAGCTGTGCTGGAAGGGGGCCACCACTGCCAGCAACGAGTGGCAGCAGCTTCATCCCTCCTCCTCCCCCCTCCTCCTCCTCACCCGCCAGGCCCCCCAAGACACTTATCTCTGTGTCCACCCGCACCTCCCTGCTCCCTTCCATGTTTGGCTGACTCCCTTGTATGGCTGCAGTGTTATCTCAATCATGCCTGTTGCAGCACTTGAGGTCATTGTAATCCTGTCATCTTGCTTCCAGAAACATCTGCCAAGCAGCCAAAGCAGGAGCCTCTCTGCCTCCTCCCTGCCACCAAGGAGCCCACGCCATGCACACTGTGTGGGCAGTGCCCAGCACACACCCATGCAAACGTGAGCCCTGCATGCTGCCAGGCCAGGAGCTGGGATCAAGAACGTGGTGTCACCAGCCTTGGGGGTCCCACTCTGCCTGCCCATGCGAGTGCCTGAGGAACCCCATTACCCCGTGCGTCGCTGTAGGTTCCCCATCCCACCAGCCATGGGCTGCATGTGTTGCCAGGGGGGCTCCACATTTCCACACTGTCCCACCACACCTGTTCTGACCAATGCAGCAGTTGTCCAGGCCAGCATGGAGCTGGGCTTGTCCCTTCATCAGTGTCACAGCCCAGCTCATGGCATTGTGACAGCATGAAGGAAGGCACAAGAGGCCAGGCACAAGGCAGCACAAGGACCTTCCCCCTTCACAAGCTCATGCACTGGGATACAGAGGTTGTAGCAATCCCACCTCTACAGCTCAGCTATACCTGTCCTGCAGGTGTCTGGTGGTTGGATCTCTCTCCAAGGGGATGATGATGGTGTCAAACTCCCTGGATGTGGGATGAGGCATACATATATCCTTTCAGTGTTGCTGCACTCACTTTAGATCCAGCATGAGGACACAGGTTATGACAGGGCTGGCCACCGATGAGCAGCAGCAGAATCCCTGCAGCCCTGTGGGAGGCACAGACTGGGATCTTGGCAAGCAGATGAGCGAGGGAGAAGGGCAGGAGGCAGGAGGACACCATGTCATCCAGAGATACCATCAAAGAGTCCCTTCTCCACCATCCCTTGGTCAGCCAGGTTTGATGTGGAAAGCATCTCCCACTGCATGGCTGAGAGACCAACACGCACACCAGTGCCCACCAGCAAACTGCTGGGGGCAGGACAAGGCAGGCATAGACAATGGGAGGACACAAAAGACTATTCTGTCTTCCTCCACCACTCTGAGCTGTTTTGGGCTGGATATGAGCAAGGTGAGCTCAGGATGGCAGGAGCAATGGCTTCATGGAGTAATCAAGCTGCACAGGGCCTTCCTCTGGTTTGCCCCGAGCCTGGGCAGGACTGTTCTAGATTCAGGGTTTGCCAGCTGCAGCAGACACCCAAGGATGGCGGTGGTGCAGGGACATACCCCTGCCCAGCAGGGCAGTGCAAGACCCCTGCCTTCCCTGGACCCCTCCCGCGGGAGGTGTGAGCCCGTGGCACACGCACCGCTCCAGTTCTCTGGGACCAGCTCTTCCCAGGGCATGAGTCATTCGGGCCATCGCCTTGAGTGCTGCTATCGCTCTAAAATATTTTACCGTTCAGAAATCCTTTTGATCCCAGGTGTTTGGAATTCTTTGCATATCTGTGAAAATGGAAGAGCCTTTAACACTGGGAGCAGTGGGGAGGGCAGCGTCGTTAGCTATTGATGCGTGTTTGAGCAGGAGGAACAGGAGCTGCGGCACAGGCTGATCCCTGATGCTCTTTGGGCACAAGGACCATTTAGTTCTTAGTCCCTGTCTTCCTCTTCCGTCCCTTCGTGCCCAGTTTTGGTTAATCCCGTGCTCGGGAGAAACTTGACTCCCCGAGAGACGCGCGGTGAGGGGCGAGAGGTGGGGTTACAGCGTGGGGCATGGGCTTGCCTGGGGACACAGGGCGGGCTGGGCCGAGGGGAAGGGTCGGGTGAGGGCCGGGAGGAGGGTCAGGGTGANGGGGCAGAGCGGGGGTCCCGAGCCGGGGGCAGAGCGGGGGTCCCGGGCCGGGCCCCTCGCGGCTGCCCCGCTCCCCTCGGGGCGATCCCGGGGCACGGGAAGGCCCCGGGCAGGCCCGGCCCTGCGCCTCGCACGTCACGGCCGCACACACAACACCCGCCGCGCCCGCCCGCTCGCCCAGAGCCCCGGTAGCGCGCCGTGATCGTATAGTGGTTAGTACTATGCGTTGTGGCCGCAGCAACCTCGGTTC